>JAEQBH010005631.1:0-459083 GCA_016808115.1 Tetrastigma voinierianum
ATATTCAATCCGAGTCCGAAATTCTCTCGAACTTTCTCCGACAAACAGCATTTATATCAAAGTGCTTTAAGCGAGTAGTTCCCGTTGTTTTGAGAGAAATGTACGCCAGCCGGGATTACCACAATATATAACAAGTGGCTTGATATGCTCTCAACAATATGAAAGCCAAAAATCAATTTCTTTACCATATGGCTTGACAAGTAGCCATAACAAGCTTATTATTACTCGCTTCCATAGTCGAGGTAGCCGGTAGTGTTTGTTTAATCTTTTCCAAGAAACAAATTCCTCTCGTCATCATAAAAATAAAACCATAAGTAGATTTTTTGTCATCTGTGCAAACCCGCAAAATCGTAATCGAATAGCCAAGACCTCAAGTTGATGTAATCTTTATATAACATATAGTCCCGTACCTTGCAAGTACCTCATGACCTTTTTCACTCGCCCAATGATTCAAACCCGATTGCTCAAGTATTCCCTAAAGCATTAACGCAAAGCAATATCTATGACGAAGACAAACTGGAAGATACATCAGTCACAAATAATGGAAGATATTGGGACCTTTTCCATTTTAATTTCTCCTTTCATTCTCCGGCGACATCAGATGAGAGCTTATCACCCCACCCGGCAAAGACATGAGGAACAAGAATGCATGTTAAACCGTTTTGAGGATCCTTTTTTCAATATATCCTCTGAGACAATCCAAGAATGCCTTTAGACCTATCACGATGAATCCGATGCCTAGAACAAAGAAGGTATCACCAAGGTCTTTCATATCAAACGAGTATTCGAAGACCTGCTTTATTCTCATTCAAAAGTTTAACTCAACTACTAGCAAGGAGTATATCATCGACATATAAAACAAGGACTATGAAGTTGCTCCCACTCATCTTCAGATAAATGCACTGATCTGAAACATTTTCTTTAAAACCAAAGGAAGTGAAAGCTGTTTTCACATCCATTTGGTGAAGTTCTAAATTAAAGTGAGCAACCAAAGCCATAACGACTCGAAAAGAGTCCTTAGTGGAAACTGGTGAGAAGGTCTCCTTATACTAATACCCCTCTTCGACTATAGCCTTTCGCCACCAATCGCTCAGATTCTCAACCTAATTCATCTCGGAACTATGCTTGGTCTTAAAGACCCATTTACACCCAACTGGTTTACAGCCTTTTGGTAACTCCACTAGATCCCAAACACTACGGTATTACGGAAGCCAATTCGCCCAGATAGCGTGCCTACCATTCGTAAGCATGAGAACCGGAAATAGCTCTTTCAAAAGTCACGTGGATCATTATCATCACAAAAAACAAATCATGTTGGTGATAGCCAAATATGTGATCCGCAGACTTCTTTCTAATCCTCATAATCGGGTCCCATTCAAAGTTTTGACGTGGTCAATCGCATAGGCAATGAGGTCGCACCGCAGTAGAGGGAAACATTTAATATGCATAACATAATATTACCATGCGATCACAAATAAAATGATTCCCACGCATAACCAAACATGCCTATTAAACAGATTTCTTATTTATCATGATCCTGCCTAAGGGTCACGAATCACAATAAAAGGAAATATAAGTATACAATGTACATGATCTCATGTCACCAAAATTCTAATACCGATAGGGTACTCGAAACATAATTTGACATAAGTTTAGAACAAATAGTACACCGTATTATTAACAAATTACACTAATAACAACATAAATCGATAGAGTATAATTATTTTTAGTGCAAACATTCATAAGGAATTCACTTAAAATTCTAAAAGAATTTAAATTATTTAATTTTTACACGTTTTTTAAAAGTAATTATGCTCACGATAGACAAGATCATAATTATGCAAAAATAATATGTCGCTTTTGTACAGATCAATATACACTGCATAATCCACAAAATACACGGCAACCAAAAAATATTCAGCCTGCAAACCAAGAGTACAAGAACCAAACCCTGGATTTCATCTCCTCTTACCCTGCCCCTCGTATCTCCTGCCGCGGCCGACCGCTCAAAAAAAAAAAAAAAAACTCTGCCGAACTCCTATTTCTCCACCACATTTTCGACTCCATATGATTTTAAGGTTTAAATTTACTCGAAATATCACCCGTAATGTGTAGATCGAAGGAAAAACAACTAGGGTTTCGCCATGTCCACTCGTGAAGGTTTCTGACACCTCCTTTTTGTTTTTGTTTTGTTTTTTTTTTTTTAGCAATTTTGACGAAAAATATGGTCATAACTGAACAATATAACCCAAACCTTTGATTCCGTAACATATCCAAAATGTGGTACTACATGCTAGATTAACAAACCCTAAAAGTGAAAATTTCATATAAAAACAAGTAAATTTCAATCAACACAAATTATTAGGGTTCATAGATGAAACGCCTATACCCGTTATCCGATTTGGCTCGATACCCTCAATTGATTAAAAACTTAGCGTAGATACGCACATACATGTTCATACACACATATCCGAATTGGGACTCAAACCATGTACTGTACCAGATCCATAGCTCCGTAAAGTGACCGGCCGGTTAAAATCGAGAGAGAAAGATGATCGCTTCTACCCATATGCCAAATGAAAACCTAATTTCCACTTGGACGAAGTCGGTAGGCTCATATCGATGATAGTAGGGACCTCTCATAAATAGGTACCTTCATGGATAGTCCAACGATCATGGCACTATCAATACGCCGCACGACACTGTCAAGTGCTATATCAAGCACATAATATAATAATAATACATAATTGATATTATTTAATAATCCAATAAATAAATCTTAATAATTGATTAATACTTAATCCATAAAATTAAAATACAACACACTTTTACATGCAACACCTAAAAATCAAAGCAAAAAGTAATTTTTTTTTTTATGGGTCAGATGAGAGAAGATCTAGTCTGTAAATTAAAGAAAAGTATGTATGGGTTGAAGTAGGCTCCATGACAATGGTACAAGAAGTACAACTCATTCATGATGGGTCATAGGTACCAAAGAATTACAACAAACTACTGTGTCTACTTCAAACGATTTCCTGGAGAGAAGTTTATTATCTCATGGCATATGTGTAGATGATATGTCGATAATCGTTTCTTATAATAATTCTAAATAATGACAAAACAACTCGGTTTCTTATAAAATATTTGAAATTTAGAAAATTATGTGTCTTATTGTAATGTATAGTAATGTTACTTTATTTGTATTGTAATTGTAATAATAGCCTTATTGTACTGTAGTAATTTTTTATATATAATATAAGTATAGATATGTTAAGCTCACTAAGATTTAATGCAATTTTTAATAAAAGTAATCATATATGTTTTTTTTAAAAGAAAAATAATATTATTGATTCAAACTTATAATAGATCGATAGATCCAAAATACAAATAATTAAAAACCATATATGATGAAACAATATTCAGGTTAATAAGATAATATACTCCGCATAAAGTTCTATAAATTTGATAAAATAAATGATTGGGACATCTCAGAACCTCGCCTTCAATAAACCGATCTAATTTAATTTGCTATCTTTGATTAATTAAATTGGCTTTACATGTCCTAATTGCCCTACAATGCATAAACGTCACAACAAGCATACAACGAACACTACATCGAGAAACGACGACAAAACCAAACGCCGGAGTAAACGACGACAACATAAAAACAAAATAAAAACATAAATATTTGTGAAAAAACTATTTTATTAAGTAAGAAAATGAAAGAAAAAGATTTAGAGGGCCAAGAATGGCCAAAAAATCACCCCTCTTTGCTTTAGGAAAATAGGCTACAAGATATAAAAAGATAAGAGAAATTGAGAGAAGGGCGACTAGGGTTTTCTATAGTGTCTTTTTCCGATGTCTAGTAATTATATATGTTAGTTCACTAGTAGATAGCTTAATATTGCACTATTTGGTTATATTATAATGTATCATAATGTTAATGTCAGTATGGTGTTATTATATTGTATTTGTATTATACTTGTTCTTCTAAATGAAATAACGTTGCATATACAAAACCTTTAATGGATCAACACATCAAGATAAACAATATAGCTTAAAAACAAACAAAACCAAATGGAACATTTTCGAATAAAATAAAAATAAATCAAATTTTTAATAAAAAAAGTTTCAATTATTACTTAATATAATCGAAATAATGAAAAAAAATTACTAGGATTTCACAAAAATAAATTGACACCTCTTTCTCAAAACCTCAAGATTTCATCTTTTGGATCTAAAATCCCATGCTCACAATGTTAAAGTTATTATCATTTCTCAAGCGATTCTTTATTTATTTTAATAAATAATTGATTTATATAAATTCAATTATTTACCTTATTTTTTTAGTTTATGGCAATTTTTTTTCTTTTTTTTCTTGATGATTTCTTCTTAAATGCATAGAAATAAAAATAAAATAAGATAATAAATACTTTGAGGTATAATTTACAAACCTATGTCAGCAAAGATTTTTCCCATGTTCTTCTTCTTTCTAGTGTGTGCTGGCTAATGGTAATGGTAAAGGAGTTCATATTAGGTGGTGAAGTTAAATAAATTCTGACTTTTATTAATTGTTTGTGAGCGCTAAGGATGACTTTGACATTTAATATTATTTGTGACATCCCTTGACGTCGTTACCATGGTAAGTGTATCTTTAAAAGAATTATATTAATTGACCCACCCTTTTAAGTAATTCTCTCCAAAAAAAAGAGGTCTCGGATTACCAAACACGCCTTGTGTTTTTTTTCCTCGAGAACAAAACCGTTCAAAACAATAACAACCCTTAATTTATGAAATTCATTTATATATATATATATATATATATATATATATATATATATATATATATATATATATGAGTGTAATCGAGTCAAATCAAGTGGATACAAAATTAAGTTCGAGTTTGATTCGATTAAAAACCTGCAAACTTGATCGAAGTTTTTTTTTTTAGATGTTCAAACTCAACTCGAAAAACACCTATTAAACTCAACTCGATAAAACCCGAATTAGTTAAAAAAATTTACTTGAACTCAACTGAAAAGAATAAAATAAGAAACTCGACAAGTTCTCGCGAACAACTTTAATCAGGTATTATGATATTCAAACTCAACTCGATTTACTTCAAGTGAATTCTAGTTCGAATAGATCAAGAGCAACTTGACTTGGTTACATCCTTAGTCTTGAATATATCAATTATATATGTATCCTTTATTTATTATTTGAATGGGGAGGAAATATCATATCTCTTTACTAAAATAAATTAAATTAATTAGTATACAACAGATTTTTAATTCCTCACAAATTTAGTTCTATAAATAAAATCGAATTTTCTTTTAGAATTGAATTAAAATAAATATTTTATTTTTGCCAAATTTTAAAAGGAAATAATTATTAAAGTTATATCTATATAAATTTTTGTGCTCTTTCTGATTCTGTGTTATATCAAAAACTTTTCAAAAACATTAACCAATCAAACTCCTAATTTTTTATTTTATATTTGTTGGGAAAGCCTTATTATATTTGTTTTGGGTTTTTTCGTCAACGGCCTCCAATGGGATGTTGTCATTCTTATTATATATATATATATATATATATATATATATATATATATACTTTTTACGACATTTTTCTCAAATTATCGGGAACCAAAGAAAGCAAATCTTAAGCCTAGAAAGAAAGTCAATGTGGAAGTGAATGCGGCTGGGCCTCTTCAAGGTTCCTTGCTCCTCTGGCTCTTATGCCATGCTTCTTCAGTTCCTTCTCCTCCTGGGTTTCATACCGCTGAGCAAATAATTTCTGATGGGGCGACTTGATATTGAGATAGAAATAGAGAGACCGAGGCAGAGGCAGAGGCAGAGGCAGAGGGCTAGAGACTGGAGAATCCAAAGGTCTCGGAGGACATTGTCAGCCTCAATTCGCGATGAACAAGAAGTCAGTTCTTCCCAACGGACTGATACTGATGATGGGCCACATAATCACATGATGAACCTTGAATTGTGCGAGGCAGCAGCAGAAGACGACGCTGATGGCTTCCTTGAGGTGCTGGACGGATTAGACCTCGATCTTCCTGCCATTTCTGATCAAGTAACTCCCCTCAAGAATACGATCCTTCATGTTGCTGCCGCCTCTGGGAATTCAAAGATAGTGGAGCTGATTGTTGACCTGTTTCCATGGCTTTCTGCCAAGAAAACTCTAATGGCGATACCGCTCTGCATCTCTGCGAAATCTGGAGATGCATGATACTGTGTCATTAATTGTGGAGTTTCTAAAGAAAGCTGGCGAATCTGATGATTCCCATCATCTGGTACCGGTAGCAGCAGGGTGAGTGTGGACGACGATCTGCCGTTTAGGAAACAGAATAAGCAGGGCAATACTGCAGTGCATGTTGCCTTGATAAATGGCCATCAATCGGTGGCCTTGGATCTGTTTATGGCAGATCCCCAAGTGCTCTACTGTCTGAACCAGGAAGGGGAGTCACCCATGTATCTCGCTGCAGAAGCAGGCTACAAATCATGCGTACGGATAATGTTCAAAGATCCAGTTGTTGGTGAGAATCCCAACGTAGGGCTGAAAGGGAAGTCACCAGTTCATGCTCCCAATAGCGATGAATACCAGAAACAAAAGCTTAAAAGGAAGTCACCATTTTATGCTGCAACCAAAAACAGGAATTTAGGTATTTCCATTTTCATTTCTATTAGAAATAGAAAGGATTATGAGCTAATTATTATAGAAAATATATCTAATTGAAACACTAACTTTTGAGAAGAGCCTAAAAACAAAATTGTAAGAGGATAGGCTCAAAATGGACAATGTTATATGTCACATACCACAACGATCGAGTAAAGCTTCGACACTATATTAAGTATTAATTTCTCTCAATTTAGGCGCTTTTTAGCCATGGCGCCTCAGGGCTTCAAAGCATAATATCTATACGACGGACCGGGAAGGAGACAATATCAAAGCCAATCCGACCTTGCTGGTTCGCCTCGGCCCTTGCAAATGCCGTTATTCGCCACTCACAATCCCACAACACAACGATGGACGCTGCTTTCACACAGGTGTTTGTTCGTTTCACATCCCACTGAGCTGCTTGTTTGCTTCAATTCTACACGGAAGGTTTGCCCTGCTTAACCCAGAATCCAACGTGACAACAAGGACAAGCATATTCAGATCATGCTGTCACAATCCCACATCGAATGCGAGATAAAAGCTTCGACATTACAAAGCATTTTACCTTTAACTGATACATGTTTTAGAAGTCACAGGCCTCGTACCAAAACCGACAATATGTACATACATGGTCAGATGGGTCACATTTTTGATGGAGGCTTAAGCAAACAAATTCAATGGTCGATAGTGGGCTTAGTGGAGGATCTTATATATGCACAGAATAATCACATAAGTTTATTATCATCTAAATTATTGTCATTTTCCAATGATTCTTAAGTGATATTCTATTTTCCAAGTCTTTATTAGTCTTTATGTAGTCAGTCAAATTTGTTAGTTCCAAGTTAGTCAAAATTGTTAGTTCCTAATTACATCCTTTACTAATTGGTAATTCCAAAAGTTATGAGTCCCTATAAACACCTATATATATTATAAACCCAGAAATTCCCAATTTTCGTAAAAGCAGAAAATCGTGAAGTTTGTTACAAATTGTAATTTCGGTTAAAAATCCAAAATTTATCTTTTAGATTCTGATGATCAAACGGATTTCTATCTGCTGAACTCCGTCTCTTGAAATCTAATAGCACGTCGACTTCGGTCAATTCAGATGAGGGAATCTCATGTGCTTTGTGAAAGATCATGCTTTCTACTGTGAAAACGACACGACGAAACAACATATAACACGTGACCATGTGCCATAAGTGGCAATGAAAAGAGGTGAATCGATTAAAAACACTACCGACAAGGCTTAATGTCAAACTCGTAGTGCATATATAATGGCCATATTGGATTTGACAATGGAGGAGAAATGGTAAGAACCATGTTGTCATCTCTTCAAAAGGAGAAAAGTGGGCAATGGTCGGAGAGGAACGGGAGCAAAGAAGAATAGGTTTTTGAGTTTTTTTGATGAGAGAGAGACTTTCCTAAGTTTCCTAAATCCGACCGCCTACAGCCTCGACAAGAAGAAAGTCGTTTCACACGAAGAGGGCTTCAGTAATGGGATTTGAGGAGTTTGACAACCTGAGATGCAGGGTTTCTCCCTACTTTGGGTTTTATTCTTCTTTAAGATTTGGTTTGACGTTGAATGAATTTAGTGCCAAGAGTGGCGGTTGATCTATCCTTCAAAACTCGTGGACGGAATTGATAAAATTTTTGAAACTATATCAAAGAGCCCGTGGATCGTCTAATACTGATTTGGGGTGATTAATTGCATTTGTGTGTCATGCATGTATTGATTGAATGAGGCTAAAATGGATCAGAAAACTTGTTCACTAAGTAGAACCGATGATGAGGATTTTTCGCATAAGAACTGAGGGTTTCACTATTCCCAAACAAAGGTTCTCAAAATAATTTTTGTGAATTAATATGCTTCGTCGAGTAATTCAAGTAGAGCTGTTGCTGTTGATCATTAAACACACAAATAATTTCAGATGTAGATTTAAACGAGGAATGATACATCACGATCACATGATTTAATTTTTACGACATATGGATGCTTTATAGCTCAGACGCTATATGTGACCGTAATGAATCGACATCACGCATTCCATACGCACCTTAATAACTTTAGTGATCTGCAGGAAAATGAGCCGCACGGGTCAATGCAGAAACGCTTCCTATGCTGTCTAAAACTAAAAATAATCTGGAGTAGAAATTGATACTAAAATATCAATCGTCTGAGACGGCCCAATCAACATATACATCTGAGTATAAATTCATAACACATCAATTGTCGAGACTACCAATTGATATATATATATACACTGACACCCACAAATAAACATAATAATTTCCTACACCTATACTTAGCGAAGCGGCGAAATGGCCGGCCGGCGACTCTACATTTGGGATGACGCTGTATTATCCGGGCAGTGATCACGATTCGCCACTGCATTTATTTCGGGAGCGATCAGACCGCACTTAAAGGGAGAGTAGTTTTAATTGCAAGGATTCCACCATCAGCATTAGTCACCCGCCTATGATACTATTTTACATGTACAGTGAAGGCATGAAGAGACATCGGCCCCAGAGGCCGAAGCTTGTGAAGAAAGTTTACCAGGGTTTTGACTTATTTTATACATGTATTAATTCCTAATTTTAATATATGTGTCAGATAAGAGAAGATTCAACTCTGTAACTATCGATATACGATTCATAATGTGATGTTTTACGTATTGCTTATGGGCCCAAGGCCGTTTTACTCCACACAGCGATTATATTTGATCATGAGGCTGCGTTTATATTGTAAAGCGTTAGGATTTGTGGTGAGAGCTTCCTCAGATGTGTTGTACTCTCGCCGATTTTCTCTCGTTGCATCGGGTAACCCGACATCTGACTTCAGATTCCGCGCGACGTGGCAGTTTTAACGGACCCCAAGTCAGCGCTACTATATATATACCTGCTTTATTCACTCAAGAATCAATGAATGAAAAGAACAAAATTTTCCAAAGATGCTTAGCCCTTTGATGCAAAAAGATATTCTTACAAGCGTAGCCTGTGGTGATACAAAGAGCTCCTCGTATGAAGTCAGGTTTCGTGGAGCGACCCTGTGGAGTTTATTCAATTATACTTTGTTCTTTCACATTTATGTTAGTGCTGCATCAATTTGGTATTAGGTTATAAGTGGCAAGATTGGCTACACACCTGAAGGGAGTTTTTAGAGGAAGGTTAACTGATAGCTAAAGTATGAAATGTTGATTTGAATGATGGAACAAACTGGATAGTCTTCTACATTCGATGAGTAATAATGAGGTACAATATCTCAACTCCGCAATGAGTCATCACATGTGGAGTAAGAGAAACATCCGTGAACAATCAAGAAAATCATAAGGAGTAATGTGCACCCAACACCACAATACCTTATGTTTGAAATGTGGGTTAGAGGTGGCTTTGATATGGTACATGAAGCCAGGACATTGGCCGGAGATATCACGAAGAAAGTAAGATTGAAGGTTCCTGATTTTGAAGGAAAAGTACATGCTACCCAATTTGTTGACTGGTTGGCTGCAATTGAAGAATGCTTCGATTGGTATGATATGGCAGATGATCGAAGGGTGAGGCTCACAAAATTCAAACTGATGCAACACAACTAGTGGACATGTGTCACAGGAGACATTTGGGCGATGGGGCCGCCACCAATCAACACACGGGAAGGGATGAAGGCCTAGCTTCGAGAAGTACATGCCTATAATTATTTTGATATTAAGTGTGACCAATGATGACTTATCGAAACAACATGTCCGGCGGTCGAAGATGGGCGTGGTTTGAATGAAATGAAACAAAGGAGCCCATATGCAAGAAAAGATTCAGACAAACACTGCGCGTTCAAAGCTAGATTGAGACTTGAAATCAAGCAGGAGTTGCCACGCTAGCCCCTACATACTGAACATGCCTTCGATTGCATCGACACTGAGGAGTACGTGGGATATTCATCAAATAGAAAAATTGGAGTGGTACCCCTAGTATTTGTCCATAATAGACACCATGACACAAGTCGTGATATGAAGCCTGGATCGAATCATCAAGTTAATCCATCTATAGGGTCTAAACCATTTTCTTCTCGCCGTCAGATCCTACGGTAGCGGTATCGTGATGTTTCACGTACAACAACCAAGTCGTATATGATAATTTCCCAAATGAAGAATTGTGATATCGGCTTGGAATTGGAGGAGGGAACGCAACCAAAAGGAGGACGGAAACTCATTCAATAGAGTTTATGATCCTGTTGACCTGGATGATGAAGAATTGGATGGTCAACTAGTTTCCGTGGTGAGGCGTATTCTTGTAGTTCCCAAAGTTGAGGAAGAAGATTGGCGCCGAACTTCTAATTTTCAAATGTTGGTTCGATGTGGGAATCAAGCTCAAAAACTCATTATTGATAGTGGGAGCTGAATGAATGTTGTTTCAGCCTCTACAATTGAGTGTCTTAAACTTCCAGTTGAGCCACATCCACAACCATACAAGGTAGCATGATAAACAATATGTCGGTCCAATTAATAAACGTTGTTTACATCTTTTCTTATCAGGTTTATATAGCGATTCTGTTTGGTGTGATGTGATTCCTATGAAAGTAGCACATCATTCTCAAGGTCTGTAATTTTAATATGGATCGAGATGTGCATCACTATGGGAGAAAAAACACCTATAGCTTTATGTTTAAGAACCAAAAGGTGGTGCTAAAACCAATGACTATTGCTGAAATGGGAAAAATATTGGGTTCAGAAGTCAACAAAAGTTCTTGAAACCAAGAATTCATATTCTACCAAGAAGAGGTTCTAACAATTGAATCAAGACCTTGGCGAGAGATTTCATCTCTTTAACTCGCCTACATCGAGTTTTCCGCCAGCGCCAAGGATGATGAGGCAAGTGGTAGCCACCAATGGTTTTTAAGGGGCTTAGTGAGGATCTTATATATGGGTCAGCATAATTCTCATAAAAGCTAAGATCGGGCCTAACGGTTTTTATTTTCCAATAGTCTTTATTAGTCTTTATGTAGTCAGTCAAAGTTGTTAGTTCTCGAAAGGATTAAACTCTGGAGCAAGGTCTCACGATCGTTTCTAATATATGTTTAGTACTCCTTAAAAACTCTACTTACAAAAGAACTTCTTGAAAGGGAAAAAGAACCAATTCTCTACCCAAAAGATCCTCCCCCTTTAATTGAGCACTTGTTATACATTATATACACCCATCGTGGGGGTTACATCCCAGATGGTTACGAGTTGGTGCATAATGAGCTGGGTTAATGAATAGGGTAGCGCTTACATTACTCATTAAATGTGGCATGTAACGGATGCTCGAGGTGGTTGCCTCCCATGTTCGAGGTGGTTTACCTCCCATGTCCGAGGAGGTCGAGCCGAGGTGGTTGTCTCCCATGCCCGATCTTCTGCCACCGAAGCCGACCACTCTCCGGCTGTCACGTGATCTGACCGGCCACCCAGTACACGACCGCTCGCGCATTTCACACAAATCCTGCCACGAAGGTACTTATCCCATTCCACCAGCCCTCTCAGCTGCTCCAAGCAATGAGGGCTGGAACGGCGAGACCTCGCTTGTGAAGCCGAAAGTCCGCATGCTTGCCGAATCAATGGCCTTGACTCTTCGCTACTGGCTGTAAGGACACAGAATAGGGGAGAGCAATCACCGCATTACCATGGAGAGCAATCATCTCATAAATTAGGTATCACCCATCCCATAAAATGGTGAACAATTATCTCATCTCGGCGAGCCTGGCGCCTTTAATGACCAAGGAGAGGGGAGGCCTAGGACTCGAGGCCCGCGATCTCACATGTTGAGGGACTGGCCTTCCAGAGGTCATGGGTAAGGGCCTGTAGGGACTTGTGTCGCCCGAGGCTAGGCCATCCTAAGATTGTTTTCAAGGCGAGCATCATCTCGAAGGAGAACATCTCACTGAGAACATCTCGGGAAAGAACATCTCACTGAAGACATCTCAAGGAGAATGATCTCGTGGAGAAGAGCCGCTTCCATAAGGACTTGTACCACTGAGGTTAAGGGTCGGCGAAAGGTTAAAGGCATAACTGACTTGTTGGGCCTTTGATGGCGAGATGGTGAAGGGAATCCAACATCCCAAGGCCTGTGGGCCTTTTTGATTTGAAGAACCACATGATGGAGGATCGCATGTGCAACAATCATGTTCTTGAAGAAGAACGATTAGGTTTGCTCAATTCTTCGCCAAGATAAATGCATGTAGTTTTCTTTCAAACGACTTCTTCATTAGAAGTACTACGCTGACACCGATCGTTGTAATAATTTTTTTTTGCAAAAATTTATAATTGAGTTAATTTAAGAAAAATTTGGAAACTCACTAAATCGAATGAAGTTATAAGGGATTGACACCGACATCCGCTTCCCAACAGTTTACCTCGGATATCTTCCCTATTTTTGATTTGCACGTTAGCTTCTAAAGTATTGACATGTCTCAAAAGGAGAATGTTCTTCGCATTATACCTTGATCGTAGGTCAATTCATAAGGAAAGAATAATTTAAAATTCTGCATGATGGGTATATTTTACCTTTAGCGCTCAGATCTTGGAGGGTCTTCCGTTGGTGGCAAGACTTTTGAGTGATTACGGGATCAAGAGGGATAAAATGACTTCAAATTTCCTATGATTGATAAATTTTACCTTTACCACATAAATCTGAGGATATTCATGGATGGCACTTTGAGGTAGATGGATCAAGTAAAAAGCAAGGAGAGAAATTAGAACTGGTAGCGAGTTCACAATCAATGCCTATCCATATCTGTTTTCCTCAAGCTGTTTGCTTTGCCGACAGTATGACTAGCAGCATACGCAAATAAGCAGGTCACTGTACGGCGGCCAATCTGTTCCATGTAGTCCCATTTTTTTTTCCTTTTAGAAAGATTTTGAAAGAAAAATGAAAGGCATACTCAAAGGAAGTAGAACCTTCACCATGTGCCATAACAACCACAGTCGAACTAAAGTCAATCAGCTGGATTCGAAAAGTACATAGACAACCATTATCAGTGGCACATAATTGATTGCGCTCGGTGCCACTCCTATGCTTCGCCGATAACGAAGTCATATACATATTCAATCCATCGTTTAGCAAGCAACATAGCATGTCCACTAATTTGTATAATAGAGTGTGTGTGTTTCTAACTCTGAGTAGTGCTCTTTCTCTACTGTTTCCCTTGATGCAACTTTAAATATAAGGGTTACTTTCCAGCACTATTCATATGGTTGAAGATCAACAAACTTAAAAAATATTGTGCATAAAACTGACTCTACTGGCATGCATTCCCGAATTTCTTGAAAAGACAATAGCAAAGAAGTGTAGAAATGCCTTATGCCTCCATGCACCTTTGACACTTTAGAGTGTCACAATCAATTGATCTATAGAGAAGCCCACCAAGACATGTTATTTTCGACATTTTTGCTTGTCTAGTAATTCAGCTGAAGTTGTGAAGACATCTAACATCTTAAATATGAATGGTTAAAAATATGTTCTGTATCGTAAAGGGCCACAATATCAAAAGTGTATCACGATTGATGACGAATAAAACAAGTAAAATTTCAAGGGTATTACGATACTTACCATCATATAAGAATCCTGAGATTGAACCTTGAAATTGTGTACGAGAGGGAGGCGAAATGGGAGGAGGAGGCGAACAAGAATTAACTGTATATGAACTAAGACAATAAAATTAGGAAACCAAACCTTGATGTGTGCTAGAATAGACGTGAATTGAATTGGAGGCGCCATCGAGGCCATATGGAGTAGCGAATTTATAGGATGCAATCAGCAACTCCATCCCCACAAGTACCCAAATAGGGACAGTAAAGTCTAGGA
Organism: Tetrastigma voinierianum; assembly: GCA_016808115.1. Classification (NCBI taxonomy): domain Eukaryota; kingdom Viridiplantae; phylum Streptophyta; class Magnoliopsida; order Vitales; family Vitaceae; genus Tetrastigma; species Tetrastigma voinierianum. Next base: position 14,497 of record JAEQBH010005631.1, read on the forward strand.
TTGCCAAGGAATAGAGTAAAAAAACAGCACCATGGTTTAACTGAACTCACGAAGAGTTCATTTCACTATACTCAACTATATTTAACTCGCCTCGTCAGTTTAGGAGCAATTTCCCTGAGGCCGCATCAAAACCCATCTTCAAAAGTCGCAACATGCCAATCTCTGTTCGAGTATTCTTGTAGCAGTTTCGCCTGTGAATCCTGATTTTCAATGTCGACCGTCATTCTTGGATGTTTCAATGGAAAATGGAGAGTTTCGACGATTCCGAGTAGAATAGATCTAGCGAGTCTTGGTGGTGTGCTAGGTAGGGGCAACATCAAATATGACAGATTTTTGCCCATATTAAGATGGATTGGGTATGGAAATTATGAGAAGAAGATGGAGAAGATCGCGTAGGAAGGATAGATCCGCAAAACAAGTTTCTAAGTGTCTAATGGTACAATTTTTAGAGTTTCCAGGAGGAACTGGGATATGGAGAATAGTGGTCGATTTATTCTACGCATGACACCAATGAAAAGGATTAAACTCAGGGTTTGAACGATCTCTTCTCAAAATAAGGCTCTTTGTAATTCTCTGAAAACGCCGCACAATAGAACCTAGCGAAAAGAAACCCAATTTCTACCCAAAAGATCCTCCCTTTAATTTGAAAAAGTAATTTGTTATACATTATACACCCATCAAAGGCATGCCGATGGTTATGAGTTGGTCCATAATGAGCTGGGTTAATGAATAGGGTAACGCTTACGTTACTCATTAAATGTGGCATGTAACAAATGCTCGAGGTGGTTGCCTCCCATGTCCGAGGTGGTTTGCCTCCCATGTTTAGGGAGGTCGAGCCAAGGTGGTTGTCTCCCATGCCCGATCTTCCTGCTAGTTGAGCTTGGATCACTCTCCTAATTATCACGCGGATCGACCGCCACCATATGAACATTCGTGTACTACACGAATCCCACGTGAGTCAGATTTTATCCACTCCAGCCTCCCCGGTTACATGCTTTGCATTAAAATGGTAGTTCAAAAGTTGTGAGTCCCTATAAACACCTATATATAGTATATTGTAATAAAGAACTTAAGTGAATGAAAAGAATGAATTTTCAAAGATATACTAGTCTCTTTTATGATGCAAAGATCCCCACTATGCTAGTTCTCTTGTGGTTTTGAGCAATCTGCATTTATTCAATTATACTTTTTTCTAAGCATTTTTGTTGATGTCGTGATCAATTATACTAATGTGGAAGATGGGTGGTCCATACTTTTTCTAATAAGTAGTACCAAAGTCACAAAGGAGGACAATATCACATCGAGAAGAAGACGGGTTTATGAGTTTCGACTTTAACTAGGTTTAACCTGTACTGCAACTAGTGTGTTACAGTCATAATATGGGTGGGTCTCATGAGTTTCCCCAATAGGTGGTAATGAACCGAGCCTGTGCTTAACCGCTTTTAGTTTATGTACGCATAACTAATATGCTACAAATTACAATAGGGTGGTCTGGTTATCGGATTTAGTTTGACACTGCACATGCAGGAAACAAGTTGGCTTCACCCCACCTTATAAACGACATCAGTTAGAAACAATTTTGAATACCATATTAATTTCATCATTAGAATGCCTGTTGTTTTCTTAAGTATTAATCAATAGAATTAAGTATAACTCAATTTTAAAGCTCCCTAACCATTTTAACTATAATTTGAAACGACAGATGTCTTGGATATCATCTTGGAGGAAGACTCGAGTTTGATAAATTAGAGAGATGAAGAAGGAGGACCTACCATCAAGATCCATAGGCCACCTGCTAAGGGTCCTTTACTTGTTAGGAAAAATATGCTCTAAAAAGGTGTTGAAAGGGATAAAAAATGCTTCACTCGATTCACATATCACTGAAAAACATATTGACAAGAGAGTTACTCATCGCTGCTCGTGATCCCATGAGCTGTTCAATGATAATTACCAAACATTTCCATATTGCCTATCAATGGTAAATATGATGTAGTCAGCTACATTTCAAACTCCAAAGCTTAAGGAACTGATAAATGATACGTATAAGGATGGAAACACACCCCGCATTTTTAAACACCGCATTGTTCCGCATTGTCGTGTCCTAGCTTCGATAAAAGGGTGGACTCAAGTTGGTGAATAATGAAGGATTGACAACCTTGATGTTGGCCGAGTACTGCGCGGGAACAATGGCCCCGTTTCAAGGTGTGTTCTGAATGAAATATTAATTGCTCTTACTTATCAGAATTAAGTGAATTCAACTAATTCACTATTACAAGATATAACTTCTCGCTTTCTCTTCATTGGTTTTTGGCATCCATTATTTTTAAGTTTTAAAGAGGTTACTAAGTTGTCAAAGTTCAACTCGTCTTTTCTTTACAAGTTGACAATTCTATTTATCATCGATCTCGTGACGTTATATGACGTTGTTACTTAGATTATGAGAGGATCATTCATTAATAAAAACAACTTTTCAAGTTATTAAACATAATCAATGTTAACTAGACTAATTTGTTCAATGAACTTAGTTATATTAGGCTATTTGAATAGCCTTTGATTTAGATTTATAAATCGTATAGGATATGGTCCTGTATTATTCGCTTCCTGCAATTTTTCATGCATCCTGTCTCTGTTATGACAAAATCTACTAGTATGTCATGCAATATTAATCAAAAGTAATCAAAGACAGAAACGATGTTCTTCTATGTGGTCTCTATGTCGATTTTTAAAGAACTGATTCTAGTGAACCATGTTTCCATAGGGGTGCATAAAGAAAGAAAAGGAGGAAGCCTTTTAGAAAACAAGTATTTGCCACTGTAGCACTGGTAAATTCCAATTTCGAAAAACAGCACTCGTAATTTCTGCTTACAAAATTGTAATTTCAAGCAAAAATCTGAAATTTATTCTCTAGGATCTCGGATTTATTTAAATGAATTTCATAGCGAATCATCTCATAAATCTAGCTAGCACGTAATTTCAGAGAGAATTCGAGACAAGCTGACCATACGTTTTCAGGCCGTCGTTTCTAAAAGAAAGACTTCTACGCTGACGTAAAGTCACATGCAACATGTACTCACGTGTCATAAGCATGAAAGAGAGAAACGGAATTTAAAACTGCAGTTTCCAGATACTGGTCGAACGCTGCAAACCTAGTTAAGTAATATAACTACTATTTAATCTGTTTTAAAATCTAGCCTAAATGACAAATTAGAACAAAGGACCTTCCGTCGTAATTGGAAAAAGACAAAAACGAAATGCGAAATTGATGTAAATAGCTCCAAATTTAAATTCTGTGAGAGAGAGAGAAGTTTCACTCTTCACATTCGGCAATCCGAATCGTCTGCCAGCCTTCTGGCCAAGAAGGAGTCGTCGACGCGTATGGCTTCGCTGGTATTCGAATTTGAGTGTAGCCTCTCAAACTCCGGCGAGTATGTTTTCCTTACTTCTGTTTTATGCTTACTAAGTAGCAATGTCGCTTGATCAGGCTTTGAACAATCGCTTGATCGGTCCCAAAACTTGGGACCGAATTGTTGTAATTTTTTTTAGAGGTCTGTTTTTGCACAATCCGTGGGTAGGGGCTGTTTGGGTTAATTGTGTGTTGATTATGGATTAAATGGTGCTTGTATGCATAGTGGCCTAGAATGGTCAGGAAACCCGAGTTCACTATGAACCGACGATTATGATTTTTAATAAGAATCCCCAGGGTTTCACTATTCGGAACAATGTTCTCAAAATCTTTTGTGAATTAATGTGTTTAATTGTAATCTCGTTATAATCGTCAAGCCACCATTACCACGCGAGCCGAATTTCACATTTAAACGGGAAATTATATAACATGATTGCAAGGATGAATTTTTTATGGAAGAGATGATGTTGAGAGACAGATAAGAGAGGATCAGAATGGAATCAAGATCACAAAGATTCCATACGACCAGACACCCAGACTTTAGAGTGATGCATTTAGTGCAATTTTGAGAGTAACGATTTCGGATGTGCGCCTAAAATAATACCATCTGAGTATAGTTCACACCAAAAATATCAATCGCCGCACGGCCCAATCGATATACATCTAGCAGAATTAATAAATAATATCAATCGTCAGAGATTTAATTCCAATCTGATATATACACATCGGAGGTCATTCACAAACAACAAAATAATAAATTCTCATACGAGGCTTAAAGAGCGCTTATAGTCATGAGACTCTGCACGAGACGTATACTTATTATCCAAGAGGATCACGATTCATTAATGTGCGCTTATTTTGGGAACATCGTGACCGTAATTTCAGGTAGGTAGTAGCTCACTTGCGCGATTCCAGACCATCGAAAGATTAACACCACGAGGATATTATTTTACTGTGCACAGAGCGCAGAGGACGGTTCATTCCAGAGATCAGGTTGTGAAGAAAGTTTCGGTCATGTTTAATGATTAAGATAATGTGACAATTTAATTTTGATATATGCGTTGTATAAGAGTAAATTACACTCTGTAACTATCGTGACATACTGGTATGTTTTACAGATATGGTTATGAAGATCGCGCATGGGCCCAAGTGGTCGCTTTACCATGTGATGATATATTAGATCAAGCTAGGATGTGTTTATAAAGATTGTGATTCGCAGCCCTCAGATGTGCAAGATTTCGCTGATTGCTTGGTTATTTCGCACCCGACATCCACTTGTATTCCGCTGGTCGACGGGTAGTCAACGGACTTCTAAGCCGTGGCGTCAGAGCCAGATCGTGAGCCTGCGATACACCTAAAGGGAGTTCCTGTCGTGGTGATCCATCACCACGCTATTTGACGGTAAAGATGCGATAATAAACCTGCAGATTTGGCGACGGCCAGCCATAAGTTTCAGCCAAAGAACATCACCACTGATGGTTTGATGTCTCGCTTAGGTATGAGATTACCCCTTAAAAATCACGACAAAACTGTGACACCGCATTTGATCGCTGTTTGGTGTGTTTTGGTGATCTAATAAACGTCATACATCATTACGAATTGTGATGTGATATCATGTTACAGTCATGGAAACGCGTGTTTAGTGATTAGCATAGTAGGGAAAACTTTTGGGAGTTTTACAAAGGAGTAAACCCGAAGAATAAATAAAAGAAACAAATTTTTAGAAATTTATTTGATGTTGACAATTAAACTAATCTAATGTTCAGATCAATCATACATATGTTAATAGAGGTTTTCTGGTGAATTTCATACATTTTTCCAGAATTAAATGGAAAAATAATAAACAAAATAAATTTTATTGAATTATTTTAATTTCTTCTTATTGAGAAATGGTGTTTTACTATAGATACATATATATATATATATATATATAATATATATATGTATATATATATATATATATATATATATATATATATATATATATATATATATATAGTATAAGAGAGAGAGATATATAATATAATATATATATATACATACATATATATATATATATATGCCTCTAGTATATATATATATATATATATATATATATATATATATATATATATATATATACATACATATATATATATATATATACCTATATATATATATGTATGAGCATATGTATATATATATACCTATGAGAGATATATATATATATATATATATATATATATATATATATATATATAGGGTTATATATATATATATATGTATATATGTATATATATATACGTATATATATACGTATATATGTATATATACATATATGTATGTATATGAGGTGGAGAAAATTTTTTACACAAAACTGGAAAACAAAAAATAATAAAGAAAATAAATTTATAAATTTATTTATTATGAAGAAAAATACATTTTTTTTTGATCTGTAAGGTGTAAAATTTATAGTAAATGAAGAAAACAAATTTTAAATCATTTGAGTATTATGGAAAATGAAAAAATTTAATTAGATTTGTTGCAGAATTTGACCACACTCATTTCAAACTGATTTAAAGAACAATATGAGATAGAGGTGCCATAATTTATTGTAATAATAAACATCAAGCCACGACATCTGCGCCGGTAAGACTGGCGCACGGGGCTCATAAGTACATGCTGGGCATGAGGCAGGCGCTGGGCACGCAGCGAGGCCCCGCTGTAGGCAGAGCGTGACGCGTAGGCGCGGCCCTGATGTATCGCCGCCATGCTACACCTGGCATCAACGCGATCAGCTTCACCAAGACGCCCCGAAACACTCAGAAATTTTTCTTTAAAAAATTAAAAAAAAATCAAATAAAATCAGTATCAATTAAAACAATGGAAGAAAATTAAGAAACAATATTTTAAATAAAATTATCGCTTCACATTACCCGTAGTGCAAGACAATGCGATATTAATCGACATGACGACATGTCTCTGGCCGCGCGATGCCAGATAATGACGATTTAATCACAGCCACAACCGTATTATGGTTAATAGATCAGACTGAGAGGAACACTGTGGACTGTCAATCTCACTCAAACAAGGATCAACAGTTTTATCTGAGCCAGAGACATAAAGATTACACCGCACAGTCAGGTATGCAGAGGTGCACGTTAAGGTCCCAACCCCAGGTTGAGCACCGACATCCACGTGGGGAGGAGATTCCACGCGGCAGACTCACGGCCATGCAGATCGGTACGCTGCTAGAGGCCGCTGAGACACTCAGCCATCTACTCAGATTTGACTAATACACCCAACTAGAGGTTTAGCCCCAAATAGCAGAAACGGGCGGCACCTCGTAGACCAGAGTAGCCTTATGTACGCGAAGTTCTCCCAGCATTCGGGAAGTATCGGTAATAGATGATAGGTCGCAGCGCAGTTGAGATCTCACTGCTCATACAGACCTGGAGGATCGGATATGTTCAAATTAATGTAGCCATCCAGAATTAATGACCGATACCTTACTAAGTAATAAGTGGATTGACAAGAATGAGGTTACCCGCCACACTGAGGATTCGTGATCACCGTGTGGTATCAGGGGACAAGACATTTTTGCCCCGCACAAGATACGAAAGTGCAAATGTATGGATAGTTAGCTGCTTAGCTAATAGCCTTACCCTCTATGACCTATATAACCCACTTCTAGATCTACCTCAGCAGCATGGGATGTTTTTCCGTATGAGCTAATTGACCGCGACACCCCAAAACTGTAATCGTCACACCCTCCGCCATCCACGGCTAGGTTCTGATACACCGGGATCACTAGACGATACCCGGCAAGAAAGGTCTGGGCCCACAAACAATACTCAATAAAGACGCCAACTATATTCTACTATGCTTCGGTTTCATGTGCATTTATACATATTTGCTGTGTAACATTACCAAAAGTTCATGATTTCGCTTCAAAAGCCTGCTCCCACTGCCACTGCCTCCCGATAGTCCCAGACCTAAAAGTGTGTCCCACTGACGCTGAAAGAAGCCCAAGAAAGCTCTTTCTCGCTGCCAAGATCTCCCCACTCAAAATGCATACAGAATAAGATAAATAAATACCAATCATGCACCACACAACAGATTTACTATTATAATGGAATACCCATTTATACGAGATGCAACCCTTACGCCACAACTCAGCCCCAACCACTCCCTTACACCCTAATGCCACACTAATAAAACCCAACAACACTCCTTACTGAATCATCAGAATTTCCAATTAGTTATCAAATTTTTTCCTTATTTTGTTAACAAATACGATTTCCTAAGTCAATTCAGAGGATCACTCAACATTTTTCACAATGAACTACATCGCCGGATTCGCGTCTAACCTGAATAACCCTGTGGGACTCACTCCCTGTGTCTTAATCGTAACTATCTACCAAAAATACGAATTTATCATTTTGACGACAGACACGACCTCACCTGATTATCTCCATTTTTCCTGAGTCACACCATTCAATCAAACAATCATAACAATCTCACCCCACCCACACCACCCGATCATGATACGCAGATTCAAGATACAACGCACATGCCAATGATTTTCCTCTACGTTACATAATGAATACACTGGCGGAAACATTATGAGGCATACCTACTTTAAAAATTAATTTATACACAGACACTTCACCAAACTAGTACTGTGGAAGAATACATTAAAAAGCACATCAATATCACATTTCCACACACTACACGTTATTCAAGCTGAAGCCATAACATAACTAGGTCTCCAAAGTTTGGACCATTCAACAGTGGCACTTCAATCGCCCCTTTTCACAAACATGAACCAATCTGTCTCCAAACATTATTTTCACAACAACAAACTGACAACACCTGGGAATCTCAGTTTCTAGTTCAAACCCTCGACTCCCATGGTCAGATCAGAAACCGGTCATGAAACCCATACCCTTAATTCCAAAGCTTGGAACTCACTTCACGTAGCCTCCTTCATAAAGAACCCCCTTACCATTATAAAAGTCTTGAAGCAAAGAAACCAAGAGAAAATATCCTACCTCTTTGAATTTACTGCAACTCAACTTTGGTGTCCACACGTAGATCCTAATTACGTACCTCAACTTTATCCTCAACTTAACGTCATTCTGTCCAACCCGTGGAATCTTCCTTTTCCCTTTCCTTCCTTCCTTTTCTTCCTTTTCTCTCACGGATTCTTTTCCTTCTTTCTTCCTTCCTTTCTTTTCCTCATTTTGCTTTTTCCTTTTTTTTTCTCTTTTCTCTTTTTGGTCATTTTCTCACCCTTTTGGAGAAATCATCATTCGGTCAATGGGAGGAAATCACTTCCCATTTCCTCTTATTAAAGGCACATTTCCTTTTCCATATTTCTTTTTTCTTATTTTTAACGACATCATCACCACGGCTTCATAGCCATGGAATTCCTTTTCCACACATGGCTCGTCGAGCCATTCTTTCGTCGACCACATGCACAAGTCAGTCATTCTCTGTGATGCTACCGTGCATCCCTTGCTCGCACAAGGCCATCCGACACCCCACGCCTCAGACAACGGAAATCTCGACCACCTTGAATCAGAACAAATTCGATCAGAAGCAATTTCGAGACGATTTCAAATCGGAGAAGTCCATTTCGTCATCCTGAGACTGGTATACCCGGATTTTCACGAAATTACGAGTGGTCTCTTTGAGAAAATTCCCAATTTTCTGCCTACATTCTCCTCCTAAAAGAATTTCGTCCCGAAATTCCACACACCCATTACGCAATCATCACATGCACATGCGTCAAACCAGCAGAGGAGACCCACTGCCATCGCCTCTACTCATCCGACTCACTCCCAATTCCTAGAGAGACTCAAACACTCGCTTCCCGCAGGCCCCAACCCCTCCAAGCCCAAACCTATCACACAAGATGCACAATACACAAACATAATGCACTCCACCAACCCATGCAGAATAGAAACATACCTCGCGCATCCGGGCCGATTCGCACGCCACCTCTCGTACCATAGCGTGACACGCCCCCGGTCCCCGGTCCCGGCTTGTGGAACCCCGCACTGACCTCAACCCATACACCCCCGGCCCTCTGCCTGGCTCAGATCGCTGGCGAGGGCACCCCGCAACTAAACCCGGGTTCCTCCGACCTTACACCGGAGCGAAGGAACAACCTCGAGTCCGCGCCCTGTCCCACCGATGACCGGACTCAGACCGCCAAACTCCTCAGGGGATCCTTGCCTCCGTGGGCAATCCCCTCTCATATGTCCAGCCGGCGGCAATAGAAGCATGTCATCGGGCCCGGGCCGGCCCTCAGACTGGTGGGTTCGCGGACCGTAGGCTCTTTCGCTTTTCCCGCATCGGTTAAGGTCGATTCCCTTCTCTTCCCACTGGGCACGTATCCCGAATGCCTCGCGTATCCTCAATCTCTCTCTCAGTGGTCGTACTGGTCCCAACCATAGAACTATATCAGAGGTGGAGGCTCACAATCTTGGCCCGAATGGGACAACTTCGCCCATTTTCGAACCTCCTAACTTCTGCCATGTCCGCACGTAGTCACAACGACCCTGGGCTAACTCAGTGGACCCAGCCTTATCGTAGCCCATCACTGGTTGATCGCCCTCGTCTGAAATATAGAAGTCCTGAGTTTTAGCAATGTCTCGCAGCTTCTCAAAATACTTACCCACAACAACTCCCAAACGCCCATGTCATACTTCTATGTTCTAGAAGCCTCACCCATCTCCACCATATTCTGCCTCGCCTTCTAGTCGAATGCAAGCCACTAATCTCGTGATCGGGAGGTGATCCATACCTCCAATATGTTCTCAACCTGCATAAACCAATGGTCCGCTACTCATCGATCTCCCGTGAATGCTCGGAGACGATGTGACTCGAACTCGAGGTTACTTCGGACCTCCCCGACTACCCGCGGCGCTCGCCTCGAGCTTAGCAAACAGAATACCTACCGCCTCAAGAAAGCATGTTGACTAAATACCGGCGGCTGATCGGATGTCGGTGATGCCTGACTAGCGCCCCGTGGACGACCTCGGCGTCCTCGCCCTCTACTAGCCATCTACACATGTCCAATGGCAACAAGATTCATTAAATTTTCACTCAAATTCCAACCAGTACGCACTCGCCAATGTTATCGTAATTTTACAACCATGAACCGACCGTCATGTCCTAAGCTGTGCTAATTGCCAACCACTTCATAGCAATTCAAAACTTCATGTCTGCTTATCCAAGTTCCTAAGGTTATAGTTCCTAACTCAAGATTCACTTTTCCCATAATGCATTATACCATGCATATAAATTCTTTTTTACGCACAACTTGTAAGCAATATAATTCTCATAAGTATCATATCGTGTATATGACCTTTCACGAATTTGGAATTAATAATTCTACGTGAATAAAAAACATAGAACATTAATGACGATCTCAGTATGAGTGCTCAATACTGTATTCACAATAATCGAAAAGCAAAAATTTTCACATACTCGTCAATGCATTTATAATAAATGTAAATATAAATATCTTATATATTAAATCACCCACACAAAATTTTTAAAATTTTTGTATTCTCTTTTTTACTGAGAACAAAGGTCACAAACAAAGGTTCATGAACAAGGATTCAAATGGCGATCATAATGCACCGGATCAAACTGGTCGGGTAAACAAGGCGCACACCCAAAACCCGTGCGTCGCTGACCGCCAAGCAGCGTTCCAGCTCGATGCGCGCCGGCCACAGACAACGCCTGTGTCGCCATGGTCGCGCAGATAGTCAGCGAGTCATGAGCTCACTGCGGCGCAGGTCAGACGCGATAGCGCCTAGGTCAGGCGATGTCGACCTCCCTACCTTTGCCCGGGCATCGAACCGCCAGTCATGACTCACTTCGGCGTCGCACATCAAGGCAGCCGTGGACCTCATAGTCGAAGACGGACCGCCGCCGCGCGACACCACTTCTCCCCGGCTTCATCGGCCAGCTTGTATGTCGCGATGATCGCAATGATGTCGCTGACATCACCAGCCTTAGCCACCGCCACCATGTCGTGACATCCACCCATCGCCCGCACTCTTCGCCGCCCAGCCTCCTTTCTCGCTACGCCGCGACGCCGTGTCGCGACCTCCTCACGCGGCAACCGCGACATCACCGCCATCACCGCATTTGCAAACTTTTTTTTCCACCCAAGATTTTTTTTCCGCTACTCTATGCAGCCAACCCTCCACCATCAGCTACCCGGTACCACAAATTCCAAGAAAGCCAGAATCAGCTGTAACTCTTTCTCTCCACGTGTGAAAAATCAGAACAACTCCCTCTTTGATTCAGCATAATACACAATCACTGTCTTCAAAAACTGAACAATTGTCCGTAAAATCAATTTTTTCTTTATCATCCAAAGAGTTCTTCCCACTTAAAGATGCAAGAGTTGTACCGCTTCTTACCCACTTCTAAAGTTTCCAGAATTTACTCATTACTCAAGCTTTCCTTAGCAAAATCGATAATTTTCCTATGACCCCATAAACTCATTCCCGTTTCATGTTCAAAACTGAGTAATCGTTTAGAAAATTTTTTCGCTTATTTCGGACTGCTTCCACCAAAATTTTTCAACACCTAAGGTTAGATTTTTTTTTTTTTCTAATCTAGTGTTCAACACTTTTCCTATGCTATTCACCAAGCATTGCCACTCACACAATTTAAGCATGGCGTTGAATTTACCTGGGGTAATGCACAATCTTAATCCGGCACATCACTTCATTTCATTTTCAAAATGCATGAAGTGATGTACGATTCCAACCCGCCGCCCACCGTGGTCTCCAAGATATCGATGACGTGCTCTCCGATAATTTTTCAGTGATGCCCTAAAAACCGGGGGTCCTCGCTTTGGACTTACCCACAACTCATTTAAATCTATACATCTCAGATTCACAGACGATACCAGTAAAATAGCCTCGCCCACAAACCAATATTCAAAATAAACATGCCAACTATATTCTCATACTTTTCACACACTTACAAAAAGATTTATATATATTTACAAAAATATTTAATTAAAGCCACATTTCTACTTTCTTCTCAAAAGCTACTCCCTACTGAAGGCCGCCTCGATAGTCCTCTAACCTCAGGTGGTCTCACGACTGGGTGAGAAAAGCCCAAGAAAGCCTCAAGGGTTACCTCACCAAATGGCTATGCATGGCATAAATAAACAATCAATCACATTCCATACAATTATTTACTATTACATGAATGTTTGCATTGATGTGCATGAGATTTAACCCTTTCATGCTCTCTTACAACCCGAGTCCCAACCGACTCCCTCACACCTGGAATGCCAAGTGTGAATAAAACTAGTCACACACCTTGACTAAACCATTGGAGACCCTCCAATTTTAGTTATCAAATTCTTTTTCCTTTATTTTGTGGACCACGGATTTTCGGGTTTACACCGTAGGACGCCGCACGCCTTTTCAACATTTTCTACCGAACTTTACACGTCTTTATCTACGCTCAAACCAGCACAACCTGTGGACTTCTCTCACCCTGGGGGAGATCTACTCCCAACTTGCTCCGCCAAAACATGTAATTTATCATTTGATCATTTACACATCGTGAATCTCACCTGACTTCATCTCCATTTTCCGAGCTCAATGCACCCATTCACCAACACTGATGAATAAATCCTTACCTCGCATCCACACCCGACTCCGACGACAGGACTGTGTATACGAAACTGCATAATGCCACCATTTTCCCCTCACGCGTTAGTACATGCATGAATGACAGTACCATAAGGAACATTTATATTTACTTCATTTAAAAATTTATAATTTAGTACATAATTTAATTCCTCAATGCAAATCATATTAATACATCAAAAAGCATGCATCAATATCACATTTCCACACACTACACAAGTTATTCAAGGCAAGCTTACAACACATAACCAGTCTCCAAAGTTTCACCATTCAACAGTGCAATTTCCACCGTCCCTTTCTACAAACATGAACCAATTCTCGTTCCAAACATTATTTTCTACAACAACAATCATAACACCTGCAGGAAACTTTCAGCCGTTCAAACCCTCACTCTCACGCCGGGGATCAGGAACCGGTCATGAAACCTATAATTTTGTTCCACAAAGTTTTTGAATCACCATTTAATCCATGCAAACCCCTACTACGAGTAAAGCTCCTTTGTACTAAAAGAAAATCCAAGTTAGGAAAGATCGCAATCTCTCTGTTCACAACTCCAACTTTGGCCGGCCCACATCTAGACCCCACTACTGCACTCAACTTCTTACCACCTCAAACGCCGATCGCTCGAAACCCTGTGAAATCTTCTCCTTTTCCCTTTCCTTCCTTCTCTCTCTCTTTTTCTTCCTCTTTTCCTAATGATCTCTTTCCTTTCTTTTCTTTCCTTCCTTCTTTCTCTCCTCTTTGCTTTTCTCTTTCCTTTTTTTTCTTCTTTTCGTCATTTTTCACCCTTGAGAATCATCATTCATCAATTGAGGAAATCGCCTCCCATTTCTATTGAAAAGCGCCAGCCTTTCCATTTCTTTTTCTTATTTCTTAATGATGATCATCACTACACGGCTTCATATGGGCCATGGAATCTTTTTCCCAATACTACTACTATCATGGAGCCATTCTTTCAAGGGACCACTACTTGCTGCTGTCATTTCCAGTGACGCTGCCAGATCCCTTACTTACACACATCCACCCACGCCCAAACAACGCAAACTCGACCAATTCGAATCCAAACGGTAAATCTGACGCGAGAATTTAAATTTCACAGACGATCTCAACGTGCCCATTTCGCCATCCGGTACATGTAAAAATTCTGACAATCGAAATTACGATTTTGCTCCTTGGGAAAATTGAATTTTCTGTCTACAAGATCGCTTCATAGAGGGTTGTAGACTTCAGATTTGTTACACCCCTGGTACTTCACCCATCTCTATGACTCGCATAGGATGGTACCAATGAAAGCAGGTGAACTCGCAGTTCGGCCACGTGAGCTACTGGATATGGTCATTGCATCCAAAGACTTCACCACAAGCTCCGGTTTATTTCATAAGAAGAAGGACAAACCTTCATCAGATGACATCGACAATTGAATGTGTGGTTACGATCAAGAATCTGCACTACGCTAAGGATCGGAGCGACGATTTGATCGGCCAGAGGAGCGCGAGTCACCCCAAGATAGACTTTCGCACCTGCTACCATCACCGGCGGTTGTGGAGAGATGATATCCCAAGACAAATAAGCAGACGCCTACGGGCACTTCGAGTTTACTAAGGATGCCTTGATTGACGACGCACCAACCAAAGATTCACTGATCCCATGCATTGTGGTATTCCAAACCTTATCTGGGGATCAACTATTTGCACTTCGACGGCATTCGATCTACTCCCAAATGAGCGGGCACGAGTTATCACTTGAGGATTGTTCAACGCTTGTCGAGAGACCATCACCGGTGACGCCAAGTTCAAGAAGGCAGCCAGGCTTTACCGAGTAGATTTTGAAGATACGCGCTAAGCAAGATCGAGTGTCACGACCCGCAGAAGGCTGAGGCAAGATGAGTTGGGAGAGATCGAACGCCAATCTTCAGATACGCAGTTTCCAGACAGCCGTGTTACAGGAGATTCGAGAATGGGCCGGCCGCCCATCTGGGGCGCACCTGCAGACTTCGCCACGGATACTGACTCCACGGTTAAGACGACCGACTACGCAGAGTGCCACGCCTCGATTCCACCGACCGACGGGACGATCCGAACTGCCGGACGAGACCAAACATCGCACTCTTTACCCGGGAGCATTTTTTTCAGTTCGAACTTCGACTGCGGGTATGGTTCCAAGACCTGGCAACATAATCAAGAATCCACACCTGAGTGGTGTCCATCAAAATTTATGCACATATAACTCCAGTCCTGTACTTACTTATACATATACAATAAATGACTTTACAATCCAATTACATATTCGTAGCGCAGACCTACATGACAACCTCGTTTACGCCAAATTTTATGCTGATGTTTGCCGAATGCCTTCTCTCAGATCACACCTGATTAAAACTGCGCTGCTTTTACGCCAGCTGAAACATATCTATACGTAAAACACATGCATTTCTACTAAATCACAAATAACATAAAATAATAACAGATATCGGAATCTTCCGTAATTCATATAACAATTTGTATACATGCTTAGTCTTATAACGACTTTAGCCATTCATACATCTCATATGCTGGATCGAACTTTTACTTATACTTATAAAAAACTTATTCTTATCTCGTATCTTATACTCATGTTGCGCTTTATTCTTCTTATTCTGATCTTATACTTATAGCTAGACTTTATTCTATATCGGACCTCCCGTAGACACATATTTTATGCTTGTATCGCGATACTTATTCGAACTCCCAAAGGACATATATATATTCACTACTGCCCATACTCTATCTCATACTGCATTTATATCTCTCTCAAATCTCCGTGAAATTACGTAACTTATAAACATGTTGTGGCACCTTTAGTGTCTAAAAGCTTTATACTTCATACTACTGGAGTTAACACTATTCGGCTGGGTACCCGTAGTGCATTTTACATGAAACTTTAAACGCATACCCAAGATTGTTAATCCCATCCTACCGGTTCTGTAGGTACTACAAAGCTTATTCCTAGTACTTCTCGCATCTTAAACTTGTACGCACAAGCATAATCCCCGCATTAATGAACTTATACTTGTATTACTCAACTTTATTCTTGTATTTAGACTTGTCACTTACAGAGCATATATACTTCCTGTCTTACTTGAACTTATACCGATCTTACTGAACTTATATCGGTCTTACTAACTTATAATTGCTTTTACGTAATCCTATTATCAGTTCTAATGGATCTTATTCTTTGTGCGAAGGCACTGTAGGTACGATAAGTCGGAACAGACGTGATCATATCACGACGACTTATGCAAATACATTTTATATGGACTTTAGTTCATAGCAAATTAATGATCACAATGCATACATATACCGTATCTATACAGATTCTCGTGAACATATCCAATAACAAAGAGATTATCGGGTTTAAATCATAACCAGTATTCAGAGTTATGACTGCCTTTGAAAATTCATAGGTACCACTTAGACTTATACTTATGTTGCGTCTGAGGGTACGGTAGTCTCCTGAAACTTATCGGATCACGGGAATCAAAATTGAGTCTGTGGGTAATATCGGTCTGAGGATAGAGACTTAATCCAAGTAAGGTACCCATTAGGTGCTCTGTGAGGAACTTAAGCGGATCTGGTGCAGTACAGGTACTATGGGAACTTAATTAGATCTGAGGGTACCCGTGAGTCTGACGGAGACATATGCGAGGAGAGGTGCAGGTGGGTGCTAGGATCTTTACCATATTCAATTCTTTATTCTTATTCAGAGTCTTATCATATAATTGTTGGATGGCCTAGACCGATGTCACGGAATGAGTGAGACCTGACCTGATAAATTTTAGAATATAGTCTGATCTTGGATATTAAGTGGCGCAAGCGAGTCTTAGAAACCCAGCGGCGGATAGTGCCATCGCACTAATCGGAGAAGTACCGAGTCTTGAATTAGAGTCTGCAAAGTCTTGTGTCTTGCGAAGCGTGATCGGAGAGTCTTGATCGCGCTAATCGGAGGAATCAGAAATTGCTAATGTGCCGAAGCACGGTCGAGGATGTCGTCGTACTAATCGGGAATGCAGAGTCTTATACGTGCTGCCCACATTAACGAGGTGCCATGTCATTCAATAACTAGTCTTAGGCGGTTTACAATTATATGAGTTCGATAACTCTTATCTTATAATAGGGGCATTCTTAGCCACATTATATTTTATGACCTATTGCCATTTCATGTTAAATTGTTTTGATTCGTTTCGTGTTTAGTATCGCATTCGGGTTTAAATGCGCATTAAAGTATGGCATTTCCAGATACTTATATACAGGAATCTTGATGTATTCGGCTGCATCGGTCGTGTATTCTTGTCCTCGATGCATCTTTCTTGAAATTGGAATCATTCCGATTGAATCGTCAGCTGAGTTATGGCGTTTTAGAACAGCCTGGTCGGTTCTGGGTTTCTGGGACGGTTCTGATATTCGTTTTAGTGCATTGTCTTATATTTGACACTAGTTGCTGTCCTTTCCTTTAAAGGTAGGTGCTAAGGGGTTCATCTCAATTGGAATCACCAAATCGAACAATGGAACTTCGAAGTTACGTTAAGCAGTCGGATTACTCTATGATGGCGTCTTTGGAATTGGCTTGCACACTTAGCCTGACTTTGAGTGGATTTTTCGACCGCTTAGAGTCCAGAATTTGACAGTTCCTATTTCTTTATGTTTGGTTTTCCTTGAAGTGATTTTAGTGGCCACTTGAATCAGCAAAGATCGGATAAGAATTGAAAAGTTATGGCGAAATCACAGCGGTCGAAATGGGAAAACCGAACGGACTGTCTGCATTACCTAATGTGTCTTAGGTACATTGGCCCAAAATAAACCCGAACACAAAGTGTGCATTTACATGTTCAAAGTGTGCCCGATACATCACCGGAAATGCCAGGAATGTGTCTTTTCCTCCTCTCTTTTTCATGCACTTTCATCTAAGACCAAATCTATACTTCATATACACTTCAAAATCATTTCAAATTAAATGCCTTAGCCTCAGTTATACTCAAATGATCTTTCAATGAATATCTTTCTTCAAATTAACTCGCAGATAAGCCCCAAAAACCATTCTAATGGGTTATAACCCACATATACAAACCAATCTCAAGATTTGTTAGGGTTTGTTCTAAACCACAACTGATTTCCTTTCATTTAACCATGAATCCAACAACAAAGGAGGATTCCATACTTATCTTGTTATTGTGGGTTTTTTTACTGACCTTAATTGAGAAATGCAGGTTAGGATGCAATTCTATCAAAACCACAGATTTAGAGACAAGATATTAACCATGTCGAGCCTTAAAATTCCATGTGATCCATACAAAATCCATCTTTCAAAGTAGTTCCATACCTTGTTGGCTTGATCTTGTTTCCTCCATCTTCTTCCCTCTTATACTTCTCTTCTCCTTCTTCTTAGCATTTTGTCCTCCTCCCAAAATGAGACCAACTTTGGTCTTTTAATCCCATCTTTGTTAAGGCCATGTTTGGCCCTCCAAATAAAACCCATTTTTGGGTTAACTTTTCTTTATTTGCTTTTTGGCCCTCCAACTCTTGGCCAATTGTATTTGAATTCCTTTTATTGTATTTTGGCCTCTAATCTTCTAGGAATTACACCCTGATTCCTATTATTTATACTTTGGCTCAATTCTTATTAACTTATGACTTTTAAGCCCCTTTTTTGGACAAATTACAATTTTGTGCCAAGTTTTGTAACTTCAGGGTCTCTTGTTTCCATGTTTAGCATTTAACTTGAAAGCGATTGATTATCTTACAAAATCTGCTAGCGTAATAGAAAATGGTAGGGTATGTTGGGGTGTTACGGAGAAGTCGAGGATACTCGAGACACTCGGGATGCGGGTGTGGTAGAAGAGGGAGGATCAACCTTAACTAGTTCGGGGAAGGCGGAGAAGACTTATGCTTCACCACGAGTTTCGGGACGGGGCAAGTGATATGTTATTTGGCAAACCCCGACTGGGCATGTGAGCGGGATTGCCCCCAGAGACATAGGATCGGGGTTTTGGGCGTCTGATCCCGATGTTGGTAGGGCGGGAAGGTCACGGTATGTATTCCTCCACGGCAAGGTACGGGCTAGAGGCGGTTCGGTTCCGGGGTGTTATACAAGCACTCCGGCTAACACGGATAGACGGAGGGGCGAGTGTGGTCGAGTCGGGGGCCGGTCGAGTTGTGCGGCGGAGCGTGGTAGGTAGAGATTGGTAGGCGTATTGGTTGTTGATGTCGAGCGATGGATGAGTTGGCGACCATCGGGTTGTCGATGGTGGAACCTTGGCCGGGTTGTCATGCAGGCCGACCTTAGATTTGGGCTTAGGGTTGAGTACAGAAAGCTAGGGTATAGATGTTCTTAGGATATAGGGTGAGGATTGATCGGATAGGTCGGGATTATGGAGTGAGATCTCAGAGATCACATACATGATGGACCCGGAATTAGGTGTCACGATTATGGCATTATTGCGTTCGTGTGCGTAGTAACCGTGCGTCGGGAGTCGGGGTGTGGGTGCACGGTGCGGTCATTCACGCTCTTGTTGAGTGTGGGTTGGAGATTTGTCTTTGGGACTACGATCCCGATGAGAGACTCATGGTTCGAATGGAAGTGAAAGTGAATTCAGTGTATTGGGCAAAGCGAAAGAGTCGTAAATCCTAAGGTGAAGCTGGAGTTCGGGTGTAAGGGCAGGGGAGATCCGGAATTTCTATGTGGGTGTAAGGGCAGGGAGATGTCCGGGGTATGTGTGAATGTATGAGGTACCGGGAGTGTAAGTAGAATTATGTTGCTCGAAATGAAAACACGCGATTCGAGTATCGCATAGACTTAGAGTTGAGTGATAGGAGTGGGGAGTGGCTGAGGATGAAAAGCAGCGCAGACCGAGGTTATCGTATGAAACAAGTTGAATGATAGGAGTTGGGAGTATTCGAGTTTGGATCTGCTTTGGAAATTGCGTTGGGGGTTGTTGTGCCGGCGAGGGGCTCGGTATATGGATGTCATACGTAGTGGAATTTGGAGTGGACGGTCCCGTTTGGATCGTCGTGATTGTGACCTTGGGAAGGTCGGTGTTTACACCTGAGAGTAAGGGTTGTGTAGGGTTACGTGTTAATGGATTATATACATGTGTTAGAGGACACGCTGAACTATGCGTCTTGGGTCTTAAGGGTGGGGCAATTTCCCTTGAGTGGGTCGCTAATGATAGTTATCGGGGCGAGTATATAAATGCAGCATGCATGAGGCATTGTGGGAGACCATGTAGATTCTGGATTATGTTGGACCGAGGTGGAAAGAGCTCATCATGGGTCACGATGATAAGAGACGCTCAGAAGGTGAGGCTTGATCGACGGCGGCGCGATATTACCGCGACTCAGGCCCGGCGGAAGAGGCTTATCGCGATGTCACGGCGTCGACCGTTAGAGTTCGAGGTTGGGGATCACGTCTTCTTGAAGGTGATGCCTAAGAGATGAGTGGTCAGGTTCGGTAAGCGAGGAAAGTTATCGTCGAGGTTTATTGGACCTTTCGAGATATTCGAGAGGGTAGGAATTGTTGCGTACCGGTTGGCATTACCGCTCAGCATGTCAGGTGTCCACGAGATTTTTCATGTCTCCATGCTCCGGAAGTATACTCCAGATCCAGCTCATGTGGTGGATTGGGGGACGGATGAGGTTAATGACGATGGGGCGCTTTGAGGAGGGACGAGTGTATTTTGGATGGCGTGATCGGGTTTGCGGCGCTGAACCCGTGAGGCTAAAATAAGGGTGCTATAGCGGCACTATGGAGTGGAGAGTCAACGTGGGAGCGAGGCCGATCGCGGGTACATGTCCGCTTCTTGTTTAGTGATGAAGTGCGTGGTTTAGTGGTTTAACATTTAAATGGTAGTTTACATGTATGGTAGAGTCACGTATTTGCATATGCATGTGAGTGATTGTGATTGTCGAATTCGGGGCTGAAATTCCTTTTAAGGAGGAATGTAGGGCAGAAATTCCCGATTTACGGAAAAATGGCAAAATTGTAATTTTAGTTTACAAATTGTAATTCGGAGGTTAAAATCAATTTATTCTCTAGATCTCGGATGACGAAAGCGGACTCATCGTTGGAATCGTCTTCATGGTAATCAACGCGTAAAATTTCGTAGAGATTCGAGGCGGTCGGAATTTACTTTTTCGAGGGCATCGCGGTTCGGGTCTTGAGTAAAGCGATTTTCAATCTTTACAAAGAGTCGCGTATAACGTGTCTTTGCATGTAATGCGTAAGTGGCGTAATTAGAGAAATGATGATGAAAATGGATGATTCGAGATAGTCTTAGAATCTTAAAAATTGGGAAAAGAAGGGACATAATGGTCGTTTGGGTTTGTTTTAAATGAATTTAAATGACAAAATTGTGAAACGATGACCTTCTCCAATTGAAAAGAGCCAAAAAAGCGTGAAATCTGCAGTGATCACGGTGAGCTCAAATTTTAAATTCTAGAGAGAGAGGCGGCACCTGCAGAGATATCGGGCCAATCAAGTAGTCGACGATGCAGGAAAGAAGGAAAGGCTGCTCTGCGGAGGGTTTCGCGTAGATGCCGGTTAGGGAGTTTCCTCAAAGCTCCGTGAGTAGGGAGTTTACTCGCTACTTGGGTTTCGCTTTATTTAAGTGTTTTCAATGTTTCGGTTGGATTGAGCGCGAAACGGCCGTTTAATGGGTCCAAAACTTGGGACCGAATTGTTGTAATTTTTGAGGCCCGTTTCTGCACAATCCGTGGGTAGGGGCTGTTTGGGTTATTTGTGTGTTGATTTATGCATTAAATTGTATGTTGGTATGTATAGGGCGGTGGCGGGTGGAACCGGAGTTCACTAAGTGAGCCCCGATGATTTGTGATTTTCTTGGAATGAATGCTTAGGGTTTAACTATTCAGCTTGATGTTCTCAAAATCATTTTTGTGAATTAATGTGTTTAGTCGAGTAATTCAGTAAATTCTTCGTGTTTGATCGATGGCGCGTGGTAATTTTGGTGTGATGAAATGAAATTACATAACATGATTGTGTGATTTAATTTTTGTGAATATATGCATGTTTATATGTTGCGTGTGTTATAAAGCGTAATGGGTGGCGTCCTTAGAAGTATATCACCTTTGGGACACCTAGGACGGTAGAATTGAGTGCGTGAGGTAATTTTGAAGGAGAAAGTTTCGGAGGGTAGTACAAAATAATAATTATCGGAGGGTAATCCACACTAAAGCTCGATCGTCGGAGGCAGCCGATTGATATCACATTCGGAGGGGTGAGTCAGCAGGAATAATATGTCGGTCGTCGGAGGCGGCCAGTTGATATATACACATCGGAGGGTTGTGCAACCGACGAATAATAATTAAATACGAGGGCAGGCGAGTGTGAAGTCGATGAGGACTTCAGTGCGAGATGATGAGTTAGGCGTTGAGTAGAATCGTCGTTCTTTGAGATGTGTGTTTATTTTAGACGTTGCTAACGGCAGGTAGAGGAAGTGGCGCAGGGCGGTCATTGTGACGTTAGTTGGCTGTCGGATGTTATTTAAGTACGGGGGCGTGCGGGGACGGCTCGTCCCCCAGGGCGGGACATGAAGCCGGGTTGTGGCTTTGATGATTTTATACATGTATTAGAATTCTCTAATTTTTTGATATATGTGTTGTATAAGTAAATTATTCTTCTTGCATTATTGGATATGGATTGGTATGTTCCTGAATATGGTTATGAGTGCGTTTATGGGCGAGTGGTCGTTTTACTCGTGTGATGATGATATATTGGGCATTTGGGACGAGGTTTATCTGAAGTATTGTATTTGGGTAGAACCGTACAAGGAGACTGCGCGTTTTACGAAGTGGTGTCGGGTAACTTGACGTCAGCTATATTCAGCGGAGTTGTGAATTTAGTCAACGGTTTTTGAGTTTTGATTGCGTCACGGTGTCATGAGAAATTAGGTTTGGAGTACTAATAACATAACTCGGCTTTGTGACGCTGAATCCGGTGTCATTCACCAAATAAACACTGCCCGGAATATCTGTCTCGTATCTGGGAGCGTATGCGTAATTATGACGACCACTTGGGCCCGTACATCAATACTCATCAGAATCGCCAACTATATCACAGTAGTTGAGTATTACGATCTTTCTTGTAAGAAAGCGTATATCAAGGAATTTAAAGAGGATTTTAACAAAGAAAACCACAATCAGACTTTCTTCTAAAGCGCGGCCTCCTGGTAGTAGTCATCATGCGCTCCTGTACCTGAAATAATGATCGCCGACGAGAGGTGAAGCGGCCCGTTAGTGATAATTTAAACCGTGGAGTTCTTTCATTTAAGTCGCGTGTCGCTCAGCGGAAATACATGATCACTGCTTGGTGTCTACGTACGTCCGATGCCGAGTCGCCATTGTTTCGCCATACGTCACAAGCGAATGCGAGGCAAAATGGTTACCAACCAGCTTTTGTTGAAAACAAATACCAGTTTCGGTAAATATATTGAATTTACGCTGAAATGAATTCTTGGATAATTTTTGAACGGTCGTGGGTCGCGCCAAGAGATGAAGCTTGTTGGATCATTTCTCGAGCAATTCTTCGGAAAATCTTCACTTGAAATTCGCTTTGCGTGAATTTCATTTTTAACCAATTTCTTTCATGTCGTAGCCTCCCACGCTTTCTTAGCTCTAAGGTCTTGGTGCATATAGAATCTTTATGCCCGTTGCAAAGCATTAATCTTCAATATATTTTACGTGCGTATATTAACGATTAACTGCATAAACCATGTTATTCAATTTACCATGATAACACCAAAATTCATTTCGCGTAAATTTAATTAGCCGTCCAATGATTCGTTTGGATCACGAAAACCACACAAAATCACTACTTGACAATCGCGTGAGCAGGTGAAACCACAGGGTCGACCTTTGTTCGTAGCTCTAGTAGGGATTCTTGGTACCGATTCGAAGATTTTGAGATAGATGCAATAAATTCGAGGCGCGCAATCAGTAATTAAAATGGGCTCTTGGTAAGAATCGCCAGTAGAAAGGATCATATCTGCTTAGAGTTTTTCGGAACTCCATCCGTCGGTGCCCCTGCATAGCCGCTTCTTATAAGTAGAGCATTTTTGCTTCTTGCTCTGTCAGAACCGACGGTCCGACGCCCGAGAAATCTAAGATAAGTCACAATTTATACCCAAAATCATGAAACTCCATCCTTTGTGACGTTTTCTTGTTTGGTGAAGAAGAAATTGTGCTTTTTATGCTGTCAGCAAACTTTTCAAAAATTCCATCCTTGTCCCTTAGTTTGGATTTTTGACCACGTAGCATGTCTAAGCCATTCATCTCTATAATCTCACTAATCATGCGACATGTGTCGCATGGGAGCATGTAGTGAGTGGCTTTTCGTATCGCGTGTTTTTCGCGTAGTTGTCTGACTGGAGCACCCCGATTAGCGAAGCGTGAAATTCCGGCTGTGCCGAGTCGGCCCAGTCGACGTGGTAGCTAGATTTCGACGATTCAATGATGAAGTCTGTTCGTCATCCCGAGATCTAAGCTTGGGATTTTCTGAGTGTCGTTTTACTTTTGAAAAATTAGAATTTTCGGGTTTACATTTCTCCTCCTTAAAAAATTTAGATCTGAAGTCTGTACCCATCTATAACGAATCACATGCATATGCGGCGTGCATGCGTGCGTGTAAGTAGCCGTTTAAGTATTAAGCAGTAGCCAAATCTGCCGTCGCAAAGCGAGAGGGATAGGTGGCCCACATGTCGATCTCCTCGTGCTCCCCACGTTGACTCCTCACTCCACTGGTCGCGCCATAGCACCCTCACTAACCTCAGCGGTCTTTGCGTCATGGCACGATCGGCTATATAATCGCCTGCTGAGTCCTGCTCGAAGGAATTCCCGTCCGTATCGACCCTCAGTTTACCACTGTCATTCGTAGAAGCGGATGCAGGTGTCACGGCAGACATGGAGACATGAAATACCTCGTGGACACACGACATCTTTGGCGGTAAAGCTAGCGTGCTATTCTGGTCATATACCGAGGGGTATCTTGAAGGGCGTCAGACATCGCGATAAAAGCTTCTGTTTCTTCTTGGCACGACCCTCCTCTCTTGGGCATCACCTTCGAAGGCGTGATTCTCATGCTCCAGCTGGGTGACGTCGCGCATGTTATAGCTCTTGTAAGGCTCACGGTACGTGAGACGACTGTGGTATCAAGCTCACCTTCGAGGTGTCTATGGTCAGTTCGGGACCGATTGATGGAGCTCTGTCCCACCTTGATCCAACATATCGGTGTCGCGCCTTGTGTCCTGATGCCTCATATGGTGCCATTGTATCTCGCGCTATTATTTATGAGCGGAATTCCACTAAGAACAAGCAGCTCTTCCTAGCTACCCTTATGACCAGGACACAACCCGGGACACATGCTCGGCATGTCCTCTGGCTATCGTATGGCCTCTCGGCGACCATGCAATGCAGTTGTTGTGTACTCATGGTCGTAGTGTGCCCTGCCTTTTGAGCTCTTCAAAAGTGTGCCGTAAACCTCGGTCTCTGTCAGACACTATGGATCTTTGGTACTCTATGTGGCGGGACTATCTCTCGATGTCTGGCCAAACGGAATCTCTCGATGTGAAGGTCGTCCTCATGACTAGAAAATGTCTTAGGCTTAGTGAGTATTTGGGTCCACTATCCTCCCATCCAGCATCATGTCGCTGGTGTCGGGTGGAAAGTGGGTGCGAAATCATCGTGACGTGCTCCGCCTTTCGACCACCTCCGATGGTGAAGTAGCCTATTGGCTTTGGTGCTGACGCAGCTTTCTTGACACGTGAGACATCATCGAACAAGTCACTACGTGTCTCTTCATCGCTCGATAGTACGAATCTTGGTACATCTTCATGCCACTGGATGCCGCGATGAAATCGAGGCGTTGAGAAACTGCTGAATCTCATCTACTCAATCTGGGTGGCCAGAGCCATCACGTCTCATATCGACTACCATCTACATGGACGGTCCGACCCTCGTCACTATACTGGCCTTGCCGCGGTCCCTAATGGACACTATCTCCTGCCCCGCCCCCGACTAGATCACTGGCTTCAAAAGACGTGTAGCTACTTAAACCCCAACGCACTCGAGCCCGCCATTGCATCAGAATCCTCAACCGGTCCTACGCCTCAAGCATCCACCACTCCCGGGAAGCTATACTAGCCAATGCTCCTTGTGACTTCCGACTGAGTGTATCAGCCACCACATTTTCCTTACCAGGGTGGTAATGCAAAGTAAAGTCATAATCCTCTAGGAACTCCATCCATCCGTCTCATTGAGGTCCCGCTGCGTGAAAATATACTTCAGACTTTTGTGGTTCGAGTACATCTCAAACTACTCGCCATATAAATAGTGGCGCGAATCTTGAATGAAAGCTACGGCATGACTCCATGTCGTGTGTGGGATGATGCGCTCATGATTCTTCAGGCGTGAGACCATAGCTACTACCCTCCGAGTACGCATCAAACACATCCATTCAGACCCTCGAGTGGCTATCCTGATACACTTTGTACCCTTGTCCTTATTAGGGACTATCGAGATATGGCCCCGATGTCAAGCCCTCTCTTGTCTGGAATGCCTCCTCGCATCGGTCATCCTAATCAAACTTGACCTCCTTCACCAGTCATCTTTATCATAGATATCCTTAATGGGAAATCTAGCTAATTCTAGTAATTAACTAATCCAAAATTTCAGTATGGAGTGAACGTCTGACTCATGCGTTCGGGTTGGGTCGCGACGCGATGTTGTTGCCGTTGTCCGCGAAATCTGCGCCGGTGGCCGAAACTCAGCGCCTGACGTCGCGGTGACGCGGCGACGCGACGTCGACCTCGCCTCTGGCGAATGAACCGAGTCGGTCGAATTGATAACCGGTCTGAACCAGGTGAACCACCGCGTAGATCGTGAATCGCGACGCGATCGTCCGATCAGCGTCGCCGTCGTTCAAGATCGCCAATGGATCGACGGAATGCGACCTCTGACCTGAGGTGATAATAGCAATGTGATCATCCGTGGACTCCATACCGCCTCAACCCGATAACAAATCGTCAATCTCGATAGTGTTTCTTGTTCGCTGGCCTGTTGTTGCCGGTAGTCGATACCTGGTCGAAGGGTCTCGTCCTTCTTCTTCGCCATGAGGGCCAGGAGTGCCCGTGGTGAAGTGCTCGATCTAATGAACCCCTTGTCGGTGGCTCATGCCAGGCCCAGACTTTGAGTTCCTGCGGCTTTCGGCCCGGTGCCGTCTGTGCGGAGTCATAGAAATGGGCGAAATGCCAGGGGTGTAACTCGTCTGAAGTCCTCTGACCCTGCGGAGGCAATCCACCTTTCGTTCGGAAAAACATCCTCGCTACTCCTGGCCGAGGTAGATCCCAAGTACGGTCTCACCTCGTCCTTTAGAGTAAGACTTGCTATTGACATGACCTCCTGGCTGCTTGGACTCGTACAGCATGCAGGCAAAATATGTTTGTCCCCCCAGATCTGACAGTGCGAGTCTGGTGTGGCGGTAATCCTCCTACGCTCTGATCGATAGCGACTCTGGGTTGTCGACCCGATTCATCCAGGGATGGCGTCGAGACTCGACGTATCCCGTGACCCTCGGGTCAGTGGTAGATCCCCGAGATCTCAACTCGCGACCACGAGCATATCATCAGCCAGCCCCAATCCTTGGGGGAGAACTCGCTGTCTGAGGCTCTCTAGGCCTTAACCTCCCAAGCGACTCATCACGAATGATGTAGCGATGAATGAATGCGAAACCTGTAATCAAATAATACTCTTGTGGCGAGATAATGTACTCGTATAATGGTGATCTGTTATTTCGGCTAGTGGTGTGATGGTGTGAACACGCCCTGAACCCACGATGTCCCCCTTGTGCCTAAATCCATGATCACCCTCTAGTCACATGATGATCTTGAGCACTCAGCTCCATTTGTGCTCTGATTATCTTTGTGAGATGATCTCTCACAATCCTGATCCTTGGACATGCCGTAACTCTCAGATCCGTCTAGATCCTATAACTCATATGTCAGGACTCTTGCGATGGTAGCACACCGTCACACTTGACTTGGCTGGAAGCCACTGATCGTCACGGCACGGATGGTGCGCGACCTTGGAACCCTCGTGAAGCTAGAAGCCACTGAAGCCTTTCACGAAGCAGAAGAAGCGGGTTCTCCATTCCTCTTGCCCTTGTACTTATCACGAGGTGCTTTGTGCATCATCGATCTCTATACATGGTTGGGGTCGTCGACAGAGTCGTCTATGGCGAGTCCTGATCTGCCACTGAATGGGCCGACTTAGGTCAATTCTCAGATCTCCCACGACCTTAGCCGTATGTGTGGTATGTAGTCATCGGCCAGCAATTTAGCTCTAGTGAACGCCCCAGCCACGTACTCGATCACGATCATAGTCGCTTTGCTTATTTCTAGGAACTCCCCGAGCCTTCGCATGTTGGCTTGATGTCAGAAAAATACTTGCCCGTAGAAAAGATCATGGAACTACGCCCGAAGTCATTGCCCCTGCAGATCTACAGGAGTCTTTGCGATTCCATCGTGCAGGCCTCGCCTGGCGGAATGCAGTGAGTCGATCTGGTCGTGATGGGGGCGATCTGCATAGCGCCGGCAGCGCCTGACTGCGTGAACCAGTAGTACGCCATGCATCGGATCTCCTCCCCACGTAGATCGGAGGATGATATGCCTAAACCTACAGAGGTTACTTGGACCTCCACGGCTACTTGGCACTAGCATGTCTTTGATAGCGGCGTATGATCCACTACGACCTCGTGAGCATGTTTGGTCGAATCTTGGTCTGGTGCTTGGTAGCACCTCATGAACACGACCTCTACGTTTCTCACCCTCGGTAACCATCAGACATGTCAAATGGCAGAGTTAAGATTCAATGCGATATCTCTAAGGTGTAATCAAAGCCTCGAGACACTATTTACATACAGAAAAATATTTCATACCTGATACTTGATCATTTCTGGAGTATCTGAGACAATAGTTCATATATTAAATCATATTTAACAAAAAAAAATTATTTTATTTTATTTCATTTTAAAAAGTTTTATTTTATTTTATAAATTTATTTATTTATTTATTTTTTTAAAACCTCGTGAACAGTGCTCATGAACAGTGTTTATGAATAGTGAATCAAATAGTGATTCGAGCCGGTGTCTTGGTGGCCCGGGTCGAGTGCCGCGGTGCACACCCGTGGCCCGACTTCTTGGCGCTAACTGTGAAACCCTACGCATACGGCCAGGCGTGGTATTAGTGGCGCGCCAGGGTGTCGTGGGCGCATGGGGCGTCGTGTGCGAGCCCGTGCCACTGTAGGTGTGGGTAAGCTAGGTGTCGTATGACATCTTGTGATGGCGGTGTGCGGCACGCCTGCGCCCGATCGCGATACGAAATTGTATCATGACTCCAATCCATCTTGCGCGCGGCTACTTGTGTAGAAAGCATGGCCCTTTGGCCGTGTGTGGTAGGTGCCATTTGCCTTCTTGCCGATGTCACCACGTTGTATTACGACCTTCTTTGCGCCCGTATTGCGACTAGCGGTCGCCCCGAATACGATCTGATTTTTGTATCGCGACTCGCCCGCCCGGCCAATGGTCGCGGCGCCTGTATTACGCCCACGTCGTGAGCCCCTAGCGTATGCGTGGCGCTACGTGGGTGTCGTGGGGCCATGTCTCGGAACCTCTTGGGCGTGTTGGCCCAGCCGCCTGCTTGCACGCCCAGGCCATTGCCTTTCGCGATCCTGAAGCATTGTATCGTGACTCGATCTAAAATGGGCGGTAACTTTGTGAGTTTCTGAAGAAAATTTTTTTTTCACATCATTTTTTTTTTCATTTTGTTCCACCTACTAGAAGACCACCAAAAAATTAATATTATTATTATATTTTTTTCATTTTCCAGTAGAACCAAATAAATTCATTAAAATTTAATTTAATTTATTTTATTTTTTCAGTTTTCTGCAACTGTCAAACCTCTGAAAAAATTTCTTGATACAATTTTTTTTCATATGTGCTATTCACCCGAGCACCTGAACCACCTGATTCATACAACGATCCATGTTATACACCCCGTCACACATAAAAACCTGATGCATGCGGAGTGATTCTAATCTGTCGAAGTGGCCCCCTTTAGGTAATCCACATACCTAAACTTTAACATCGACCATACGAGTTGTGGTGCTCTCACACCTTAATGACCATGGCTAAGCCCGAGTCCCTGAGCTACAGGTGTTCATATACTGGCTCGATGCAGTGTGAGGCGTATCGGGGACATCTATGGATACACCAGAGCTCCAGTGTCGTTTAAGCTCGATGCAATTTGTGACGCCCCGAAATCCGAGTGTCTGGGTTGATACCGCGTCGACTGCGGAATATCTGTGTCTCATATCATGAGACATGTACATAGTAACAATAGCCACTTGGAGCCTTACATCGATACTAAATCGAGAATAGACCAGCCCTCTCCATAGTTTCAAGAGTATTACAATACTCTTAACGAAAACATATATCAAAATTTAAAGTTTTAATACATGTTATCTGAAGGAATACCAAAGCCACGATCAGGCTTTCTTTTAAAGCGGCCTCTAGTGAAGCGCCATCCTCTGTACATAACATGCGAAATAATGATCCCTTGATAGGGTGAGCAAAGCCCAGTAGTGATAATTTCCTACATGGGTTACTCCCCACCTAAGTGCACATGTCACACTCAAGAAAATCCATGATCCTACTTGAATGTCTACATACTTGATCCATGTCTCGAGTCCTCAACGAAAAAAAAAAAAAAAAAAAAAAAAAAAAAAAAAAAAAAAAAGCTCCCTCACACATACTAGACGAATGTGAAGCGAAATGCAGTTTTTCAAAACAAAAACTTTTGTTCTTGAAAACGCCTCTTGATTTCGGTAAATATATTGGACTACCCTTCGAGGCGAATTCTTTGAGATAATTTTTAGAGCAGTCATGGGTCGCCTCAGAGATGAGCTGTTGGACCACTCTACAAGCGATTCTTGGAAGAATTTATGAAATTCCTTTCCGCGATTGTTTTTCATTTTTTCTTTCAATTTCTTTCATGTCATGCGCTCACTGCCATCTAGGGTGCCTGGTGCATATGGGAGACATTATCTTAATTTCCCGAAAACATTAATCTTTAATATATTTTGCATGCGTATATTAACCGATTAACTCACGTAAACCATGTTATTCGATTTACAGCAATAATACGAAATTATCTCACATGAGCTGAATTAACGATCAAAGCGTTTTGAATCACCCCGAGCCACCGCGAAATCACCTGACGGGGCGGTGAAACCTAGGGTCGACCTTTGTTCACGGCTATATCAATGGGATTTCTTAGCTCCGATTCAGATTTTGGGGCCCGATAACCGCGACCATTCAGGCTTGACAAATCCGTCAGATTAAAATGGCTCTTGGTAAGAATAAACCAAGTAAAGATGATCCACACCTCTTGAAGTTTTCGAAACTCCATAAAATTGGTGCCCACGCGTAGCCCCCTTACAATAGAACAACTTTGCTTCTTACTCAGTGAGCAAACCCGGTGTCGGCAATAGGAAATCTAGAGAGAGTCACACTTTCTCTAAAAATCTAGCTCACTATGACGTTTTCTCTTGTTTGGTGAAGAAGAAGACTATTCTTCTTTTGTCTTATTCACTTAAACTTTTCAAAAATTTCATCCTTGTCCCTTAGTTTGGATTTTTGACACGTAGACTAATTTAAATGGAATTAAATACTCCACGTAAATCTCATGATCATCTGACGTATTATTAGCATGGGAGCGTGTAGTGGGTGACTTTGTCGTCGCGTAGTATTCATGGCCGGATTTATACGGCACCCGGAAGCGCTGGTGCCTCGCGTGAAATTAGTTGTCTCGAATTGACCAGTCGAAGTGATAGCTAGATTTCGAGAGACGATTCAATAGTGAAGTCAGTTTCATCATCCAGGATACAGAAAATTACGGATTTTCTCGACATTCTATTTACCACTTTTTAGAAAATTAGAATTTTCCCAGGTTTTACACACTTGGTGTTGGACTTGATCAATGTGAATTAATGATTGTACTTCAAATAATTGTGAAGGCAAAAATATTTGTCTTTCATAACATGGAATGAATGGTTCCTATGATAGTAGATCCCGTGATTGATCTTGATTAGTTGAATTAGTTAACACCTAAAAGTTGATGTCTTGCAATCTTTGATAGAAACTTGAGTCACACCCACGTATCATGTGGAGAATCGAGCAAATCAAACGGGGTCCATGGAATTTTAAATACCTGAATGGGAGGTCTCGAACCCATGAATTCTTACGGTTGGATTTTTATATTGTGTTAAACTACGACTCTAAATGCTAGACTTGTAGGATTTGAGGTTTAATATGAATGTCATGCGTCATTACCATTCTTGCATGATTTGAAATTTCCTTATCATCTCTAATCACCATTAGTAGATGATCGACATTCTCTCAGCTCTGTGAGGTTAACATGAATTTGCATTGAGGCGCGATGCACCACGAGGTACTCGTCGCAAACCCCTCAGTGTAATTAGACAATCTACTATGTAGCGAGGGCATGAGATGGATGGTTACAGAGCCCAGTGAACACCATACATTTGGTAGCTACCTGGTTGCCACGGTAACCTTTACTTGTTGGTTTTACAATGCACAGTCAAAATAACAGCTTTGGTAGACCGAGGGGGATGGTAACCATCTTTAAGACCTGAAAGTTCAGTATTCATTCTACATGACATGATAGCGTGTATAGCTCCGTCATTGTTGCGGTCTCCCTCGTTTGAGCCTGATTATGTGACCTCGAGTTGGTTCTTGCGCCACCCAACTTGGCATTGCCTTTATTGGGAACTGCAATGATGTCCCTTAGCATTCATGCTGATCTCTCTTTATAGTGAATAACTGAACCATTTGTCAAATCTTATCCCAATCATGGGTTTTCTTTTCCTTATCATCATTCTCCGGTACTCTTATTTTAAACTTTTCTCCAGATTTCATCTTGATTTTCGTCTTACGTTACATCTCTTTTCGTTCCTTCCACTGATCTTTGTGATGGAGATTACGATCTTGATGGCAATTTGGAATGTGAAACCTGCATCTCCTAATTATCATTAAAGCTTTATTTAATGTATGTTATTGGAAAGCATGATATTCGTATTAAACCTAAATCTTATAAGCTAGAGTTTTTAGGTCTTTGGACAGTTGGTTGTTTAACATGGTATTAAAACTTGATCTGTCAGAGGGGATTATGCGTTTGAGACCTCTCTTTGCAATTTAAATGTTTGATCTCCATTTGTGTATTTGAAAATCCATAATAGATTTCGTTTGATTTATTTGACTCTCCACGTGTGGGTATGAGACCACATGTAAGGGAGGGTGTGAAGCATTATATTTATATTATAAGCTTGAATCCTATATGTGAGCTATTAGGAGAGTTAGTTGTTTAATAGTTAGTGATGATAGCCTATGATCCAATGCATGGACGTTAGTACAACGGCCAGTTAAGCGACTTGATCTTTCACATCTTGACCATGCAGAGCAACCATATCAGGGTTACTCTTCCCTTTAGATTTCTTCATAAGTATTTCTGATATGTTTTAATCTCGCAAATGATTTTCCGAAATTTTTATATTACTTAATAATACCGCTTCATTTATTTAAAAATTTAAACTTTAATTTGAGTTTAATGTTTAGTGAATGCAAAGTGTCGCATTCAGTCTCTCATTAAAATTTCTTGGATGATGTTTGTGGGTCGGGTTCTGGATCTCTTCTAGCTCGGGTGGTTGCGCCGCGTTACAGACCTCTGGGGTTGGGAGGGGTTGTTTCCGCTGCGCTCTTATATATTCCTCTTTATATTGATACAGACACACAAGTATTTGATATAGTTAAGTTTGATGAGAATTTGTGTATTGATAATAGCAAATGTTCTTTCATATCGTTAATATTAATTTTAGCTAAGATTAATTATTGAATTATAACCCAAATATTTTTCTCATTATTAAATTTATATGAGTGATTTTAGTTAGTAGTGGATAACTTAATTACGATTAAACTCTATTTGGATCGAAAAAGAAATGAAAAGACATCCATTTTTCGGTTTAATTAGAGTTTGTTTAGATAATTTTCTTAAAAAATTTATGAATTAAATAAAGTTTAAAAATAGAAAATCACGAAAAATTTTTGTTAAAAGAATCAACGTTGCCCGTGAAAGGAAGATTTTGATTTCACCTTTATTTATATATATATATATATATGAATTAAATAAAGTTTAAAAATGAAAATTTTTGTTAAAGAATCACGTTGCGTGAAAAGGAAGATTTTGATTTCACCTTTTATATATATAGCCACCTACGTGTTCGCTAACTGATCCCTTGTTCGTTATGGTGTAGGATTGATTGGGTTTAAAAAATAGGCGCCTTGAGCCCACTCCTGAGTCCGAAGGCTGGATTGAAGAAGACTTATAAGCGAGGTCGACAAAGCGACCAGAACTCTGGCGCGGGGCTTCGAAACGGGAACTGGTTCATCCGTCAGTAGATAACACGGAAGAAGCCCAGAAAGAGCAGTATCGCATAAATCCAAATCAAATCTCCTTGCGATAAGGAAGTGGATAATTCCCGATAAGCGCTTTCTAATTATCCCTTATTAATCGGCGGTGATAAGGAAGAAAATCCCCCGTCGATAAAGAGTCCTTATCACCATCGATTGAGAAAATCATCCCACTTTATAAGTAGGCCACCCCGTAGGTGAAAGATACGCCCTGAAAACTTCATTTCCTAAGCGGTTGATATTCTCTTCCGCCCAGGAAAAGAATTGACTTAGGCATCGAGAGAGACAGCAGGCGGCCTGGAGTCCTTTTGGTTTCTTGTTTTGCGAGGAGGGAGTCGGCGTCGGAGACGGCGGGCCAGGCGGCGTTTCCGGCAAGCTCCGGCCCGGGTTCTAGTTGAAAAAAGGCATCATCGGTTGGCTGCGATGCATGGAGCGGCAGTTCCTTTACAAATAAGGCGATCTCGATGGCCAGTGGTATCGACTCGGGCATCTGGCGGGAGCCCGCGATCCCGAGGGATCTGAGACCCGGCTGAGCGGCGTGGTCGCGGAGCCTCGCGCCAGGCGCGTTGGAAACTTTACGTTAACCTGAAGCGAGATGGGGCACTCCGTCTCACGACCAGCAGCTTGATAAAGGGAATTAGAGCAACTCACTAGGCATATGCAACGCCCACGGGAAGTACGATGGGCCCAAAGAGAAGACCGTAATACCACCTACTCGGGAAGAAGCGGCCCTTTCTCGGACCTCCCAGAAGTGAAAATAAAGCGAGTATTAGAGCAGGGTGCACGAGCCTCGCTGACCCAGAGGAATGGCAATGCAGGGGGGAACATCGGAAGCGACCCCTCCTCGATCGAGGTGGGAGCGTCATGGGAGGCGAGGTTGGGCATCGGCAGGGCTACGACCCACGTGAAGGAAGTCGTAAAGAGTAGGAGCTCAGGATCTTATGGACACCCTGGTATAGCAAATTGAGTCCCCGTTCACAGTCGAGGTGCTACATTTCCCCCTTTCAGCAAAGTTTAGGATGCCACAAATAGAAGCGTTCGATGGAACGAAGGATCCCGGATTGGCCCGTCTTGATACTATGGAAGCTAGATGGGGCTGCGTGGATATCGAGACCACAGTGCGATGCGAGGCCTTTGCTATCACGCTAAAGGCCGGCATTGGCTTGGTTTAACAGGATCCCACCATCGTCAGTCTCTTCATTTAGAGAGCTCTCCATCGCATTCGTCTCCCTTCATTGGAGCCGGGACGTCTGAGGAAAGCCACGGGTTATATACCCAGCCATAAGAAGAACTTCATGAAAGCGCGAAAAGGGTCTTATGTCAGGAAGGTTGGCAAAGTCATTAAGGTAGATAATACGGAATGAGAAGTTCGCTATCTTGCATTCATTGCTGGGTTAGAATGAGTCAAAAAGACTTGATGTTTTCCATCTCGAAGAATCTCGACGACATGGTGAGGTGCTCATCGCGAGAAGTACATTAATGAAGAAGCCCTCACATCGAGAGGCTCTTTGACCCTTGGGAGAAAAGCAAGGCCCGACGAGCAACGGGACGAAGCCACTGGGGCAAATAGGCAGAAAGATCCCCGAGAAGGGATGAGAGCGATCCACTAAGGCGGAAGAGTCGAGAGGCAGCACAGGACCACCTTTCAGCATTTCACGATGCAAACGATATTCACCTCGACCACCACGGCGCCCGCAGTATCCACAGGTCTTGAAGCGAGTGCGACATGAAGAAAAATTTGCGAGATGGCCATCGGATGGACATACCCGACGAAAAGTGCTGCAGTCGCGTGAGTTCCGTAAAGACCACGAACTCAGACGGGGCGATTGCATCCGGCTCGAAGGAAATAGAATACTTGATTCGGCGGGGTATGTCTTCGGTATTTACATAACTCTGAGAAGGTCGAGGTCGGTATGACCACCACCACCTCATTAGCTTGACCTTAGCTCAGCACGAAGCGGCCCGGCGGAAATCCATGTGATCTCGGGAGGATTTGCGGGAAGTTGGGTCGACTCGGCTCCCGGGAAGGCTCGTTTGCATAGTGTCAGTCGAGGAGAGGTAATGGAGGTGCCAAGCGGTGTCCCGAGCTCCCTGCGACTTGACCTGGTATTAACCTTCCAGTTAGGACACGGAGGATGTCGACACGCGATGACCGCTTTGGTGATAAGAGCGTTGTGGTAACAAAGCGATTACCGGTCCTTGTCGACCAATGGGAGCTTCGGCCAGGCATCATCTTTCTTGACTTTTGACAAGACATCGGAAGGGAGAAAATTAGAACCGATCGGCCACCCGCCTTAAGTGGATTCTTTGGGAAAAGTGCTACCTTTGGGGGTCGTCTGGGTTAGTGCTCACTCTAGGAGATTTGAAGTACGAGCCAGCCAGCGTGATGGAATTTCTCATAGTAGACGCCCCTCGACTTATAGCGTGATATTAGGCGACCACTACTCAGCCTTAAATAAAAGACCATCCCCTTAAAGCTTATCACATGGTGATCGAGTTTCCCGCCCTGGCTCCAGTAGGAATGGTTCGGGGAGACCCGTGGCGTGGGCGGGGAATGTTACTCTGCGTCGATGAAGCCCAGCGGTCGACAATATATGTGGACCGAACTTCGACATCTGAGCGAGATGAACACTCATTTGAGGCCCTCGGAAAAATTTGGAGCCTATCTGTTGGATGATCACCTTGAACACCTACGCATGTTGTTCTATTTAGTGGAAGACCTGACCTTAGAAGCCTCATATCAAGCTTCTTAAGCGGAAACGGGGATGTTTTTGCGTGGAAGCGAGGAGGACATGGGAGGGATTGACCGCGATAATCACTCCGCGGACTAGCGTCGGTCCATCCTTCAAACGGTCGAGCGAAGTTTAGCCTTAGAAAGACAAAAGCGGTGTAAGGAGGTTGGCGAGCTCGGCCCCGGGCAAAGTGCGATCGGAGAAGTGGAATACCTCAGGCTGGTTGGCCCCGGCCTCATTGCTCGTCCAGCCAATGGAAAACTCATTGACTCTGCGTGATTTCAACGGCGTCTGACAGAGCATGCTGCAAAGATAGTTTCCTACACATCGGATCGACCTCATAGTAGACGCCCATGGCCGTGTGAGCTCCTCGACTTCATGGATGCTTTCTCAGGTTACATTGAATCGGCATCGATCCAAACTGACGAAGACTGATTCGTCGCAGGCGAGAGACTGTGCTGCTCCAGTAATGCCTTTGGACTAAAAAAGCGCGGGGCTACCTGCGGAGGTTGGTGAAGCGGGGATGTTCGAGAACCAAATAGGGACATCATGGAGGTATATAGGCGACATGTTAGTAAAATCAGCTGCAGCGAGCTCAGTATAGCTCGTCGCGAAGGCATTCGGATCGAAAGAGTGCGACATGAAGTTGAATCCCGGCCAATGCGCTTTTGGAGTCGACGGAAAATTCTTGGAGTTTTTATAGTCAACATAAGAATGAGGCAAACCAGACAGATAAAAGTTGTGCTCGACATCTGTCGCCGTCGAGCATAAAAGAAGTCGAACACTAGCTGGAAGAATATTTGTGCTAAGCGGTTTTGTCGAGCGGTGATAAGTGTCGACCGCTTCTTCCGGGTTCTAAAAACTTTCAATGGGATGCACTGCGAGGAAGAAGCATTCACTGTGATTAAAAACTTATCTAAGCTCTCCCCTTCTGGTAAGTCCACATGAGGAGGAGGCTCCCTTTACTGCAATACTGGCGGATTTGATTTATTCGGAGATAAAACCAAAGTGCAACACCAGTCGCATTGGTGAGCTCACGAGAGGAAGCGGAAAGGTACCCAGATGGAGAAATTAATCACGGCGCGGTAACCCGCAAACACGAAACTCATCCGCCGCTGGCTTCGTACCATTGAAATCCCGTGAATACCTAATGAAGCGGTGCTACAAACGAGACCTACGGAAGATTGATAAAGTGGGCCGTAGAGTTGAAGCGAGTTCGACATTAGATATGGCAGAAAGCGACAATAAAGGGCGGATCAGCGGCGGACTTTGTCATGGGTCCGCCAGCGAAGCTTCTTAGGAAGCTACTCGGTGACGTCCGACCTCACATTTGGAGGTACGTGGTAGATGGGTGCCAAATCTTTGAAGGGAGTGGTCTTAGATCTAATTTTGACCTCTCGGAAAGGAATAGATGCTCCAGTATACCTTCAGATTTGGGTTCGAGCCTCCCGATAACGGTAGAGTATGAGGGTTTGTCATAGGCGGGCTTAACTTCGCCCGTTCCATGGAAGTTGATCATTAAAGGTATCGCGGCGACTCGGTTTGTGAGTAAAACAAATAGAAGACTCTGTAGACGAGAGGCGAAAAATGATCCTATACCTTAGAAGAATTACGAATTACTTAAGAAGTTCGAGGCAATTAAATCCGAGGCACGTCTAGGAAGCGAGGTGTGAGAACGGATGCCTTGTGACGCGACAACCTCGAAGACCTGCAATGGCCGACATCATGAACATCTTTTAGAGCCTCGAGTAGATCACCGACAGCGAAGAGATCTCCACAATCATGTCGGTATTGGATGGATCCCGTTTGGGACTACTTAATAGAAGGATTCTGACGAAGCGACCCGAAGGAGGCATCTAAGCTTGGGTCAGTGCGCGGGGTTTTACTATTCATCGGGGAACCACGCGCCAGCGGGTTTTCACACCCTCCTCGAAGTGCATTGCGAGGGAAGGCATGAAGCTACGTCTTGGGGAAGTACATGAGAGGCATATGTGGAAATCACGCTGAAGCCTAGAACCTTTGGCGGGAAAAGTCTTAAAGGCGTCTTGTGTGGCCCCTGATGCTGAGCCTTGACAAAACTAGTCGGAAAATCTGAGAGTTTGTCAAGAGCATGCCGTCTCGCCTCCCATCCAGGAGCCAGCATTATCGGTTGAGCCCCTGGCACTTTTCGGCGATTAAGGGTTAGACGCATGTGGGACCTTTGCCCGATGGAAAGGAGCGATGCAAATTATCATCGTAGCGAGTGGATTATTTCACCAAATGGCGGCCAGGAGCGCAGCTCTTATCCGCAGAACAAAGATACGCCTTCATTTGGCGGCGCCATAATATGCGGAGTTTGGTATCCGAGAGCCATGGTGTCGGACGATGGGAAACGATTTGACAATCCTAAGTTCGAGTTTAAATGCCAGGAGCTCGGGATGGGAACTACTACTCGTCCCTAGCTAAATCCATAAACCGATGGACAGCGAGAAGTCGGAACCCTTAAGAAGCATTGAAGACCAAGTTGGAAGGCCTAAAAGGCAAATGGGTAGAATACCTCCCAGGGTGTTATGGGCGTCTGAACTACAGCATAGTCGGCCCGACTCGAGAGACCACAATTCGCTCACAGCCTTTGGCCTTAGGCGGTAGCCACTTGTCGAGATGAAACCTGAACTTTCTAGATGAAAGCGTGATCGGAGTCACAGAAGCGCCTTAGAAAATTCTTAAGGGAAGGCAGACAGTATACGGCAAAAAATTAAAACCCGGGAGTTATAAACTGGCGACTGGTTTTAAAAAGCTTACCAGCAGGAAAAGATCCTACATGGAAATAGGACCCGACCCCAGGAGGGCCCTTATATCGTGTCACGCGTGGTCAGACACAGCGGCCTCTGAACTCAGAGACGGAAGAAGGGAAAAATTCTACCTCGCTCTTGGGCAGATCCTCGAAACGATTACATCGATAGACCTCGGATTGTAATCTTTAATAAAGTATCTATTAAGCTTTCAAGATAACAATCTGTGTGTTCGTGATTACTACGTTTAATATCCTTATGAGTAAAATAAGGCATATCGGTAAAGAAAAGCGGCTCGGCCGAGCGTTTGAAATTACACCTCGAGGAATCTGAATTCATGCTTCGTTGTTCTTTATTTTGAGAGATCTGATTGATTCAAAGAAGTTACAATCAGTAGTGCCATCCCTTACATCTCGAGCGAATAGTATAAGCGACTCCCTCGAAAAAAATCTCGAAGAAAGGAAAGAGAAGAAGAGAGAGTGCGACGGGAGGAAAGAAGAAGAAGAGAAAGGGAAAGAAGAGAAGAAAAAGAGGAGAAAATGGAGAGAGCGTCTTAAAAAGGTTCTTCTTTAGTACACTAGCCCCCTCCGGATGCATTCCACAGCACGACTCAGTCATCGGTAGCTGGGAATAACATAGCTCACGGGGAGGGTGGGAAAACCTGACTCACAGCGAGCCATCGGAACGAAACGCCCATTTCAGATCTTGGGCGGGGCCTCTGCTGATAGCGACCAAGCCTTGACACTTCATCGTGCAGCGGATCCAGTGCGCTTAAAGGGAAGAAGAAGGTTTGAAGCATGAGCTCCCATCGCGGAGGAGTCAACATATTTGTAAGGAAGGCTGGGCGCTCGGGAAGTTGCACGGTCGTTAATTCTCGTAAAGCGCGTGAAATTGCCGCCTTTAAAGAAAGGAAGTCGAATCGGCCATGTAACCTGAGACGTGTTGCCCCGTAATGACTCCGATTCGAATAGGCCATGTAGCGAGACGAAAGCGTGAAACCTCAGCCAAACTCGATTTTGAGTCGCGTAATCCGTTAATTCCCGTAAAATTTGCGTTAATTGCAGCGCCCCTTTCGAAGAAGGAAGTCAAATCGACCATATGCGGGACGCGTCGCCCGGGAGCCCAATACTTCGATTTTGAAAAACCAGCTGCTGGCCCAAGGCGCGCCGAGGCGGTGACTTAGGCGAGATTAGCCCGCGAAGCCTGGCGGCTCGGTTTGAAGAGCTCGGCCCTTTCGGCTAAGGCCTTGTAGCCCGAGGCGATTCGGCTCGAGCCCGGTGCTGCGGGCCTCGGCGGCCTGGCGTGAGGCTGGCGCTAAGCCCAAGGCCTTGTAGCCTAGGGCCGGTTTAGCTCGGGCGAGATTAGCGCTGGCTTCGGGAGCCGGTTTTGAAGAGCTATTTGCCGGCTAAGGCCTTGTAGACCCGAGGCCGATTCGGCTGAACATAACCCGTAGAGCCTCGGCGACTTAGCATTGAGGGCTTCAATGCTGCTTAAGGCCTTGTAGCTAGGAGCGGTTGACCGAAGCAAATTAGCCGGGGCATAACCTTTCGGCATTCAAGGCTCAGCCCTTTCAGCCCAGGCCATATAATGACGAGCCCCGGCTCGGCAAATATAGCCCGAAGGCCTCAGCGGCTCGAGTTTGAGAGAGCTAAGCGACTCGGGAAGCCAGAATAGTCCTGAGCCTGAAACGAGAGCCAATGCTTCGGTTGTAGAGGCTTAACGGCTCGAGACCTCGGCCCGAGGAGCTCAATGGCTGGATTTTGAGACCTCAATGGCGCTCAGGCCTCGTAACGGGAGACGAGATCAAGTCGGGCGAGCCCGGCCTGAGAACACGATTAGGGGTAAAGCGAGGAGATGAAAAATTGAGTATTCATTAAGTATCAAAGCCCGAAGCGGCGATTACATATACCTGGGTTCAAAGCGGTAATAACAGCGGAATTATGCGGGAGGCTCGGGCGGTCGAGCCACGAGTTAGGAAGCGAGAAGGAGAAGAGAGTGGGCCTTGGCAAGGCGCTAGCTCTCGAGTAATCGACGAAAAAGGACTTTTCTGCCTCCTCGTCGATGGTAATATCAAATTAAGGTCGAGCCCGAGGTAGGAGTTAAGCGACCTTCCTCTGCGAAGCCGAGCCATCCGCGACCAGCAGGAGTGCGGTACTCGTCCCTCCATAAACTCAGATCCCTCACGATGAAGCGGAACTTCACGCCTCTGAGGTCCCCTCATGAAGCATGACACTCATCGGTCGTCGTTCCGATAATCTTCTGACCTCGGAAGAAACTACGTGACGGAGCTCGGTCTAGCGACCGACTGTGTGTAGCTCGTCTCTGCGGCTTGCGACTCCTGGCTACCCGTTGCTCGTGCGGGCGGGTTTGCATTTCTTGCGACTACCGATCGTTTGGGCGGTTGAAGCTCTTCCTTAGTACCGCCAGCTCATTGGGCGTCGCCCCGAATCCACGACCTCGG
Organism: Tetrastigma voinierianum; assembly: GCA_016808115.1. NCBI lineage: Eukaryota > Viridiplantae > Streptophyta > Magnoliopsida > Vitales > Vitaceae > Tetrastigma > Tetrastigma voinierianum. Next base: position 57,123 of record JAEQBH010005631.1, read on the forward strand.
CTCGCCCTCGCGACTCTTAAGCCTGCTCGGACCTTCTCTTCTGCGCCCTCGGCCAGCGCTCAGCGGAGTCAGTATGTCTCGGAGTGGACTTGAGCTTGGCTGGCTTCTCAGTCATACTTTGCATCAGGCTCGTAGTTCGACCAACAGTGAAAGCCACTTTAGCTTTATAGGCTCTGGCGGCTTTGGCACGACCCTCGGTCGGCCAGCGCCCCTGCAGGCACTGGATGGGTGGCCCAGCGCGATACACGACGCCAGGTCGATGCCTGACTTCCGGGGCAGATCGAAGCGAAGCGAATGGAACCACGGGAACTGGAGCGACCCTTGGAGGGATAGAGGCGAAGCCTCGTGAGCCCGGGGGCACGGAGCCTCTTGAGATCGAATCCACGAGGATGGATGAGATCGTGCCGGCGTGACTTAGCATTGGAGAGTAAGAATCCTCGTCCCAGTCGACTTGAGGGTGCTTCCTCCCCCAGTCTTAGCTGCTCGAAGGAGGAGGCTCGGTGCTACGTGCGGGAGGACTCGAAATGAAAAATAGGCGCCAACCTCAGCGGAGGCTCGACTCTCCCAGAGGAATCTTTAGCCTTAGCGTGACGACGAGTCTTTGAACTCTTGGAACCTCGGTCGGAGATGAGTAATTGCCCACTCGGACATGGGGCGGAGGGTGATGAGCGTCCACCGACCTCGGGGCTTTACCCGAAATTTGGATGGCTCTTTTAGGGATCTGAGACTTAAGCTTCGCGCCGAGACCTCTGGACCAGCGTCTCCACCAGAGATTGAAGCTCTCCTTAGTGGAGCAGCGGCGGAGCCTCGTGGGAGAACTTCACCAACGGATGGAGGTGAAGGCCTTAGAGTAGAAGGTCGAAGACTTGATGGAAGACCCCGAGAATGTCCCGGGCTGATAAGCTCGGGTAAGCACCTTGAGGAAGACACTTGACGACTTAGCCCCGTCCACGTCTTGAGAGCTGGAATCGGCGGATGCACGAAGAGCGCCTGATGATGCAAAGTTAGGGATGCATATGTGAGAACTGAGTAGCTAAAGCAAAGCAAGCTCACGTAGATTCTTGGGAGTGGTGCAGGCAGTAAGATGCTAGTGTGTCTTCGGTCGGTCAGGATCATACTCTGACAATGACGTGACAAAAGTAGCATTCTTTCCAAAATTTTTGGGATAACGGGAGATCCGAGATGATCAGCGGAGCGTTGGAACGCTTAGATAAATAAAGGAAGCCCTCAGCGGATTCCTTCACGTTGAAGGTCGAAACAGTATCACGGGAACAAAGCCATCTCTAAAGACAATTAACGGCCAATTAAAATACCCCGAGTTGGGCGAAAGTAGAGTGGCGAGACTTTGAAAAGGCTGCGAAACCCTTTTTATAAAGGGGTGCAGGGGAAAACGAAGGCCATTCTCGGAGGCCGCCTCGAAGAAGCACACCATCTTGGGCACTTGAGCGGTGACATAGGAATACGTAAGGAGACCGAACTGGGCCTTGGCAGGGGCTGTATCGTCTTAATGAGAGACTTCCCACGGCCGCAAAGGCTCGACCTGCTTTGAGACCAGCGCTAGGAGCGTTACGCACGTGGAGCCCTTAGATATTCGGACCCAGCGGGGTATTGATTAGTGCCCCGAGTGCTATTTTGAACCTATTTATTATAGGTTTTGAGTGCTTTTGTGTCTTAATCATTAATTAGCTTGGAATTTTCACATTAAGGTCCTCTTGTACAATGATCGCATTTTTGTGGCAAATTTTGCAGTTTTGCGAGCTAACTATGTCGAGGTGTTGAGTCGATCCAAGCACGAGAAGAATTAGAGTCAAGCTATTGTAGATCAAAGCGAGAAGAAAGAATAGCGAAAAATGAAGAAAATGGAACACAGAAATTTGGTTTCTACTGACAACTACATTCCGGCTCTTACCTTGACCCTCTCTTGCCGTTCTGCTTTTTGACGATGTGCCCTGTTTGCATTTGTTTTTGGTTTTTCTCCTTTCTACCCTTGTTGTAATCACTTATGTTTGGATTGTATGGTATTTCACTTGGTTTGTAAGGCTATATAAGCCATTTGTATACACTGTTGAGAAAGACGTTTTTTGCTGTGAATAAAATTAGGGCTCCAGTTCTCTCGTTTTTCTTCTTTTCTCTCATTTTCTTGCCCTTTCTCGGCTGCCAAACACTCCTGCGGGGATAATGACTCAGAGGATGGTTAACTAGACCTCTTCCTCCTTGAGAGGAGGCGTGACGATGGTTTGGAGTAGCGACGGTCCTTTTTGTTTTAACGTAGGCATTTATTTTCATTTGTGTTCCACACATCCTTCACTCACAGGTTTAAATCTCTAGATACATCTTGATTGACCATTATTTGTGATCTTTTAGGGTTCATTGGATGCTTATTGTTAGATTCGGTGATATTCATTAGTTGCCCTATTTGTTCTTGTCCCGGATGAGTCCGGGAGGTAGGTTTCACTTTATACAGGACCATGAATGTTAAGTTAAATGCAAGTTACCCTTTGTTTTTCCTTGTATGCGGATTATTTGTGTTCCTGCTTCTCACCTTGGTTAAAATCTCTTAAGCATGCCTCGGTTAATGTGTATATGGCAAGCTTTTTAGGTTAAGTGGATACTTTCATTAGATCCACTGATGCCCAGTTAGTTGTCTCTTATTAGTTATTGTGGGGTAGGGTTTTTGAGATGTGTTTTCACTGCTAGGGACATTTATGCCTAATAAAATGCTTTCTATCGAAAGGAAAATTATTAGGGTTTTAGGTTTTAAAGCTAAATGTAGATCCAGGTTCGAAATGACTATATGTCATCCTCCCGGCCTTGAGGAAAAACCCAGGGACATGTTGGTTACCTTAAACCACTAAGCGGTGGCCAGGCACTTCGAGGGTTATTTTTACATTTTCTTATTTTATTTTCAGCACAGTGAACGACCCGATCCCTTGTTTTACAAACCTTAAAATCAAATTGAATTCACCATTTTGAACCTCCTTTGTAAATCATTTATACGAAGAAAACCCGTCCACATGTTGGAGCCACTGGAGGCTATTTATCACTGCGTGGCTTTCTTCGATGGGAGAGAGGCCACAGGTTATAAATATTGTTGATTGGGATCACCTGCTTTGTAGTACGAATCGGTATTTAATCTCATCCGATTTTATCTTTGCCTTTACGAGGGAAGGAGGTTCCCTCGGGGTATCTCGACGACCACGGCTAGCGATTGGGCCAACCACGGGTGGATCTGAAGCCGGATAAGCGGAAGAATCACTATCACCTTGAAGAATGAGGAACGACCCCGGGACCCGTAGAATGCAGAAGTTAGACGAAACCTATTGAGCTAGCCGCGGCCTCATGATACCGCTCCCGAAAAGACAAAGAAGGAAAAGGCGTCACCAGGTCTAAGACGAGCGAAAAGGATGACCCAGCGGGTATTCTGAAAACACCAAAAGAAATTTTGAATAGTGATCGGTGAGTTTGAGAAAAAAAAGCCCAGAACTCATGAGAGAAGGAAAAGCTTGAATATCGGAACCTGATGCTAGCGATTAGGAGGGATGTTCTCGAAAAGAAGCCCGAAATAACTAAATAAGCGCGGGTCGTCATCATTACCACATGACGTTTGGCGTGAAAGCTATTGAGCAATTACTGACGACCACGTCGTCCTTTTGGATTAACGTTCTTACCCTTGTTGTAGTAACGAGGGTTGAGGGTATAGTGGGTTTAAAAATAGGTGCGCGAGGCCCTCCTCTGAATCTAGAAGCGGGTTGAAGAAGACTTATAAAGCGGCCCGATGCGGCGACTCTGGCGCGGTGAAATGGGGCTTCAGTTCATCTATCGGTAGATAACACGTGACCGAGAGCCCGTATCATAAATCGAATCAAATCTCCGCGATAAGGGAAGTAGGATAATTCCCGATAGCACTTTCTAATTATCCCTTATTGTCGATAAGGAAAAGAAAATCCCGTCGATAAGAGAGTCCTTATCACCATCGATTGGGAAAATCATCACTTATAAATATTGAGGTACCCCATGCGTGAAGGTGCACCTGGCTTCATTCCCTAACCGTTGATCTTCTCTTCCGCAGGAAGAACTAGCAGGCATCGGAGGGCAGCGAGGCGAGCCCCGGCCGTCCTTTTGGTTTCTTGTTTTGCGGAGGTCAAACATCGAACCACCGTGGATAGGCCCGGCGTTTCCTAGCATGCTCCAGCCCAGTTCCGGTTGAAAAAGGCATCATCAAGGATGATTTTTTGGTATTTCTTAATCTGAAATTGCCCATTCCATCGTTTTCATTTGGGTTTTCTTTTCCAATAAAGTGATTTATTCCACATCGATCTGGGTTTGTATTTGTCTTTTTTTTTTGTTATTGATATGTTGCAGCATGTTTTGTCATTGACTTATTATGATGGATAGTTATGTCGTCGACGGTTAGCTTCTTCGTAGGTTTTCACGTTGACAATTCAAATGACGAAGTTTGATTTGACAGAGTTATTAGATTAATTTTGTTTTATTTTAAAAGGGAAAACAAAATAAGAAAAAGAGCAGTATGGGAAAGTGGTCCCAGGTCTAGGGTTGGGTTCTTATCGGGAATGTACGATGGAAGCGTAGCACTCCTCTAAGCCCCTAAAGTCGGATCTCTACTAAACAAACAAATAAAATTATGGTTTTTGACTAATTAATTAATGAATACTGAAGATAAGCAATAACAATACAAAGCTATATAAATAAATAATCAAAGCAAGTCAAATGAGAAAAATGTGTACCTAGGCATATGTTAAGCATTCTTAATTAGGAAGCAATGTTAGTGCGATACTTAAAGAAATACAAACTATTGACATTCAATTAAAATTAGTTTATAAATCATATGTCAAATTATTTATTAAAGGATACATGAAATATTAGGTCCCTCAAGCCCATTTATATGTTACTGAAATTAACTCTCAAGATTCTATTTTATATGAATTGTAGAATTAATGATGTATTTGGAATGTTTGGCCGATTTAAAATTGAAAATTTGAAAAGTGGAGATTTGAGAATTTTGAATTGAGATTTTGGAAATTGAATTTTGAAATTAAAAACTTGAATTTTATAAATTTGAGAATTGAAAATTTGAAATTTGGAATTTAGAAATTTGAAATAATAAATTGGGAGACTTGAATTTTGAAATTATGGTGCTTGAAATTTAAAATTGGGGGATTGTTGTTTTGAAATTGGAAACTTGAAAAAAATGAAATTGGAAATTGGGGGATTTGGATTTTGGAATTATGACATTTGAATTTTGAAATTGAGAATTTTGTAATTTTGAAATTAGGGGACTTGGATTTTGGAGTGGGGCATGACTTGAAATTATAAATTTTGTAATTTTTGAAATTGGAAGCTTTAAAATTTGAGATTGGAAAATGTGGAACTTGAATTTTGAAATTGGGGCACTTGAAGTTTTAAAATTGAGAATTTTGTAATTTTGTAATTGAAAACTTAGAATTTGAAATTGGTAATTGAATTTTGAAATCATGACACTTTAATTTTTAAATTTGAAATTAGAAACTTGGAAACTTGATATTGGAAATTGAATTTTTAAATTAAGAATTTATCCAAAAAAAAAAAAAAAAATTGTGAAATGTGGAAATTGGGTGTGTTAAAAAATGTGAAATTGGAAAGTTGAATAAATGAAGGATGAGAGCTTGATGGGCCAAAGAGTTGGTCAAAAGGTATGGTGGTCAAAGGTTACAATGAATTTATCATGAGGTTAAGAGTGGTGTTTGTTTTTTGACTTCATCTTTGTTTTGATATCTTGAAAGGCTGTCGACTTCGGCGTTAAGTTGACTGTTTAAAATTTTACGCGACATTCTTGAAATTTTTTTAAAGTTCGAATAAAAAGTGAAATATTTGGCTTTACATTAAAGAAAAGTCGTTTCATTAAAAAGCAAAGAAAAACTTTATCGTTTACTTTAGCAAGGAGAGAGTTTGGCGATACATTTATTAGAGATGACAGCGGGAGGTTTGGGACCGAAACCATCAGGCCAGAAACTCGTTGTTTTTGATTCCTAAACTTGTCTCATTTAAAGAATTAAACGAGGCGGGGTAAGATGAAAAGTCAAGCAGTCTAGTTTACATTGATTTTTGTTTTTTATTTTTATTTTTATTTTTTATTATATTAAAAATTAATATATTTCAAAAAATAAAAATATTACATGAATTTTATAAATTATTTATTAAAAAATTCTAAAATTATTAATATTATTTATATTAAAAGTATAAAATAAAATAATAAAAAATTATTTTTTTAAATATAATCGGAAGCGGGGTAGAATGCGATCATGTGGCACGATTCTGATTAAATCAGGCAGATCTCATTAAGGCGAGGCGAGGCGAAGCGAAATAATCAGTCCAGTTACCATCCTTACTTAGGCCCACTTGATGTCGAAAAAAACAGCTTAATATTTAATGTTATTAAGTGCTTATTAGGTATTAAGCTTTCGAAAAGTTATGTCGTTAAGTAAAAAAGCAACCTTGGCACCAAGTCGAAAAGAATGCAATGGACCTAAAAGAGTTGAGTGAAAGTCCTAATGGATTGGGCACAAGAATGGCGTGACTGAGTATGTCTTGTGAGTTTAGTCAAAAGTCCTAATGGGTTGGGCTAAGAGATGGTAGGGCTTCATTCACTAAATCCTAATGGGTTGGTCAAATAATCTAATGGGTTAAGCTTAGAGAGATGGTAAGACTTTTTTGACTAAGTCCTAATAGGTTGATTAAATGACCTAATGGGTTGGGCTTGTAGGGATGGTAGGGTTTTCTTTACTAAGTCCTAATGAGTCGGTCAAAGGATCTAATGAGCTTAAATGGATGTCAGCTTGAGTTAAGTTTAAAGTAAGCAGTAACATAATCAAATTCTGAGAATAATAATAATAATAATAAACATGATTATTAAAGTCATTGCCCAAAAAAAAGCACGATAATGGTAAAATGGTAACAAATTAAGTGATGAGAGAGAAAATATGTACACGTAAAAGAGAGAAAAAAGAAGAGTATGAGAGAAAAGAAAAATCACGAACATTAAAGGAAAATTAAATATCAATTGTGTATATTAAGAGAGAGAAAAATTAGTGAAGAGAAAATAGGTTACCAATTGGGTGATGGAAAGCGTGAGCCATATCATTAAAAGAAGATTAGGCCGGAGAAAAAATCAAGTTATCGAACATTTGTGCAAAATGTCAACATAAAAAAAAGAATATCCCTAATTGTGTATGTGATCACAAATACATGTATAAGAAATCATCTTTATGGCACGAAATAATAATGTGAATATAGGAAATCATTAGCAATTGGAGAGAAAACATTAGTGAAAAGAAAGAAAAATAAATAAATAAAGAGAATCGTGACAGCATTAATTGAGGAAAATCTTTGATCAAATGAATTACATTTATGACAATTGAAGACAATCAATTTAAAGACCTAAATAAAATGAAGAGAAAAATTGTAGGAAAATTCACTTCCTCATCCAATTTCAACAACTACACACGCAACACCTCCTCCACTTAACCAAACATTACCATATCCCAATGCAAGCCAAACATCCCAATGTCAAAGACATTATACATTCCACCATTAAAGACAAAGTATCTTGTCATCATAAAATTCATAGCACTTACATCTACTCACTTGTGATTCTGAGAAAAATCAATAAAAACCTATGTAAATAATCTGATAGTAAGTGGTAGGTGCATTTCCAAAATAGACTAGTTCAATAACCTAATAAAATCTTGAAGAAAATAAGAAATAGTTCAGGTGAATACCTACCTCCAGGTACTGTGAACCGTATTACCCGAATCTCCAGAACTGGCTTTCCTCTACCAAGTTTCCTAAGTTGGCTCTCCTCCTTTGAACGAATGACGGTTGTTGCTCTTCCGAGAACCTCTCTAGGTCTTACAGAAATGATTTCCCCATATGAACCTAGCCTCCTTCAGTAGCCCGGTTCCCTAGATAGATGCTCGCCACTTAAAACCTAGTCTCTCTCAGCCTTCAAGCAAAAGATCTGCATAGTAAAGGCAAAAAGAAAACCCTTTTTGATGGCTGCTACTTGGTAGCCATCTAGAACTCTCTGAATATGCCTCTCTTTGATAGGGTTCATGAGTGTAGTGGTCTGGCTTGATGAAATTATGCAAAAGTGGTGAAATGAGATGAACTTTATCAAAAGAAAAAAAGAGAGGCCCAAAAGTGTCAGGGAACAGCCCCAGCTCACTCGAAACTCAGTAGCTAAAGGGGTTCTTACAAAAAAAAAAAAAAAAAGGACGAAAAGGATTGGGAGACTGACAAAGTCGTAATATAGATTTGAGCTCATAAAGAAGGTCCTTTCAAAGGTGAAACAGCATGAAATCTAAAGCAAGTGGGGAATTCGGCTCGCCCGTAGGTCTTGAAATGGTCTGTGCATTGTATATTGATCAACACGTCATGTTGACATAAAAACGAGAATGCTTTCCCGACAAAATGGTGAAACGATAAGGAATATGCTCACGAGGCAAATGGTATCTTGATATTTATATTGGTCGGATGTAGACTTGGAGCAGACTCGTAGACTAGCAAGTGGAACATAAGACAACGAAGCCATGTGATCGAAAAGGGCAATGCTAGCGATCGTGAATCTTGGTAGCAATATTTAATGAAGATGAACTTTGAGATTACGGATTATGGTAAAGGCTCACAAATGTCTGGTCACGAAGCGAGAAAACCTGGCGGCGACACCTTTATTTAAGATGTAGAAAGTAGAGGCAGTTTGAGCGTGTATTTATGAAGACGAGTCATTGTGATATGTTGTGCTAGCAAATATGATGCAGATGAAGTCTGAGCATCTGATCTATATGAAGGCGAAGTCTGAACGCTTGATCTACAGAAGACGAAGTTTGAACGTTTGATCTATTGTGGTAGCAAATGTGATATAGATGAAGTTTGAACATCAGTCATATGGTAGTCTGAGATGCGTCTGAAGGCGGTTGAATGTTTGTATTGCGGTCTTATGAATGTGATGTAGATAAAGTCTAAACATCGATCCATACGAAGGCGAAGTCTAAACACCTTCTGAAACGAGAGTCTGAGATGTTTTGTATTGCGGTGCTAGCAAAGTGATGTAAGATGATCACGGACATCGATCCATATGAAGGCCCGAAGTACGGCAGCTTGATTTGCGAGAAGATGAAGTTTGAACAATTTGAGCGATCTTTAGAAAATGTAATGCGGATGAAGTGCGAGACATCTAATCCATATGAAGGTGAAATCGAGATGTCTAATCTTGAAAATTACGACGTTTGAACTTTGGTCTTGCTTAAAATGATCTGAAATGAAGTCTGAACATTTGATCCATATGAAGGCGAAGTTTGAACGCTTAATTTGCAGAAGATGAAGGCAAAGGCGAAGTCTGAACACCTGATCCAAAATGAAGATAGTAGAGGTGAGATCTGAACGCCTAAAATCCAAAAAGAAAAGAAAGTAAAGGCGAAGTCTGAATGGTTGAAATCTATGAGAATGAAACATGGCCGGTGTCTTGAAGTCCTCGAACTCTAAGCAATCCCATTGTGAAAACCTCATATGGAATAAACATATGTAAAATCTTTGAATAATATATGCATGAATCTTTGTATCTAAAAGTCTTTGAGATTAGAGGGCCGAAACTTGATAAATGAAATGTGATGTGTGATTTGTATAAACTAGGTAAGTGCCTATGTATGCAAGTGCATCGTATCAAGGACCCATAGTGTACTGAAAATGCGAGATATTGATCCATAGGGAGGATTAGTTGTGCAAGAGTGGCCTATAATATTATCTGGACTTAAACTCTTAATAATATCTAAGTAATGTATCAATTAAAACTAAGTCGATTAACTTGTGAAATCACTTTTGAGAAAACTAGGGTTTTCTGCTCCCACCAACCTCATTTGATGGATGTTACTAGAAGCTATTAGTCATTAATGATTTCTCGAATGTGGGGTGATCGTGCCTCTGAGATACCTATCTTGAGGTATATCCGCCTATCTTGCAAGTAGGGTTGAGTGCATCTCACCTTAAAATATACCGAAACATAATATAAAGAACCACAATCACCACACTCTAGAATCAAGATATTTGTTCATCGTTGACCCAGCCTCTGCTCATATACAAGGGAGTCCTTATCTCTCGATCTCGGATGCCCAGCAGGATAATGCCAATGTTGGCCAGACATCACCATGAATATAAACGACAGAAGTAGAACAATCGAAATAAATCATGAATAAACTGAATAATATAATATAAGATTAAAGCCTTAATCCATACAAGCGAAAGCGAGGTTAATGAAAACCACAGAAATAATTCTAGAACATATCGGAATTAAATACAGGCATGGTTCTATAAATCTTAGAATAGTTTGAGAAGGAATACAAAAGCGAGTCTTTTCGATATCTCGGGTTAAATACGTTCTTGATCAACTCCAAAATTAGGTCTCTGTGCTTTTTATAATTATGGTAGAAATCGCGGGAGCGTCGCGGACGTCGCGGCGTTAGGTGGCCCGATGGGCCCGATGGTGAGTATGTGAAGTGGTGGGAAACACAAAGCTAGGTATGCGTAAGTGCATGTGTCGAGTTGACGTAGTGTAGTGGTTCCAGTCAAGTGTCTCGTTCCTCGAAGAGAGCGTGTTGACCTGCGGCTTAATGATTTTGATAATATTTGGATCTAATCCTAAAGCGAATTGTGACTAAATTACTTGAATTAATAAAAACCTAAAATTGAATGTATTGAATTATATCGATGATGAGAAACCTAGGGTTTTACCGTCTCCTACCACTCTTGATGGATGTCAATTCAATTAAGGACTTATTGAAGTATTTATATGAGTTATGTTGGCGGGTTGATCTTTCCTACAAGATATTCTCTCTCGAGATATATTTTCCTATCTCTCCAGTGGGATGCATTGCATCTCTACCTCAACCCCTCGACTCCGAAACGCTTAAATATGCAAACCCTAGTGCCACACTTGCAGTCTGGAATATCTCTATTCTTCGACTACCCAAGTGTTGCTTTAACTATGTCCCTAGAAGTTATCTTCTCTCGATCCTCAAACTCAAACTTTAGCATGCAGAGTTGGCAGACAGATAACATGTAATTAAACTGAGAATTAAAGCAAACATGAACTTCATATTAACATTCAAATAAGCCAAGGCGAAAATCAATCCATCAAGCGTGGTTAGGTTGGCAAAACCCTAGAGAAAGGATTAGTTCATCATATTATTCACTATAGATTGAAGAGTCGAATGTGGAGTGGGTTGAAGGCTACGAGAAAATTACGTCTTCACGAGCTATCAGGGTCGTCATTTTGATCTCTCACTCTTGTATCTCCTTCTTCCCCCCGATCCAATCTCCACTCTGCTTTGAAATTACTCCCATTTTATACCTCGAGACCACAGGCCATCAATGACCCGGAAAGCTGGGTTTTCAGTTCAAGTAATGAAGAGACCTCGCTTGGCCGTGGCGAAGGTGAAGCCACGTGCGAACCCGGGGCCTTTTGATTTCGGGCTTTACGGTTTCTTTAGCGTGAAGGGGTCTTCAGCGACAATGAACGCAACCACTTTGTGATCTTTGTCTTTGAGTCATTTATGCTTATGCTATGTTTTTTACGTCTTTAATTTGCCAGCACCCAGTTCCAACATATGCATATTCTATAGAATAATATAATATGAGGATTAGCGTAATATTAATGAAAAGGAAACGCATGAATTATGCATTTTAGCTATAAGAACACTAAAAATTTAGCGAAATGCATGCATGATTCATCTGATCAACACCCCCAAACTTGGCTTGCTTGTCCCAAGCAAGAATATAGACTCCACCAAGGAACACGAGAATAAGTGAACTATGTGATAATAGGAAAGCACACATGACAACGACAAGAAGAGTCCATATTAACCAGGTTCAAAGATCCGGGGGACTACCTTAATTGTTTAGCTTTCAAGAACCTGCACTGGGTCGGTCTCGGTTGGCTAAGTAGGTTAACCCCATCTCAATAATCTTTCCCAAGGAGTCTAAGTGCGGTTAAAGTGTGCTCTCCAATGTATAGTTTGACTGCATTACCCCCAAACTTGAATCGAACTCGCCTATTTGGAATAGCTTAACACGGAAGGATGAGAACACACCAATTTATTAACTTGACTACTCCCCAAGGATTAACTCTAAGACAAATGCGGGAAGAGTACTAGTAGGGGTTTTAGGTGAGGTTCTGTGGCGGGAATCCGTGGTGACTCCGCGATTGGTTAAGGGCCGCGGCATTCGAGTTCCCCTAGAACCGTCGAACCTTTCAGCCAGAGCCTCGGAGTTCTAGATTGTGTAGATCATCCATCCTCCCCTCCCATGCGGGGCGGTGAAGTCAATGGCTCCCGGCCAGTTGGCTTAAGGCATTAGGCTTTGAAAAGCCCCTCGGACTATGCCCAGGATTCCGATTGGATGATCTACATTGTTATTATATATATATATTTATTTATTTATTTGGGGCTCAAAGGCGATCCTCTTTTTCTAAGGTGTCCCATCACTTAAGTGTTTACTTCCTAAGGTTCATAGGACTCTTGTATGGTGAGTCCAGAGTCAAAGCATACCTTGAAGACCACGTGTGTGTGTGTAGAATAGCCTACTTTGGGAATTGAGTTCTTGAGATCTAAAAAAAAAAAAAAAAAAGGTGGCCAGACATGATTAATCTCGACTTTACACAACTCAATCTCAATTTTCAAACAACCTCGAAGTCCCTACTCCGTTTTGCGATTACTACAATTCCTTTTGTTGCCATCATGCTCAAAATTAAGGCAGGGGTACTCAATACTAACTCACAGGTTTGTCATGATGGTGCGTAGGAAGCAACGTAGCACACGCCTAAAATTAATAAAAAAATGGACCCTAACATTTTAAAAATAGCAAACATGCAAAAAAAAAAAAAAACCTAACATGCAAAATGGCAAAGATAAAAAGAAATGGACCTAACATACTTAAAAATAGCAACAATAACCCAAGTCAGAACAAAACTAAGTCATAATAGTCAAAATAAAATAAGTCACACTAACAGTCAAAATAAAACTAAGTCACACCCCTAAACTTGAAATAGACAATGTCCTCAATGGCAGAAGGAAAAGAAACCAGAAAGGTAAAGAAATACGTCCCAGAAAAAAAATATATCACTGCGGTGGAGGCGGTGGTGGTGCTGTGTGGAATGATAGAAGTTGAGCGAGCTGTTGGGTGATCTGGTCTTGGCTGCCTTAGATAGTAGCCATCTCTGCTCGGATGGAGCCCATGTCCTTGCTCAGGGCAACCCGGTGCTCCTAAGACTCATCCCAGTAGGCGTCGAAGCGGGCAGTGAGTGCATGGATCTGGTCGGCTAGGGACTGGGTCATACTAGAGGGGACCTCAGAGTCGCCATCCATTGGGTCGCTCGCGTTGGGTGTGGCCACTGGGGTATCATCGTCGGGCTCGTCATCGTCGGTCTCGTCATCGTCAGGGCTCTCGAACTTCACCCTGGGTAGTGGAATGGGCGAGCCTTCTTGTACTTGCTCCTGGTCTAACATCGAGACTTTCAGGCTGGTCGGCCTGCTTCCGGTGATCGAGGAGGGGTGGATCGAGGGCGCCCGGTCGTAGTGGGTTGTCTCCGTAACCCCATTTCAATGGCCCCGTCACGATGTAGATTGGAGTCCCTTGGTCATGGCGTACAGGAGGATCGTCTTGTCCTTTGTCACTGTACTAAGATGCAGTGAAGGTTTAATCTTAACAGATAAAAAATTATACCAATCCTTCTTCACCATGGGCGTGAGCGCTGTCATCGAAAATGTGGTGAACTCGCCCGTCGATGGGTGGTGCCGCCACACGCCCTAGCTCTGTGTGAGCTCACGCCAGTCTCAGTTAGTAATACAAATAGCGCATGGTACTCCTCGTCGTCATCGGTGATAGAGAGCCAGGTTGATGACGTGCCACTGAATTGACCCACCTACGAAGGAGCCCGAACAACGTGGTGTTGACTCGAAATGGCAGGTTGGAGTAGAACTCGCGGATGACTAAGGCCACTCCTAGGGATGGGGGAGCACACAGGGTCTGCCAACCTCGAGTCTGAATGGTGAAATTGAAGAACGCATTCGAGGTCGAAAAACTCCACTCCGGGATGAAGGAACGGATGCAAAGCGACTCATGGTAGAGCCGCTCTGCCTCCCGAGAGATGAAACGATGCGGATCGTCTAGAGGGGAGGTTCCGTCTGGGATGTGGAATCGGAGCGGTAATAAACAGCTGGGCGGAGTCTTCTTAGGTGCTATAGTATTCACGGACGGCTCGAAATCTAAAAAAAAATGCACACAAGAAGAACAGGAGACGATAGGGCATACAAAAATGGGTGGAGAGAAAAAAATGGCCTTCCACAGTATTTAAAGGCCTTGAATGCAGTCGGCTTAAATCGTGGCGAAGGACCCTTGTTGCTATGAAGACATGCCTCGCGTGCGAAGCGTGGTTTGTTCACGACAAGGCTAACCTTACCTTGACCGAAGCATGCTTCCACAGAAGGCCTAGCCTCACAACGGCGAGGCGAGCTTTGCTGCTATGGACAAGAAGGTGTGCCTTTAGAATGTGGCCCTCCCGCGGCGGCGAAATGGCTTATTGCAAACGGACGAAAAATATGGGCATTGTGTTTTTGCCCTCCACCTTTAAGATTCATCGAGATATTAAAAATAATTAAGGTTAAGACGCCTAAAAACAAAATTTTTTTACGTAAAGCTGATCCAAGAGGAATGAAATGTCTGATTTAGGGAAAAGAAAATCTCATAGTGCTTGTGTTGCCTCCCAAGAAGCGCTATGTTTAACGTCGTCAGCTTGACATTCCTGCATCTCCATGTTGTATTCTAGAGGAACTGGGAATGCTAATGCACCTTCGTGGTGCTCAAAATTGCTGCTCAGGGAGGTTGGACTATTTTGGCTACCATGCCCTTGATCTTCTGGGTAATTCGTTGTGCTACACGAGACTTATCTCGGGAGTTTACCACTTCGCCTTGCAAGATCTCTTTGGGGTTGAGGACCGAGGTATCTTTGTTAGGGTATTCATCTGGGAGCTTCATGGGCCGGAATACATGAAAGGTGATCTCGTCTTCTAGGGCTCTTAATTTCAGTTCTCCCTTCTACACATCAATCAATGCCTCGCTAGTCGCTAAAAATGGCTTACCTAGTATGATAGGTATTTCTTTATCTTTTTCCATATCCAAAACAATGAAATATGCCGGAAATATGAACTTGTCCACTTTGACTAGAACGTCTTCTATCAACCCCCCCCCCTGGGGTGTTTCAGTGACCTATCTGCCAACTAAGTGTGGTATGGTTGGGTGAGCTTCATCTAATCCTAATGTGAATATAGATAGCGGCATGAGGTTGTGCGCTCTAGATCCTACAAGGCCTTCTCAAAGATGGAATTTCCAATTGTGCACGGTATAGTAAAACTACCGGGGTTTAAGCTTTTGTGGCCGTTTTCGTTGCAGGACGGCACTACACTCCTCAGTGAAGTTCATTGTCTCAAAATTTGACAGTCTTCTTTTGTTGGACAATATCTCTTTCATGAATTTCATAATTTGGGCATCTTCTCCTAATGCATCGACAAGCAGGAAATGTTTATGTGGAGTTTCTTGAACACCTCCAGAAATTTGGTGAATTGCTTATCCAATTTGCTCTTTTTCAGGCGTTGAGGGTACGGGATTGGGATAGTAGGTTCAGTCATGTTAGGTCGATCCTTAGCCTCTGTTTCTTCTTTATCCAACTTTTTTTGATGGGGTGTTCCCCTGCTCCCTTGTCATTCTGGATGGGCTAGATTGCCAAATGCAATCTCTACCTCACCTATCAACGGTGGGCACATACTAGTCTTCGCTAGTTCTTTGCCACTCCTCAATGTGACCACTTTTACCTGTTCATTACCCTCTCGCCTCAGGTTCACCTCAGAATTACTCGATAATGCTCCCCTCTGCCTCCCTGTCAACAAATTGGCCATTTGGCCCATTTACACCTCTAAGTTTCTCAATTGTGCTGCTTGATTTTTCAAGTGGGTGGTCTGGGTTTGTAAATTCGCCTTTGTCTCATTCATAAAGGCGATGTGTGAGGTGAGCATTTGTGTAAGTGCTTGCTCCAAGTCTATTTTTTCTCAGGGGTTGGTTCATTCACTCGGGGTGGTGGCATGTTGTTCTGACTATTCCTCGACCATAGTCCGATTGTTAAGTTACCTTGGTTACCTCTCCGATACGACACGCATTACGGCTACGGTCGATATCTTTTATGATATGCATTGCCCCCATACTGCCCTTGTTATGGTTGATTCTGCTGATTCACATATTGGGCCTACTCATTATCATTTACCTTGGCCCGGCCTCCATAATCTGTCTTTGTCCGCCATAAGATTCATTCCCACAATTTATTTTGAATAGCATTTCTGCCGAGCCACATTGCTACTACTTGACCTATTTAGTTAACTGTGTAACATGATTTACCAGATTACTTAGAATCTCTATGTTTGCTCCTACTGAGGGATTCCTCGATGTCTATATATTTCTAGGCCAATGATTAGTATTAGTAGTTGTATCTTCTAAGATCTCATAGACTTGATATGTGGTTTTCTTCATCAGAGCACCGCCCGTTGAAGCATTAATGATTGTCCTGGCTGAGGCGCTTAAACCGTTGTAGAACGTATGCACCAACATCCACTTAGTTAATCTATGATGTGGACATCTCCTCAATAGCTCATGAAATCTCTCCCAAGCCTCAGCTAGGTTCTCCCTCTCAAATTGTCTAAATGTATTAATTTCTTACACCAATTGAACTATTTTCGAGGGTAGGAAAAATTTGTTTAGAAATTTCTGAACCAAGTCATTCCATGAGGTGATGGAGTTTGGAGGCTGGCTGGTCAACCGATTGTTGCCCGGAGTCACTAAGTGACAATGGGAATAGTCCTTGATCCCGAGAGCTTCTTCGATTTACCCATTATATTTGGCCGTATCGGGACCTCAATAAAGTGGTCAAATGTGCATTCGGGTTCTCAGTCGATAACCCATGGGCCGGATATTATTGAGCATGCACCAAAGTCCACTCCCTTTTAACTCAAAGTTGTTCGCACAACATAGGTGGTCATCTCATTATAGGCGATTGAACAAGCTGTAGGTGGCAGACAAACTCCTCGAAGTAAAATGTCACGGATTATCGAGTATGCGAAGGAGTGTGAGTGGCGAATTCTATAGTTCTGTCCGTGTTCCTGCTAGTTCATCCCCATCATGAATATGTACTGTGTCTACTTGATGCTGCATGATTTCAGGCTGAGTTATGTGGGTCTTTCTACGTAATCGTCGATGTACATTACGGATTCGAGGATCGAGATAGAGGCAGTTCCTTGTGATCTTGTCTTTACGCCACTCTAAATACTTTCCTGAAATCACGGGATAAAACGAAACAATCCACGGCATAGATGCAATAAAGAAGAACCACGTAAACGAAATAAAAGTAAAAGAAATGATTAAGTAAGAATAACTAAAGAAAAGTAAAATTGATCCAAGTCTTATCACATGATACGGTTTTCAATAAAGCACTAAACTTCTCCACGCGGTAGCGCGAAAACTAACGGGCCCGATGGTGAGTGTGTGAAATTAATTGGGAAACACAAACCCGTGTGTGCAAGTGCACGCGTCGAGTAGACATAGTGTAGTGGTTAGTCAAGTGTCGTTCCCTCGAAGAGAAGTGTGTTGACTATTGACTTAATGATTTCGATAATATTTGGATCTAATCCTAAAGCGAATTGCGACTAAATTACTTGAATTAATAAAACCTAAAATTGAATGTATTGAATTATATCGGTGATGAGAAACCTAGGGTTTTAACGTCTCCTACCACTCTTTATGGATGTCAATTCAATTAAGGACTTATTGAAGTATTTAAATGAGTTATGTTGGCGGGTTGATCTTTCTTACAAGATATTCTCTCTCGAGATATATTTGCCTATCCTGCCAGTGGGATGTATTGTATCTCTGCCTCAACCCCTCGACTCCGAAACGCTTAAATGTGCAAACCCTAGTGCCACACTTGCAGTCTGGAATATCTCTATTCTTCGACTACCCAAGTGTTGCTTTAACCATGTCCCTAGAAGTTATCTTCTCTTAATCTCAAACTCCAAGCTTTAGCATGCCACTGTTGGCAAGACAATAACATGTAATTAAACCCAGAATTAAAGCAAACATATGAACTCATATTAACATTCAAATAAGCCAAAACTGAAAATCAATCAAATAGCGTGGTTAGGTTGGCTGCCTAGAGAAAAGAGTTAGTTAAATCCTTATTATTCACTATATATTGAAGAATTCGAATCATGGAGTGGGTTGAAGGAAAGACTACAGAAAATTCGTCTTCACGATCTATCCTGAATCCGTCTATCTTAATATCTCACTCTCGTCTCTCCACTTCTTCCGATCAATCCGCTCTCTTTGAAATTACTCCCATTTTATACCTCGAGACGCGGGCCGATCAATGGCCTAAAAAGCTAGGTTTTTCGAGTTCCGTATTGGAAGGAACGCGCTCTGCGTGGTGGCTTCTAGCAGCGAACCCGAGGCCTTTGATTTCGAGGCTTTGCGGTTATTGCGGCGAAGAGATCTTAAATGGCGTGAAGTGCTTGTAGGTGGAAGAGTGCTTCGATGGCTAACCGTAACCCTTTGTGATGCTGCCTTTTCGTCATTTTGCTTATCTTTATGTTTTTACGTCTTAAATGCCCTTTTAGTTCAACATCGCCATATTCTATAGAATAATATAATATGAGGATTAGCATAATAATGTGAAAAGGCGTGAATCATGCATTTTAACTATAAAGAACACCGAGAATTTAACTGAAATGCACGCATGATTAATCCCGATCAGTAGCTCTTTGACTTTTTCTTCTGTTGACTAGACGTCGCGACGTTGGCACTTCTTCTTCTTTACAGTTCCAAACAGCTTTTGAAAACCACCATATTCACCTACAATGCACACAATCTGGCAATAATGCACTTGTTAAGATATAAAAATAGGCTAAAAGCGAAGTAAGGACACGGGTATGACATGGCGTTTGGGTACTCATCACACCCCAAACTTAGCTTCTTGCTTGTCCCCCGAAGCGAAAACCGGCACTAAACCCGGACACACAAGAAACTAACATACTAACACTCAATGATATGATTGTGATGCACATGTTGCTAAAAGGAAGGATCAAAATGGACCGACTCACAATTCTTGCCCTTTTATACAAATTTAAGAGGATCCATAAGGTTGTTCGACTTTCGAAAGAATTCAGCTGAACACGGTTCGGTTGATAAGTGACTTAACCTCCTAAGTTTTCAATAGCCTTTCCCAAGGATTCAATGTGCCTTTGATTCATGATCTCTAGGATATAACTCGGTTCTGGTACCCCTAAACTTGATTTCAACTTACCTATTTGGGAGAGTCTAACTACGGAAGGATAAGAACGCACCTTTATTATTCAATTAACCTACATACTCATGAAAGAAATACCAGTGCCCGTAAATTTATGTTGAGTGTTCCTGTAGCGAGGATTCGTAGGTGACTCCCCACCAGTTGGTTAAGGGCACGGACATTCAATTCCCCTCGAACTTCACCCCGAACACTCAACTAAACCTAAGGGCCCTAAGCTATGGGAAACTCCCATCCTCTGTCCCATGTAACAGGCAGTGAAGTCAATGGCTCCCAGCCAGTTGGCTCAGGGCATTAGGCTTTGAAAAGCCCTTAATTTACAATGCCCAGATTCGACTAAAAGCTCCCACTTATTGTATTCATACTTTCTTTTATTTTATTTTATTTAGGGCTCGATGGCAATCCTCTTTTTCTAAGGTGTCCCATCACTTTGTTGTTTAGAAACCCTTAAGGTTTGTTGAACCTTAGTGGCCGGGTTCAGAGCCTAGGCCTGCAGGTCACGGTAGGAGCTCCTTGAGGTGGTATCTTGAATACTTAGGAGGTGACTCACTATGTCCCCCTTACCTATCCAACAAGTAATTCCCAAGCGTCTAATGACCCACAGATCCTTTCTTGATTTATATTGTGTTTTTCCAAAACGATTTGAAGGGGTCAAAATGGATCCTATATTAGCAATCATGGCATCACTCACACAACTACCTAAAACAACCCTAAAACTCGAGAC
Source organism: Tetrastigma voinierianum (assembly GCA_016808115.1). Taxonomy (NCBI): domain Eukaryota; kingdom Viridiplantae; phylum Streptophyta; class Magnoliopsida; order Vitales; family Vitaceae; genus Tetrastigma; species Tetrastigma voinierianum. The sequence continues at coordinate 77,288 of JAEQBH010005631.1, forward strand.
AAACTAAAAGCAGAGAACCCACGAGTAGCAGAAACATAGAAATAAACACCATGAGGCAGAAAGGCTTGGGCCTAAACACCCAAAAACCACAAGGGAACACATAAATAAACATGGAAATAGACACACTAAGCGAGAAAACATAGAAATAAACATAAAAAAAAAAAAACAAGAGGGTGTAGTGAACTTCCCACTGGTGGCGGTGGAGGTGGTAGGTGAATTTGGCTGGCGATCTGGAGGGGCTGGCGGTGCGAGATGGTCGCCTAGTTATGCATGGCCGTCTTGTGTTGACACGAAGAGGCCTCCATATTCTAGGCGATGAGGACCAGGGCTCCCGGGTCTCATCTAGTATGCATCAAACCGACGGTGAGGTCCTGCGGTACGGTCCTCTGGGTGGTGGAAAGACCGACCGGGTCCTGTCGGGGATGTTTGTTGTGATTGGGGTTGGGTGGAGAATTGCCCGGCCTCACAGCGCTCTGAGGGATCCTAAACCTGGGCTGATCACGCTCTCCAACTCATCCTCATCGGAGGGCTCTGTTTCCCGAATCACTTACCTCATCGGCCTTAGTACAGTTTATCTTTCTTTATCGCCCAGTCACCATGTCCAGTGTATCGCCTCATTATCCTCTAAGGGCACCCCGACTTGTTTGCATAGGCTGTAAATGAGGAAGGGGTGCCCAAGATTCATCTTAGCGAGGATTACATCCTCTATAACCTGCCCAACATCCAAGGGTACGTCCTGGATAATGGCATAGTTGAGTAGGGCACGCTTGGCAATCACTTCACACACATTAGTCGTGAGTAGAGGCCGCGATGTGATGAAGTGATGCCATACCTTAGGAATGTTAGTGATGTTTGGCCTTGGAAGGTGCACGGCGTGCCCTTGTTGTTGAGTTTCCACTCATCGTGCCCATTGGTCTGGCATCTAAGGACCTCGAGATAGTTGGGTTGCTCATGGAGCCGATCAAAGGCCTCGGGGTTAACCGATTATAGTTTATAGTATCAGTTGATAGACTTCTGCGAAGTCCTACCGGCACTCGTGCACCGAGAACCTTTCGGTATGGGAGCGAGATTGGCGTAAAATTCTCATTACCACATTGAGGCAGTGGAGCTGGAAGTTGACATAGAGACTCGCCATCCCATGTCGCGTCGTCTTGCGAAAGAAGTCATCGGGGTGGTGAAACCCCTTCTCCTTAATAAATGACCTATTTTTGGAGATGAGGCCGAACTTCTCGACCGCACTTTCATTGACAAATTTGTCATGATCATAACTATGCGCTGGCTCCTCACTTGCCCGACCTCTCTTTGCGGTCATCTTTTGCCTCTTACTCGACATTTGGCACTTATAGGGCTGGGTTGAGCTAGTGAATGAGAGTTTCTGCGCCTCTCCTTGTCTCACAGACCTCGAACACCGGAGTGGGATCTGATTGGACCAATCTGTCTAAGTGAGGCTGCCCAACAAGTCTCTTAGGCAAATTGTCGAGTACTTAGTGTGCACTTTGGAGATGGGCTTTATGACTCTAACCTAGGACTGCCATTATCCCTAACCACTCATAAGGTGCCTTCATGAGCCCTAAATGAGACACAAAAAATGAAAACCAGTCACTATAAAGTGAATCTGAGCCTTCACTCACCCGTAATCGAACAGGGAGTAGGGCTCCAAACGAAGGTGGGCACTGGTGAATGGTGGCTCTAGGGATGGTCATAGGGCTTGTGGGGGTTCCTAGGACCAGTTGGGACAAGCCTAGTTGTGTGTTCTAGGTAGCTGCAAAAACGGGTGTGCTCTAGGGCTTTTCCAGGAAATACGAAGAAGAAGAATGGACACTGTCTGTTCATAAAAACAAGGGAAACGTCGCGACGTTCAAGTCCAATGTCGTATAGTTCTCGAGAGTTTAATACCAACGTCGTGACGTTAGGATCCAACGTCGCAACATTCCAGAATGTGGAAGTGTCAACTTTGCGACGTTGGGATCCAAAGTCGCGACGTTTCCAAATCCCCTTTAAGTATCCGCGATGTTGAAATCAACGCGTCGCGATCAAGCGTCGGCGTTCTGAGGCGTGTTAGTTTGATGTCGCGACGTTGAGGCTGATGTCGCGGCGTTACAAGAGGTCGAAATAAGGTTTACTTGACGCTCGCGATGTCGGGATCCATCATTCTTGACTGTGACCAGGCTTGGGTTTTTGCTCAAATGTTGCGACGTTGTGATCTAATGTTGCGACGTGACAGAGAGGGTCACATTAAAAATTTTTGCAAAACTTTTAAGTAAGAGAAAACACCCTGAATGAAGTTCCAACTCCGTTGTACTCCTAGAATGAGCTTCTCAAACTAGCTCTCCGCTGCCACTTCTATCTTGGGTCCTAAAAACAGGCATAAAAAAGAGAATTCCGATTAATGAAAGATATAGAAAAACATGCCAAAAAAACTAAAAATACTCTAACTACGCTCCGGAAAGAAAAAATATCAAAAAGCTTGGGTTGCCTCCCAAGTGGCTCTTTGTTTAATGTCATTAGCTCAACTTCCCTGAATCTCAATGTTCCTGAGATCCGGGTTTCCTCGACACAATTTACGGTGTGCTCCGGATAGATAGCTGCTTGTTCGCATGACTGGCCCCAGTAGCCAAACCCCGGCGGTTGTGTTAACTTTAAGGTTCCTTTCTCGATGCGTAATTTCGACTCCTCAGGTGTAAGGAAAGCAGTCATAGTAAATGGTCCTGACCATCGTGACTTTAATTTCCCTGGGAAAATTTTGAGTCCGGAGTTAAATAAGAGGACCCGTTGACCCGCCTCAAACTCTTTCCTTGAGATGTGCTTATTGTGCCAGGCTTTCATCTTTTCCTTATATATTTTTGCGTTCTCGTATGCCTCATTGCGGAACTCCTTTAATTCATTGAGCTGCAACATGCGTTTCTCGCCGGCCATCTTACAATCCATATTCAACTGCCTAGTTGCCCAGTATGCTTTATGCTCCAATTCCACCAGCAAGTGACACGATTTCCTGAACACTAGCCTGAATGGTGCCAATCCCAATGGTGTCTTGAATCTTTGTTCTATACACCCGAGTGCATCATCCTCTATCTTTTCGTGATCTTTCTTTGAGCTATTGGTGTTTTCTTTAAGATAGACTTGATTTCTCTATTTGACATACAGCGGCCATTAGTTTGGCTGGGTGGTAAGCAAGTGTGATCCGATGCTAGACACCATATTTCCTCCAACCGTTGTCAATGAGTTTATTCTGAGTGTGCCCCTATACGTGATCAATAATGACCTTGGAGTTATTAGGGTGAAAATATGATTGTGGAAAGTTTACTACCACTTTGGCATCATTAATTCGGGTAGGTATGGCCTCCACCCATTTCGAAATGTAATCTACGGCCAAGAGGATGTATAGGTTGCTGAAAGATGAAGGAAAAGGACCCATGAAATCCATTCCCCATATATCAAATAGCCCTACCTCTAAAATAGGTTGCAAAGGCGGCTCATGCCGTTTTGATATGCTTCCCATTCTTTGGCATTTGTCACAAGTAGACACAAAGTGGTGTGCATCCTTGAATAAGGTAGGCGATAGAATCCCGATTAGGCCCTTTACATTGTCCTATTTTAAGTGCCCCCTCTGGGCTAGTGTGTGACAATGAGCGAGAATACTTTATATTTCCTCTTTTAGGACACGTCTTCTTATCATTTGGTCAGCGCAGTGCTTATACAAGATGGGTTCCTCCCAGTAGTAGTGCTTCAGCTGTGCAAAAAATCTCTTCTTTTGCTGATAACTAAATTCTGGAGGAAGCACTTTTACTACCAAGTAATTCACCAAATTCGCAAACCATGGTACTGGCTTTTTGTCTTCAATTGCCAAGAGAAGTACATTCGTGGGGAAATCATCATAAGATACGAATTTCTTTACTCGACCCTTCAATCGTGAAAAGGTGGTGACTCTTAGATTTTCAGTTCTTTCTTATCTTTAATTTCCAAGTCAAACTCTTGGAGTAGTAGCACCCACCGTATCAGTCTCCGTTTAGCGTCCTTCTTGGCCATCAGGTACTTTATGGCTGAATAGTCGGTGTGCACTATGACCCTGTTACCAATTAAGTACGGCCTGAACTTGTCAAACGTAAACACAATAGCTAGAAGTTCTTTTTCAGTTATTGCATAATTGAGCTCACATAATTCAACGTCCGACTCCCATAATAGATAACCTGAAAAGTTATGTCCCTTTTTTGGCCTAGCACTGCCCTGATTACGTAGTCGCTCGCATCACAAATGAGTTCAAAAGGAAGATTCCAGTCCGGCGCTACTACAATAGGTGCTGACACCAATTTTTGTTTGAGAAATAAGAACGCTTGCAGGCATTGATCATCAAACTAGAAGGGTGCTCCTTGAACGAGCAGATTCGATAGGGGATTAGCTATTTTTGAGAAATCCTTTATAAATCTCACAGTGAAACTGCGTATTAAAGCTCATATTCCTTTCAGAAAGATGGGGCGTGCTTCTCTATTGTTTCAACCTTAGCTCTATCTACTTTGATTCTTCTTTCTGATATCCGATGCCCTAATACAATGCCTTCCTTCACCATGAAGTGACACTTCTCCTAATTCAGTACAAGGTTGGTTTCCTCACATCTTATCGATTACATCTCAGAGTTCTCAGACATCAAATCATTTCCCAAACCAGGAGAAATCGTATTAGATACTTCAATAGTTCTCTCAGCCATGTAAGAATAATGACATCATATGGTGCTAAAAGCATTAAGATCATGTTACTGTGAAAGGCATTACTTTTAAAAGTAAATGTACCATATGAGCATGTGAATGTTGTTTTCTCTTGGTCCTTCAGTGATATAATGATCTGATTATAGCAGATACCGTCTAAGTAGTAATACTCATGCCTGATGATTATCAGTCAGGATGGAAGTGAGACTAATCTTTTACGTAGCCTTATTTTGGCACTGGTGATATACAAATCCTCCGTCACTTATGCTTGTTGAGAAGGTAGCTGGTCTGATGCTCTCAGTCTGATCTCCTTTGGTCCCTCCAGCCACCCCGGACAACTATCAGACTTACCACGAACTATATAGGAGATGGGGTAGATCCTCCTGTGTCCAACCATTTAACACCTATTTTACCACTTCCTTAATTCGGGTTAGTCTCCTACGGGCTTCTCACGATGGTTGTGCCCATCTCCAAATAGGATCAAATTGCACTTATGGAATGGATCTATTCAAATCAGCTGAGGCCACCAGTAACATTCTTGTGATCTTGAAGCCTCTTAAAAGCTTATCTTCTTCAGTTCTTGTTAGGGATTGTGGCCCAAACTCATGAATTTTTATAATAATTTTTATTATATGTTTAGGGTGCTCATCCCAGGCCCATTGAGTTTCTAGGAATTGATAAATGATTAAATGAAAATGTTAAATGATTATATAGATGAAAATGAGTATATGATGAATGATATATCTTCCCATTAAGTTAAACTAATTTTGGAGCGTCTTCCCCTAGTGAAAAGAAAGGCAAATTTACAGAATTTGTGAAATAAGGACCTAAAGAATTACAATGAAAAATGAAACTTAATGCTAAATGAGAAAAAATGAAATAGAAATAATGAGGAAAAAAGCCAAGCAGAAACTAAGGAGGAAAATGAGGACTTAAGGGTTATTTGAGACTAAATTTATATGTCTAAGTGTGATTATTGAGATTTGAAATTAAAATAAAATGAAATGTGGGCTATATGGTAAATTGAAAGCTTAAACCAAAAATGGGTTTGGTAGGCCAAACATAAGGCATTGAGAAATAGGGTTTAAAAGCCAAATTTTGGTCTAGGAAGCTCATTAAGAGCAAAAAACGTTTTGGAGAGAAGGGAAGAAAAAGGGAGAAGCTAGGGCAAGGAGATCAAGTTTTTGGCAGCAAATCTTTCCCATTGGTTTGCTTCTAAGAGATCAAGCAATCTACAAAGAAGATTTGAAGAGATTCAGTAGAAAGTAAACCTAACTTCATCTATTTGTGATTTTGATTTTGGAGAAAAGCCTAACTTAAGTAAGGGATTTGTATTAATTCTGGCCTCACTTTTGAGGATTGTTTTGGGTTGAGTTTTGAAGAAGTATTGTTGGTTGGATTGGTTTGTGTAATGTTTGTAAAGGGGAAATGTTGGGTTTTCAAAAGCAGTGTGTAAAAAATTACTCAAAACCACTTGTTAACTGTTTAGCTATAGGTTAAGTTATAATGTCAAATGTATTGATTCAAATTGTTAAAGAACCATAAGAGATGGGGCTACTGCATTTATAGAAGGATCAAAATAAATTGTATCTCTAAAGGCTCCCGAATATGGGCTTAAGGTGAGTTCGAATTTAGCTCACGGGTGTACTCTGTTTGGGTGTTGTTATGGTGTTTTTTGGCCATAAGTTGTGTTTCATTCATCCAAATTGAGTGATTCAAAATTCTGGGTGAATAGACTTCTAGGAATAATTTACTGGAAGGAGGTATGTGGCAGAATTGTTACCCCAAAGTCTTGAAATCTGTCAAGTGGGTAATAATGTATAAAAACAGTCTGGTCACTTTTGCAAATTAAATTAGTTTGGATGTAAAATGCAATAACTTGAGTTTTAGTGATCTAAATTGGATGATTCTAATTGGAGAAGAAACCTTATAACCATAGATTCAAATTAGTAGAAGGAACAATTACCAATTTATGGAGTTAAGATCCCAAGAAAAAAAAAAAAAAGACAGTGGGTGATCTAGTGAGTTGGGCATATCGACTAGTTTGGCATTAAAATGTCGTAACTTGAGTTTGGGTGATCCAAATTGGATGATTCCAATTGGAGAAGAAACCTTAGAACCATAGATTTAAATTAGTGAAGAGCATTATCAATTTATGGAGTTAAGACCCGAAATCGAAAAAATAATTAGAACGATCGATGAAGCTGGGCATATCAACTAGTTTGGAATTAAAATGCCGTAACTTGAGTTTGGGTGCTCCAAATTGGATGATTCCAATTGGAGAAGAAAAATTAGAACCATAGATTCAAATGAGTGAAGGCACAATTACCAATTTATGGAGTTAAGACTGAATGAAAAAAAAAACGTGGGTGATCGGTGGTGGGCATATCGACTAGTTTGGCATTGAAATGCCGTAACTTGAGTTTGGGTTATCCAAATGAGATGATTCCAATTCCTACTAAAAATAGAACTCCTAGAATAACCGAATAATATGTTATTGTAATGGTATTTGAATAGGGGCTGACGAGGAGAGCTTTGCATTGAAGTGAGATTCGAAGGTGGAATCAAGCGGCGATACGGTTTAATTCTCAACTCTCTCTATTTCTCAAAATTTTTTGAATAATTAAAAATGAGATTTGAATTTTGGAAATGATTGAAAATAAAGTGCATATTGGATTTGTGTTTGAAATGATTTGTTTTAAGTGATTTGGGTTCCTTATGAAACAAATTTGCAGAAAAATTGCATGAATGTGAAAAGTGTTTCTATAGCATATACAAATGTATATATATATACTATTGTAAATTATATTGAATGATTTAATGCCCTTAAAAGAATGTTAACCATTAGAATTAAGTTAAGAGATAGAATTGTTACCAATAAGAGTCGAACAAAGCATTACTATTGTAGCATACCAATCGTAGCCAGTAGGGGCAGTATAGAGTAAGTGTACACATTGAGTACATATATATATATATATATATATATATATATATATATATATATATATATATATATATATATATATATATATATATATATATATATATATATATATATATGTGTACCGACTGTAGCCCTAGGCCGGACCGTCTTGGTGAATTTGATACATCACATTACTTGCAGAAAGCATAGGTTAAATGATAAGGGTAAAATGACTAATGGATTGAAAAGTGCATTATATATATGTATCACGTGCTTGATTGCATAGGATAACGAATCACAATAGTCATTGAATCTGAGCGAGTATATATATATATATATATATATATATATATATATATATATATATATATACACTCATACCTTTATATATATATATATATATATATATATTATCTGCATTGGTCATTGAAAAAAAATGTACAAAAGCATTGTTTTATAAACATTGCATGATTTGATTTAAACTGAAATGAAGAGAGAATTGTATAGAACCACTAAGCATGTGAATGCTTAGCGCGTTTGTTTTCATATCTACAGTACTAAGTGAAAATAGCAAGACCAAAGACGCCTAAGGCAGTCACCGCCAACAGAGCGAGTATAAGTAAATGCTCCGTCCCATGCATATCATTCCATTCATGATATTTTGTAACTATTTTGCATTGAATTCAATGATGTAAAAGTCTTCATGAGAAGAATATAGTTTTGACTCATTTTGTTTTGGATATTTATGGAATGTGTTTTAAAGAGAGGTGAACTCTAAGAATATCATTTTGAAAAGGCATGGAATGCCAATTTGTATAAATGCGTTATTCAAGAACAGTTATGGGCCCTATTTGAATTAAGGAATGTATATATATTCTTTTATGTCAAAGAATGTGTTTAGGTTATGATATCATATACCCATAAATAATTATGTTTTAAATGAATATTAATTATTCATATTAGAAATGGGTATATGAAATGCAGGTTTAAATGAATGTGTCTTAAAAGGTAAAAGAACGCTACGTAGATGTTGATATGATCATAATTGGTGGTTCAGGATTCCCTAGGCACGCACCTCAAGTGACTAGGAGTGGCTTCGCTTCAACCGTGGTGGTCACTCGACAGTGGCATTAAAGTCCGGTGTTCTCTCCCAACAGCTCATAATACTTCCTCATGTTCGGGTCAGAAAGAGTCCATCCACTTCACATACTCTTCTACTTCACTTAGTTCTCTTAGCACTTTGCACACCAAGAAAGTGGTCGCACAAACCACTGCTAGGCACTCAGAAATTTCCACGCTCTATCACGGCTATGCATCACTCTCCGCGGGATGCCTCACTACATAAATATGCTAAACCGACTTTCATCATCCCGCACCCTAGTTTCAAATTTCCTTCTCGTGACATCAATCATAGCCCCGCCGGGCTTAAGTTAGGAATGGTTCCGCCAAGATAGGTATCTCTTTATCTTCCTCCATGTCTAACACTATTAAGTTAGCTGCGAAGATAAACTTATCTACCTTTACTAGCACATCCTCTATCACCAATCTCGGCGATGTTTCGATCTATCTCGCTGGGCCAGTAGCAGGATCAGAGTAGGTCTAGCTTCACCTAACCTAGTCAGTTCGAAAAATAGATAAAGGCATGAGGTTAATACTGGCTCCCAAATCACATAGGGTTCTCTCAAAGATCGAGTTCCCTATATTACAGGGAATTGTAAAGCTGTCTGGATCCTTCAACTTCTGCAGTAATTTGCTCTAAAGTATAACACTGAACTCTTTTGTAAGATTCACTGTCTCAAATTCTGATAACCTTCTTTTCCTGGAGAGTATATCTTTCATGAATTTGATGTAGCTAGGCAAATGTTCTAACGCATTCACAAATGGAATGTCAGACATGCGCTCTTAACATTTCCATGAATTTAGTAAACTCGCTTATCCAGCTTTATTCTCGCTCAACCGCTGTGGATATGGTATCGTGCATCGGGCTTAATGAAATGCGCCGCTTCTCGCCTTTCTTCCCATCTGGTGTTTCACTGCTTCTCCTCGGGGTCGCCTCCTCGCCTCCGATCTTCCGGCCGACCGTTTCTACTACCTCATTTCTTCTTCTTACTACCGTGGTACCACGTAGCTAGCTCTTTACCGCTTCTTAATGTGATAGCCTTAACATGTTCCCTACCATCACCCCTAGGGTTTTTCTTTGAATTGCTTCGTGCGAACCTCGCGCTCTCGCATATATTAGCCATTTGCCCCATTTGCACCTCTAGGTTTCTCAACTGTGCTGCTTGATTGTTTAACTGGGTGGCTTGGTTTTGCATATTCACCTTTGTCTCATTCATAAAGGCGGTATGAGAAGTAAGCATTTGGGCAAGGGCTTGTTCCAAGTCCACTTTTTCTCTCAAGTGGCTGTCGCTTACTCGGTGTGGCGAGCATGTTGGTTCTAATTGTTCTCCATCCATAATTCTGATTGCTCTGATTATTACGCCACCCCTGGCCCTGATTCTGGTTATGATAATTGTTGCTCCCATACTGACCCTGCTGTTGTGGCTGATTGAACCTCGACACATACTGGGCATGCTCTATCGCTCACCGCTCCAACCTTCGCATCGCCGTGCTATCCTCCGCTGCACTAAGATAACTCCCTCATGGGTCAGGGTCTAAACGGCATTTACTTTGCATCTGCTTTTTAGTGAGTCAAGCGAGTGAGTCGCATGAGTAACCAGATTACTTAGAACCTTGTTATCTGTACCTCCCATAGCCTTTACCGGAGTAATCCTATCCTCAGCTAATCGATCGGGTGTTAGTGCAGTATCCTCCAGATTTTATATGCTCGGGTCCTGGCCGCTTTCTTCATTAATGCACCCCCTGCTAAGGCATCTATCATTGTTTTAGTCGCATCCCTTAGACCGTCATAGAAGGTGTGGACTTGCATCCATCTAGTCAACTTGTGGTGTGGACACCTCCTTAATAGTTCATGAAATCTCTCCCATGCTTCACCAAATTCCTCTCCTTCAAATGCCTAAAAGTATTGGTCCCTTGCACTAGCTGTGCAATTTTCGCAGGAGGGAAGAACTTTGTTAGGAACTTTTGCACTAAGTCGTTCCATGAAGTAATGGAATCTGGTGGCTGACTTGTTAACCAGTGTTTAGCTCTATCACCTAGTGAGAGCGGAAATAATCTCAGTCCGAGCGCCTTCGCCAAATTTATCAGGCTTGATCGTGTCACATACCGGATGAAGTTGGTTAGGTGCAGTATTCAAATTTCACTTGGTAATTTGTGGAACACGTCTCAAGCATCTACAAGGCACGCTTTAGCTCAAAGTCAAGCTGGCCTGGAATTCAAAGGTCTTCTGATGGAAGACTAATAACTGTGTGGTAAGGCGAACTCTTCTAGCAACATAAACGATCATCCGGTTGTATAAACGGCCTGGTGCATGATTCCTACCATTATTCCCATTATGACCCTCGCGCTCTATTTCCGTTTCGGGTCTGATCACGCCCCTTCATCAGTTTCCGCATGGTTAAGGATTTCTTTGTCAGGTTTCTCTTGGGCCTTCACAGAACGGCAAGGTTCTTTCTGGTTCAGGATCAAACGGAGGTAGTTCCACTTGACCTCGTCTACGCATGCATTCACAATAACCTTCACTATAGTCACACACAACAACACAAAGACCGATTACAAGCACTTATATAACCAAAATAAAAATTAAATTAAATTAAATTAAATTCCAGAGTAATATCTAATTTGCGTATCATTAATATCAATAAAATTTTCTCCGTGAATCATAAAACTTGATGTGCCAAAAGTGTGATGTGTGATTTGTATAAGCTAGGTGTGCTCTATAGCGCATAAGTAAAATGCTATTGTGATCAAGTTATATAGTGTACCCTAAGTATTAAATATTGATCCATAGGAGAAGTTACGCTGACTAATCGAAATCGCCCTATGATATTATCCGACTTAAACTCTCAATGAATATCTAACTAATGTATCAAATGAAAACTAAGTCTAATTAACTTGTGAAATCACTTTTTGAGAAAACCAGTAGTTTTGGCCTCCCCACCTCATTCTCACGATGTTACTCTGTAGGAATTACTATTCGCCTTATTAACGATCATAGATTATGGGTGATCGTGCCTACGAGATACCCTCTCTCGAGGTATATCCGCCTATCTCACTAGTAGGGTTGGGTGCATCTCTGCCCCGACCCTATACTTCGAAACGCTTAAATGCTCAAACCCTAATCTCCACACTCGAAATCGGGATATCTTTATTCGCCGATTGACCAAGGGTTGCTCTACTCATATCCCTAGGAGTCCTTATCTTTCAATCTCGAATACCCAGCAAGATCATGCCAATGTTGGCCATACATCACCATGAAAATAAACCATAGAAGTAGAACAATCGATATAAATCATGAATAAACTAAATAATATAAGATTTAAGCCTTAACTATAATCAAAACATGGTTCAACAAACCCTAGAAATAATTCTAGAACATATTGGAATTAAATACAGGCATGGTTCTATAAATCATGAATAGTTTTGAGAAGAATACAAAAACAGAGTCTTTTCCATCTCTTGGATTGCTGTTGCTTCGTTTTCCGCACTACGTCCGTACGTTCTTCGATCAACTCTAAAAATTCAGTCTCCCCGTGCTTTTATACCGCGTAAATTGCGGAACGTCACACGTTGGGTCGCTCTTTGACTTTTTCTTCTGTTGACTAGACGTCGCGACGTTGCGATGTCACGACGCTGGAACGTCACGACGTTGGGACGTTGCTACTAGTTTTCCACTTCTTCTTCTTTGCAGTTCCAAACAGCTTCTGAAAACCACCCTATTCACTTGCAATGCACACAAGATCCAAAATCATATAATCTGCAATAAAGCACTTATTAGAGGCAAAGGAGAAACATAGTACATCGCGGTATGACATGAGCGTTTAGACACTCATCGATCCTCTAATCCAAACAGAACCGCCATAATCTACAAAGAAAGCCAAACCACCAATCAAAAGGCGGATACGCCCCACAGGGAAAAAGTGGAACATCAAGCACTATATAGATATCCCGGCGACTCGGCAACCAACACTATGCTCAAAAGTCGAACCAACTATATCATCGAAGAATGGTATGATTTATCATGAAGGACCAATAAGAACTCAATGTCCAAAATGAATAATTTATCACGTGCCATGTTAATGATATATGGAATTTGATTCCAAATCTGCAGACACCAAAGACAAGGTCCTAACAATGCCAACAATGGATGAAAAAGCCAAGCCGTAGAAATCCGCTTAACCGGAAGGGGCCCAATTAAGATCCATGTAATAATCACTGTGAGCAAAATGTCACAATGAAGTCATCCGACAAAACCATCTACACATCTCCAAAGACTCGTGCACCCAAAAAAATAGAAATATATTCCGTGATGACATCTAATTAAATGTCATAATGAGGATCATCACCTCGATGAAAAATTATTCAGACAAACTAACCACCTGGGATATCCACAATCCACGGGTATGCCCTAGTATGGCATCCAAATGTAAAACATGATGGAAATAAAAAGAATGTCATAACAAGGCTCATCCTCTCAATAAGGACTATCTGCATAGACCAACAAACTCCAAATTATCTCACTAACTAGGGGGTATGCCCCTATATGGCATCCAATAAAAAAATGATGAAGTCAAAAAATGTCATAACAATGGCTCATATCCTCGATAAGAATTGTCTGGACAGACTAACAACCTCCAAATGATCTCGAAGATAGGGGATATGCCTAGTGTGGCATCTAACAAAACATGATGAAATCCCAAAAATGTCATAACAAGACTCATCCTCTCGATAAGGACTATATGCACAAACAAACAAACTCCTGATGATCCTAGGGAATAAGGGATATGCCTAAGTATGACATCTAATAGAGACATGATCAAACCCCCAAATAAAAAAATATGGCTCAACATCTCAACAAGAATCTGTCTACACAAACCAATAACTCCATATGATCCTAACAGATAGGGGGTATGCCCCATTATGGCATCTAATGCTCCATAATGTCAAGGAATCAGTCTAAATCCATGCATCCACCAGTAACGAAAGGCAACCTTGGGTCATCCAGAACTGCAACTAGAAATGAATCCAAGCATTAGTAAGACATCTCCTAAGAAAAAGCCACATGATAATGTCCATATATCAACCAAGTCTCAAATACCTATCCAAGTATCATTAAAGAAATGCCAACTTCATAGTCTGCAGGGTCTTACGACACGGATCAGAATGTAGGTATTGTGGTGATAAAGTAAAATGCCACCATGCCCTAGTGTGTGAAATGCCACATGCATAACAAGTCTCACGAGCCATTAGCACTAAGACATTCAATGGAAGTGATGATGATAATGATGTGATACAAAAAGTGTAACATGTGGCGAAATAGGTAAAAGGATAAGGATGTAGAGTGAAACATTGACTTAAAATCAATAAATATACAAGGTTGATAAATGTGAAAATGAGAGGTATGAACTCAAGAAGATAGATGATATGAGGTAGAAACAGTAAGGGAAAAAAAAACTGATGATGATATGATGAATCTACCCAAATCATTGCATAGGGAAGACATGTCGTCGACAAATGGGATGATAATATGACACCTGACTGAGCCCAGAGAGGATCAATCATCTCATACTACTAATAAAATCTCAAAGTAAGCATGATACTAGGATCTTCGGGAAGTTTACATATGAACTCCCACAAGTAATACATACACTCAAACAACGACCTCATAAATCCATACGTACTACACAAGATACTGGGATCTCGGGAATCTCACACACGAACTCCTATAAGTAATACATACACTCAAAACAATGATCCTCATAAATCCATATACATACTAAGGAATAATTACACAATACATACACATGCGTATTTATATATATATATATATATATATATATATATATATATATATTTATTGTACTAAATAAAACAATGAAACAAACCAATATATAATAATGAACATATCTTCAAGTGTGAAGGTACTAATAAAATAACCTATGAAATGATATAAGCCTTCTCGCAAAACCAAAGGTCTTCAATAAATGTCGGCGAATGAGTGAAGGGATGACACAACAAACTCCTATGCAGTAAAATGAATTGATCGCCAATAAAAGTGGGAAAGAATGAGATAGAACAAGAAGTCAAATAGAAAGAAAGTGGTGAAAACATAGAAACTATGAAATGGTGCGGATACAATGAAGTGAATGTGGTAAGGCGATGTAAAGAATATGTCAACGTGTCCATAACTCATTAGACCCCTAAACTAAGGCATCCACACACCAGAGGACACCTATCCCATGTATGAAAAAGGTAAGCAAGGCTATAAGAGAAAGATAGGCCAAAATGAGCAAGTGAGGCTCAATGGGCTAGCGACGTTAAATATGTGAGTAACATGTGATAAGGTATATGACTAACCAAAATGATGGCCACCCATCCTGCGACCATGGTCTCAAATGTAAAACTTTTTTAGTTGATCCATGTTGGTTGGCTTTGAGAAATGGTTTCCATCTAAGTCCATCAACCATGCAGCTCCCTCTAGGGTCAACTCTCTAATAATCTAAGGTTCGCTCTAGTTGGGTCTAAACTTCCCTCTAGGGTCAGTGACCAATCATCTGAGGACTCTTAAAACCAAATCGCCAATAGAAGTGGGTTTGAAGTTGACCCGCTTTTTGAAATTGCGAGCCATCTTCCTATGGTAAGTTTGAACATGGTTAACAACTCTCAATATCCTCTCATCTAACAGGCTAAGTTAATCAAACCGTGACTGAGCCCACTCCGCCTCAGAAATCTATTGCTCTAGGGCTACTCTCAAGGATCCCATCTCTATCTTAACTGGGCAAACCGCCTATGCCATAAACTATGAGTAAGGCGCTGCTCCCATAAGTGGGAGAAAGGAGGCGCTATGCCCATAATGCGAAAAGGGTGCCTTTACCAGCCCCAGGTGTCTCAATCATCTTGCGCATAATTCTCTTGATATTCTTGTTCACGACCTCTATTACCCTATTCGTTTGCGGCCTGTACGCAGACGATCTGTGATGCTGGATGCCATATCTTTGTAATAAAGTGTCAACCTCATCTCTAAAATGTACACCTCTGTCTGATATCAACTCATGAGGAACCCCATATTGACAGATAATGTGCGATCTGATAAAGGTGGAAACCGTTGCTGCATTCATCTTTGCATAAGAAGTGGCCTCACCTACTCAAATAATCAATAGTGACTAAGACGTAATCAGACCACCGGCATCTCTTACTAAATCTTCCCAATAACGCCTATGCCTTGTGGACCTAAAATGGCCAAGGTGAGGTCAATGCATGAAACTCTGATGGTGGAACATGTATGAAATCTACACTCCGGGACATATCCTACAAATCGACAACACCGTCTCCATGGTCTCTAAAGACTTATTTCTAATTCGACCTGACGGCGATCCGTAATCGAAACTGTGTTGCTAGCCGTGAAGTTCATTTACCAAAACATATACAAAAACAAATAACCGGCTAGTCGACATTCCATTTCGTATAAACACTCAAATATGTGCTAGGGCGATTTCAAATTCTGGGTAGGCCCATAAACATTTACAACGCATTCCATAAATATCCAAAAAAAAAAGAGTCAAAAATATATTCTTCTCATGAAGACTTTTACATCATTGAATTCAATGCCAAATAGTTACAAAATATCATGAATGGAATGATACGTACGGGATGTATACGGTACTTATAATTCGCAAGAGTTTGACGCGGATCAACGCCACGATCTTTGGGTCCCGTTTACTTTCTACTAAAATCGCTATTGATTAAAACAACAAGCTGCGATTTTAATGCTTAGTGGTTCTATACGATTCTCACTTTATTTAGTTTAAATCAAATCATGCAATTTATAAGATAATGCTTTCTGCATTTCTTAATGATCAATGTATAATACATACAGAAGATATATTTTCATTTAATCAATTACACCATTGTCATTCGAACTATTCATTTTCATGCAACAAATCATTCAGATCGCAAATCATGCACTTCTTTTCATTCTCATTATCATTTTGCATTTTAGCCATTATCGAATTTAACCTATGCTTTGTTAATGCAGAGGACTGATCACAAGACGGCCCTTGGCTGGGTCAGCAGTTTGCGGTAAACACTCCGCTTGTATAAAAATATGTACTGGCTGTGCACTCAATAATATCGTCCCACTGGCTACTTACTCCAGCATGCCAATAAGACGCTTGTTTGACTCCTTGCCATGGTATACCACCTATCCTTAACTCGAATTTAACTAAGAATATTCCTTATTAAGGTCATTCCAAATCATTTATAGGAAAATACAATATAGTATGTATTTTTATACAAACAAATCATTTCAATACTCATGCAATTTTCATGTCATTCATTTCGCAATCAATCAATTTCTCAAATTTCATAACTTAAATCAACTTGCAATTCCTTCACAATTTATTTGCATCAACCAATTTAAACAGCCTCAATATGCAATTCAAACATTTTTGGGAGATAGAGGTTCAAATAACGAGAAATGTGTAGAACAAACCTAAAAGCTTTGCACTTGATTCCAACTCTCTAATCTCGATCTCAGTCGAGCTTTCCTCAGCCCCTATTCCAATACAATTAAAGAACAATATTCGTAAGGTACTAGTGATTTTGGTTATGGTTGATTTTCAAGCTTAATATCGTATTCTTAATCTCATTAGCAAAATAAGGGCAAGATACAAGCCCCAAGATGGCTGTTAGTTTCCCCAACTTTAATCCATCACATTACCTAAATACTAAAATTTCGCCCTTCCTTTAACCCTTTCCAACAGTACTTTGATCACTAAACCATCCCCAAAGGAAGATTAAGTCAAAACTCCTAAACAGACACTAACACCACATGCAAGTGACCTAAGTATTTTCCAGTTTTGTACTCTCTGGACTTTATTATCCAAAAATTATTCAAAAGGTCTTCAAAAATTATGAAACTCTCCAGTTTAGTCCTTTATATATCCAATGACATCTCTGAAAAATTTCAATTTAAAATTCCTTCTCTAAAGCCCTCAACCACATAACACACAAAGGTGGTGTAAGAGGCTGTTTTTTTTTTTTTTTTTTTTTTTTCAGACAGCAGTACCTTTAAAACGTCTCACCAAAACCAATCCTAATGTTGTCCAAAATTAACATAAAACATTGATTTGATTAGCTTAGACCAAGGTCTAACCATCCCCTAAGCACCCAAAATCATATTATAAACCAATTGGTCCAGTTTTTAACTTTAACATTCCGAAACCCTAACATGTCCACTTTGACAGCTTGTAACAAAACACTTTCTAAAATCAAATAAATTCCCAAATAAAATTTTCCAGTAGAAAAGTTAATATTTCCAAGACCATATATTCCTTCCCAAGACCTTTAATCATTCCAACAATCTATTCTCATAAATTCCAAAACACACTTAGCCAAAACAGTCCCAAACTTAAGTTACGACATTTTAATGCCAAATTGGTTAGCTCACTGGATCACCTATTGTTATTCTCAATTTCAGGGGTCTTAACTCCATAAATTGGTAATAGTTCCTTCCACATATTTGAATCTATGGTTCTAAGGTTTCGTTTCAAATTTGAACCATCCAATTTGGATCACTAAAACTCAAGTTATTGCATTTTACATCCAGACTACTCCAATTTGCAAAGCAAAAATCAGACTGCTCTTACACATAAATTTCCACTTTGACAGATTTATGGGCACTTTGGGATAACAAATTGCATACACTTACTTCAAGTAAATTATTTCCCTAGAAGTTTAGTTTACCCAGAATTTTGAATCACTCAATTTGGATGAGTGAAACTCAACTTATGGCCAAAACAACATAACAACACCTAAAACAGAGCATACCTCTGAGCTACCCAAACTCACCTTTAAGCCCATATTCAGGAGCTTTAGAGCTACAATTTTCTCTTTGTCCCTTCTATACATCTGTATCCCTTTATCCTATGGTTCTTTACAAATTGGAATCAATTCATTTGGATGATTATAACTTAACCTATAGCCAAAACAAGAACAGGGGTTTTGACAAATTTTGACAACATTGCCTTGAAACCCAACATTCTCCCTTTACAACCATTCCTCAAACCAATCCAAACTAATCAAAACAACGCAAAACAACCTCAAACTCGAACTAAACCATCCAAGAACACTTTATACCACATTTTGGGGTTTACAAACCCAAACACAAGTAGAAAGGGGGTTAGGGTTTATTTTTTATACCTTAAATCTTGATTCCCTTCCTTTCTTCTTCCT
Organism: Tetrastigma voinierianum; assembly: GCA_016808115.1. Lineage (NCBI taxonomy): Eukaryota > Viridiplantae > Streptophyta > Magnoliopsida > Vitales > Vitaceae > Tetrastigma > Tetrastigma voinierianum. The sequence goes on from JAEQBH010005631.1 coordinate 96,263, forward strand.
CCTTCGATCAACTTGTCCCTTTGATTACATGGAGAAGAAATAAAATCCTCCCTTTCTCCTCCAACCGATGTGCCCAGCTTTTCTCCCTCTTTCCCTTTTTGCTGATGTGAGAAATGACACGCATAAAGACCAAATTTGGTTTTAAGTCTTAATTCTTCATAAGGCCTTGTTTGGCCTTTCTCATTAAATCCACTTTTCTGCATTTTTCCATTTTAACGACTTCATTTCACTTTCATTTTCATTTCCATTTCACTTCATTTATATTTTAACAAATACATTCTTCATTTATGACCTTAGGTTAATTACATTTTACCAAATTTATTCTACTCTATAAATTTTTCTAAGAGTATATTTTTTTCGTTCTTAGGATTTAAATTCGGAAAAGTTTCATTACTTACTTTATACCCTAAACATGTTCTTGAACCGTTAGAGTATTTTGGTATGTTACAACTCTCCTCCTTAAGCAGTGTACCCTCACATCAAAACTTACTCATTAAACAATGGGATATCATGCCGCATAACTTCTTCGCTTTCCCACGTGGCTTCCTTGGTCTTGTGGTTTCTCCATAACACTTTGACTAGTGGGATTCGCTTGTTCTGTAATTCTTTCACTTCTTGAGCCAAGATCTCTACTGGCTCTTCCTCATGGGTTAAATCTAGTCTCAAATTTCAATTGTTCCTCGAAGAGACTACATGATGGTGTCCGACCCAGACTCTCCAGAAGTACACACACGAAACACATTCAGGATCTTTTTCCACTCCGAGGTAGTGTTAAACCAGATGCCACCGGACCTACTTTTTCATCACTTATACAATAAATCTGTAATATCTAACTCACTTTTCCAAATCTCATCACCTTCTTCAAGGCAATACTTAAAAACACTTTTTCGCCTCAACCCTCATAACGAATATCTTTTCTTTTCATGTCTAAGATATGATTTCTTTTCTATCAAGGCCACTTTCAATCTTTCTCTTCTCTAATCATTTTCACTTTTCTTCAGCTCGTATCAAGCTCCGGGGCTAATCACTTTTCGCTTCAATTCCAGCCCAACACAATAGTGTTCTACATTTTCTTCCATATAAAGCCTTGTAAGGCGCCATTCCAATACTCGATTGGAACCTGTCACAGGCCACAACTAACCAAAGGGATGTGTCTATCCCAAACTACCTCATAGTCGCATCACACAACTCCTTAGCATGTCTTCTGTAATCCGACCACCCTTTCCTCGATGTCCATCCGTCTCGCGGTGGAACGCCATGCTGAAATTCAATAGAGTACCTATAGCCTCTGCAATTCCTCAAAATATCGAGGTAAACCTCGATCTCGTCCAAATAATGGATATTGGAATCCCATGCAACCCGAACTATTTCCTGATATAGCTCATAGCGATCGTTTAATAGTTTGTTCACTAATCGAAGTGAGCTAATCTGGTAACCCGCCTACTACGACCCAACCGAAATATGCTTCCTCCCCGTTAATGGTAACTCCAACCACAAAATCCATGGTGATTCGTCCCATTTCCACTCCTGCAGACTCGTGATAGGGCTGCACAATTCGAAGGAACTTGATGCTCTGCCTTCACTTTTTGACACACTAAACACTTTGTCACGAATTCTGGAACATCTCTTTCCATTTCGGACCACTAGTACAAAACCTTTAAATCTTAATACATCTTTGTGCTACATGGATGCATAGCAAAAGATCCACTGTGTGCCTCTTCTAGAATGGCTTTCTTCAATTCACTATCATTGGGTACATGATTCGTGCCACAGTAGGTGTATTAGAATCAACAAAATTTATATCCTAATCTTCTACTGCCGTAGCAAAACTACTACTGTATACATTTAGGGTCAAACATGTGGACGGGTTTTCTTCAGACAAATGATTTGGTAAAGTGATTCAAAAATGGTGAATTTCAATTTGGATTTTCAGTTTGTAAAACAAGGGAGGCTTTCGGGGGGTTTAAACCGAAAAATAAAACAAGTTAAATGTAAAATAGGAACCCTCAAGTGTTTCACTGCTTATTTTAAGGCACCAACATGTCCCCGGTATTTTTTCCTCGTGTTTGGGGGAGGATGACATATAGTTATTTTAACCTACCATTTAGCTTTAAACTAAACCCTATGATTTTCCCTTTTGAAACATAGCATTTAAATGGGCATAAATGTCCCTAACAAAGGAAAACACATCTCAAAAAACATTACTCCTACGATAACTAATAGGAGACACCATCCCGGGCCTCGTGGACGCAGTGAAAGGTCCAATCGAACCTAAAAAATCTTGCCAACACATTAAAGAGAGCACGCTTAAGAGATTTTAAACTCTACGGTGAAAAGCAGAACGTGAAACAACCATAAATGCATGCTGTACACAGGGGGAACCGGTGAGTTACCCACACCCTAGTTAACAACCTCTCATGAGGAAGATAATCTAGCCAACCATCCTCTCCGAGCTGTCATCCTTGGGAGGAGTGTTCGGGCAAACGAGAAAGTGGAAAAAATGAAAGAAAGTGAGAAAGGATAAGCACCCGTGAACCGCCTCTCGGCCTATTACCGACGTGAAGTGAAGTGAGTTGATTGATTAGTTACAAACCTTGACTCTAGCTTATATACGGCTCAGAGAAAGGGAAATTACAAAAAAAACTGAAACTAAAGCTATTACAAGGGTTAATATCGGAAGAAACAAAAAATTGTAGCAAAAACAACAAAAGCGTGAAATGTAGGAGAACAATTCACTACTCGGCAATCGCTTCATCACCTGGGCTACCAGCCCATTGCTCCCCGCTACTATTCCCCGCCGCACTATTCCATTTCTTCGCTTGATGTTCTTCATTCTCGCTTGTCAAATTGGAGAAAACTATGTGAAATTGATGGAAATCAACCCGACTTGTTATGATTGGATTGACATGACTATTTGGCTTCCACCCCAAAACTACAAAAATGTACTCCTGAATGTGATCAAGTACAATGTGGACCCGAACATGTCAATTTGGTTAATTAGAATGATTAAGACACAAAAGCACTCAAAACCTATAATAAATATGGTTCAAAATAGCACTTTGGCAATTAATCACACTTCAACCTAAATATCATAGTCCCTTAGCAAATGTAAGAAGAAAATAAAGAAAATATATAAAACTATAAATAAAATTATGTGTTACAAGTTGTAATTCAAAAAGCCAGAAGAAGTAATGCCTATTTCTCAATGAAAATTACCGAAACTTCGCCTAATAACTACCTCGAGAGAATGAATGCCATACAAAATGGAGTATCAAAAGAGCTTCCTTCTCGATGACTCAATCAGGAACATCCACCAAAATCTAAGTGTTCACTACCGCCTCAACAATAAACTCCGCCAAACCGAACTCTCCCCCAACCAAGCTACTCGGTACAACTCAAGATAAGCAACCAATCTAAATAGACAGACTCCACTCTTATTCCACAACTCTTTGTGTTGCGGGTGCAATGTCGACTCGACCTCACCAAAGTCCATGTAACTGGATCATCGATGACTCCCAACCAACCAAGGCTTGTGGCATCAAGTCATAAGGATCTTTCAACCACTAACTCTTCAAAGTTTCACCCCTGACCAATGATTTCTAAACACCGCACCTACTAACTTGCTAAACTCCACCCATCCACCCGTAGCGAGCACTAAGTCGATGGTCTCAAACTACTGCTTAAAGACCAAGTTTTAAAGGATTTCGCCATATACCCCCTGAATCGTGTTCTGTTTCATGGCAAAGCGTTGGTAATTTTCTCTTCTTTTCTTTTTTATTTTCTTTTCCTTTTCTTTTCTTTTCTTTTGGAAGACACATTGGCCTTCTATTCATGGGGGTCCTTAACCTATTACAAGTGGTCAACGAAACTAGGGTAGGTTATGCAAAGTAAAGGAGGTTGCGTAGTTTTTCATCCTATCATTGAAAACTGATGTGCACTGTGTGTGGTTAGCTAAAGGTGGAAGCAGTGTCAAAAAAGCTTATGATTCAACTAGTCATCCACTCAACTAGGCATGGCATCAATCTAACATCAACAGGATTTAGACAAAGTTTCAATTTTTCAAACTACAGGCTAGGCAAAACCACAAAAAAAAAAATGAAAATGGGTGCTATTTTTGAAAAAGTAAGTTGTATAGTATAACAGCTTCACAAAAAGAACAACCAGCAAGCCACTGAACATCACAAAATGGGCTTGCTCAAAACAAAAACAAAAATAAATGCCACTTCCTTCGCTTAACTTTCCAACCAACATCACATTATTCGCAATGGGGCTCCTGATTGGAAAGTTGTGAGAAGGAAGTGCTACTCCTGATGAGATGTGATCGTTTTTTGATAGGAGACTCACAAGTTTTCCATCGACACCTCATTCACTCCATTTGGGCTTCATATAAACAAGTTAAGAGAAGAAAGAGAGGAAAAAAAAGTGACCATTGAGCATTTTGAAAATTACAATCTTTATAAACATTTAAAAGTGTTCTTTTTCCTTGCTATATTTGATTCTACATTCTTAAGTTTTCCAACTGTAGCCTTAAAAACACCTAAAACGGAAATTGGGATGAAAAGTTATGATCGAAAAACAAAATCGTATATAAATAGAAGGGAAGTTGCTAAATTTCATATCTTCTACAAAATTCAAGACATCAAGAATTTTTTTGAAAAAAAATAAAAAAATAAAAACAATTATTTTATATATATATATATATATATATATATATATATATATATATATATATATATATATATATATATATATATATATATATATGAGAGAATTTTTTTAAATAATAATAATAATAATAATAATACTATATAACATAAAAAGACAAAATAGTGCACAATTGAGGACAAAACAAGAATAAAGTGGGAGAAAAGACCATCAGAAGGCGAAATTTCTCAAACTGGAAAATTCAGTGCGAAATTTTCTGGGATGAGTCAAGGTAATCGACCAAAACTGCAAAAATAAACACATAAAAGTTAAGAAATTTAAAAATAAAATTAATCTTAAAAACAAAGATTAACTAAAAATTAAAACAAATCTAAGAAGAAAATTAATGAAATCAAAAATAAAAGAAACTAAAATAAGGCAAGAGAAATGAAAACAAAAGGGGGAGATCGAGTCACTAAAACCGCTTTTCAACCTTTGAGGTCAGTGGAACTGGCAGAGCTCAAAATGCCAAAGTTCGTGCTCCAACCGATCAAGCACTAACCAACCGGCCGTGTCATGCAACAGCAAAACAAGCCAGGTTCCTTTGACGAGTAAGGTGAGGCTCTAACAAAGGGCCACTTTAATTTTCGATATTTCAGACAAGCAAAGGATGGGACTGCATGAGCTGGGAGCAGTGTGCTTCGTGTTTTGAGTGTGCTACGTACGGCATACACTAGGTCAGAGAGGGTGCTTCAAGTAGTTGGACTATTTTTGCTGCTCGCTGGACTTTGGGGCTTTTCTATTTCTTCCTTTCCACTACCCTCCCCGCCAAAGATTGGGGAGGCTTTGTCAAGCATCGCTCCCGACGTGGTGTCAATCAGGCACTCTTCTTCTAGGTTCACTCTCGTGAACATGTCGACGTGAGCATTGAAATGGAGTAACGCAGTTGTCCAATTTATGCTCCATTTCACAGAAGTCCATCAATTCTCTTATCCACATTGTTTTCCACAGTGTCAATTTTCTGAATTAATTGAGCATTGATTGTCTTCTGCTTTTCCACAAAGTTACCCACTAGCTTCGGGTGGAGGTTCAGTATGGCTTCTTCCATTGGGGAGAGGTCAGACCGTGGATGGAGGGGTGCATACCGTGGAGGCACCATGTGAGGGTGCACTCACCCATGGAGGATTTCTATAGTCCTCATGGACACGATGTTCTGTGGTTTTCCACAGTGGTAATCGATAGTGTCGCTTTCCTCTGTAATTCCATCGGACCACAAGCCAAAATGCACTCGCAAAGAAGAACAAGGGTAACACAAAACAATCTCAAGCAAATTTTTTTTTACAATGAAATGAAACTAAAAAAATGACAAGAAATATAAAATAAATTCACCAACACGTGATGAGGATCACAAGTTCAATAGGTCCTCACTCAGACTAAGCACCATCATCCCAAGAATCCACGATTTGATTCGTGCCACAAACAGTGTATTGAATCAACAAAATTTATCCTGTTCCCTACCGCCGTAGGAAAACTACTCCATGAAGATAGCGCCTAGGTCGAACACGTGGATGAGTTTTCTTCGCACAAAATGATTTGCAACATTCAAAAATCATACTCACTCGATTTTGTGTTTGGTAAAAACAAGGAGGTTTTGGGTTTTAAAATTGAAAATAAAAACAAGTTAAAATGTGTAAAATAGAACTCCTTGAAGTGTCGGGTTGAATGGGTTTAGGTTTTAAGGGGCAACCAACATGTCCCAGGTATTTTTTCCTCGCATCGGGGGAGGATGACATATAGTTATTTTCCGAACCTGATCTTCATTTAGCTTTAAAAAACTAAACCCCTATGATTTTCCCTTTGAAACATAGCATTTAAATGGGCATAAATGTCCCTAACAGCAAAACATCTCAAAAAACACTACCCTATGATAACTAATAGAGACAAACTAACCTGGCCTCAGAGATCTATTGAAAGTATTCACTAACCAAAAAAGCTTGCCAACACACATTAAAGAGAGCATGCTGAGATTTTAACCCATGGTGAAAAGCGTGAACGTAAACAAACCATAAATGCATGCGTTAAAAATAGGAAACCGTGAGTTACCTCCTACACACCCTAGCCAACAACCCCTCCTCTTCAAGGAGGAAGATAGGTTCAGCCAACCATCCTCCGAAATGGTCATCCTTGAGGAGTGCTCGCAAATTGAGAAAGTGGAAAAGAAAATGAAAGAAAGTGGGAGAAAGGAGGAAGCAGCGGCGAAACTGCCGCCCCTGTCTATTGCCGACGTGAAGTGAAGTGAGTTGATTGATTAGTTACAAACCTTGACTCTAGCTTATATACGGCTCAGAGCAAGGGAAATTACAAAAAAAACTGAAACTAAAGCTATTACAAGGGTTAATATCGGAAGAAACCAAAATTGTGAAGAAACAACAAAAAGTTTGAAATGCAGGAGAACAATACGACTCGCACCGCTCATCACCTGCTACTATTCCATTGCCCTCGTCGTTACTATTTCACGCAGACTATTCCATTTCTTCCTTTGATATTCTTCATTCCCGGCTTGTTGAAATTGATAGAAAACCATATGAAATTGATGGAAATCAACCCGACTTTGTTATGATTGGATTGACACGACGATTTGGCTTCCAATTCCTGCAAAACTACAAAAACAATTCCTGAATGAGATCAAGTACAATAAAGGACCCGAACAATGTCAATCGGGTTAATTGTAATGATTAAGCATACGAAAGCACTCAAAACCTATAATAAATAGGGTTCAAAATAACACTTTTTGGGCACTAATCAGTACACAAACCTAATCTTTATAATATAAAACCCCATCTTCATTCTCTGTAAACTCGGTTTCTTTACCATTCCAATCTGTCTTCTTATGGCAGCAATTTTCTCATCTTTCTTTTATGCCCCTAGCACTAGATTCAACAAATTCGATCTCGCTATCAATTATGCCATTACTTGTACCATCGTTTGTCAACGACAATTGTGCATTCAACGCTCGAGGAGTTTGCAATCGCCTTTCTCACTCAAAGCACTGGCAACTACATCGGGTTCTTCCCGTGATAGTCAATCGCCAATAAATCATAGTCTTTATTAATTCCATCCACCCACGTTTGTCTCGGCTAAGCCTGCCAGAGGGCAAATACTTAAGACTCGTGATCTATGTAGATGAAACACTTTTCCCGTACGCATAATGTCTCCATATTTTCAATGCAAGATACAGCGGCCAATTCCAAATCATGTGACTTTTTCATGCATTCAACTCCGCCTCAAGCATACGCTACCACTTTAACCTCTCGCATATGACACATCTAAGTTCATTCAATGAAGCATCGCTAAAATCACATATTCTTACCGTAGGTCGCTGGAGTAAGAACCGGTGCCTCTGCTAAGAATAAGCTTAACTTTTGAAACTACCGACACTTTTCACTCCATTCAAAATTCACATTCTTTTGGAGCAATCTCGTCATGGGGGTCGTAGTCATCAAAAACCCCTTAACGAACCTTCTGTAGTAACCTGCCAATCCCAGGAAACTACGCACCTCTATGACATTTCTATGGTTTCCATTCATTAATCACCCTACCTTCTTCGATCCACTTCAATTCCTTCTTCCGATACAAACGTGGTCGTGCCGAAAGACACTTCTCTCAACCAAAATTCACATTTGCCTAATTTTGCATATAACCTTTTCAAGGTTTCTAGTACTCAACTAAGGTGCATATCATGATTTTCCGATCCTTTGAATACACAAGGATGTCAGTCTATAAACACCACGACAACCGATTCACATACCTGGCTTCTGAAACACTGCCATTAAGTCCATGAAAGCCATTGGAGCATTTGTCAACCCAAACGATGATTACAAGGAACTCAGAATGTCCATACTGCATCCTCGAATGCCGCCTTATGCACATCCGCATCCTAATCAATTGATGATACTTAGACGCAAGTCACCTCAAAACACTTCGTGACCTTTCAATCGTCGAACAAGCCACCAACCCCGGGTAATAGATATTTGTTCTTCATTGTCATCTTGTTCTCGTTGCTCATAATCAACACACAACTGGCGCACCATCTTTCGACAAAGAGCCTGAGCTCCCTATGGTGATACACTCCTGACGAATAAATCCTTTCTAACAATTCTGCAACTGAAGCTTCAATTCTTTAACTCCACTAGAGTCATTCTATACTGGTAACTGGAGCGCCTGAGTGGCACCCGGAACAACGTTAATTGCAAACTCAATCTCTCTCGCGGAGGCAATCCGAAATTCTACTAAAACACCTCCTCCCGATAATCACAAACTATGTGGATAAACCGATAAATAGGCTCCGCCTTTTTTGTATCTATCACATACGCCAAGTAGGCTTTACACCCATTTCGAACCGTTGTTCTAGCAGTAGCGGCAAATATCACATTAAAGAGGTGGTTCGACCTCTCGCCGATAAAAGTCTGTAAAACTCGGGAAAATTCGAATTTTCTGAAAAAAAGTAAAATGGTAATTTTGGTCAAAACCCGAAATATTTCTAGATCTCGGATGACGAAACAAATTTCACCGTTGGAATCACTCATAAATCTAAATTTATCACATCGAATTTTTTTCGACTTCCGAGACAATAATTTCACATTTTCGAGGCACTGTGCCTGATGTCGTGAAACTACAGAGACATGTTATGTGAAAAAAGTCACCTATTAAATGTACTCATGTGACACATGATACATGATTAGTGAGAGGATGGAGATGAATGGCTTGGATTAAGCCATGTGTAAAAAAAAATCAAATAGTTTAAATGAAGGACATAATGTGAATTTTTGAAAAGTTAATTGAATAAAGAAAAAAGGGAATAGTTTTCTTCTCCAAATGGAGAGAAAATGTGCAGTGAGGGCTTGTTTGAGATTTTAGAGAGAGAGAGTTACTTCTTTAGATTTCTAAGTTCGACCAAGGCTTCGACGTAAGTAAGAAGCAAAGTCGACGGCGCGGGCGAGGGCTACTGCGGCACCGATTTTCTGCGGAGTTCCAACTACTCTAAGAGGTAGGGATCTTTTCCTACTTGGTTTATTCTTCGCTAAGAGCCATTTTACTTCGGGATGGGATCGGTAGAGTTCCCGGATGGTCGTGTTTTCTGGCCCCAAAACCTTTGAACCGAGTGAAGAAATCCCTACTTGTGTGGTTGTGAACAGTGCTGACCCGAGGGTTTCACTGTTCACGTAATTCATGAATTGCCTGGATTGTTAATTAGCCCATGTGAGCTAATATTGGTGTTATTGTTGTAAATTGAATAACATGATTTATGTGAGTTAATTGTGTTAATATATGCACGTAAATATATTAACATGAATTGTTTGGAATTGACATAATGCATTCCATATGCACCTGGGCACCCTAAATGGTAAAAAGAGCGCATGACATGAAAGAAATTGGTTAAAACGAAACGGCGCGAAGGAATTTCAAGGAAGATTTTTCAAGAATTGCTGGGCAGTTGTCCAACAAGCTTCATTTCAAGGCGACTCCATGACTGCTTTTGTGAGAATTACTCCAAAGACCACCTCGAGGGTTATCCAATATATTTACCGAACTATAGTAGTTTCTCGAAACAAAAAGCTTTTGTTTTGAAAACTCCGTATTTTGCTCGCATTTGGCTTAGGCATGTGTGTGAGCTCTGGGTGAGGACTCGAGACATGATTTGGGCATGTAGACATTCGCAGTGTTTTCGAGAAATAAAAGCTGTGTTTTGAAAACTGTATTTTGCCTCGCATTTGGCTTAGGGCATGTGAGGGAGCTCTGGAGAGACTCGAGACACGGGATCGGGCACGTAGACATTCAAGTAGATCATGTATTTGCTTGAGTGTGATGGTTTGCCTTGACATGTGCACTTAGGTGGGGAGTAACCCATGGTAGGAAATTATCACTAATGCATTGCCTGTCTTGGCCGAGGGATCACTATTTCAGTACAGGAGTGGCTAGGAGGACGACGCCACTGCAGGTCACAAGTAAGAAAGCCGGATCGCTGCTTTGGTATTCGCTTGTAAAACATGTATTAGAAATCAGAATTTTAATATATGTTTGAATTCAGTATGACTTATTAACTCTTGAACTATCACATAGTTGATATATATTTCAGGAGTATCGATCCATGGGCCCAAGTGGTCATTTTACTCGCATGTGGGCTCCTGAGTTGCTGTAAACTATTTCCGGAGACAGGTTGTAGTTCGCGAGCTCGCACAAAGGAGACTCTATTCGATTTTCGCGAGTAGCCTGGTTACCCGACATCCACTATCATTTTCATGCAACACTGTCACAACCAATCTACCTGAAATGGGGCGTCACGCTTTGGTATCGTAGCTTAGGTTTATAAATACTAGAGCTTAATGTCGGATGCCAGTATAGCTTAGTATCAATAAGTTAGGGTATACGATTACTCAGACTCGATGGGCACGAGTTGCATCACGCATTCCTCGTGCACTCGATGAGTGGTCAGGTGATGTGTGATCAGGTGTCATGTTGTGTGATTTGTGTTTGTGAATAACACATAGGAAAAAAATGTATTGAAGAAAATTTTTTTTTTTCTCTCGAGGTTTACATCAGGTAAAACTCGAAAATAATTAAAATAAATTTTAATGAATTTATTTTCGCTCTATCGAAAAAATATTTTTATGGTCTTCTAGTAGGTGAACAAATGAAAAAAAAATGAAGAAAAAAGCTCGAAGGCGCTTGATGGGCTACGCTCATTTGTTTAGGCAAGGAGTCACGATACAATGGAGTGTATCATGACACGTGGCTGGCTGGGCGCAAAAGACAATGGCGAAGAAGAAGTGGGACGCACACGATACCTGCAGTGGCACGACCACGATACGATTCGCGGCGCGGCACACCGGCAAGACGCGCCACGTAGGCTGGGCCGCCGGTGTATCATGAGACAGCGCGCGCCTGAGGAGGCGCCCACACGCAAATAAGCAGTAGCCGCCATGATAATGACGCAGGAGTCATGACACATCGCGCAGTACCGCGGGCCTCTACGACACAGCGCGCGACATACCGCGGCGACACGTCCGGCTTGGCGGGCCATGATGATGGTCGTGCCGTGCCCCGGGCGACATGGCACCCGGGTGCGCCACGACACCGGCCTGGTTTAGCGCCAGAATGGCCACGGGTGTGTACACTGTGCACTTCGACTACGCCACCATGACACTGCTGAGTCACTGTTTGGGACACTGCTCATGAACACTGTTCATGAGCACTGTTCACGAGGTTTTAAAAAAAAAAAAAAATAATAAATAAATTTTTTAAAAAATAAAATAAAATGAAACAAAATAAATTTTTTTTTGTTGCATATGATTTAATATATGAAATTATTGTCTTGCATTACCTATGAATGCATGTACATAGTGTATGAAATATTTTTCGGTATGTGAATAGTGTCTCGAGGCTGTGTTTACGCCTTAGAGATACTACATTAGAAATTAACTTGCCATTTGACATGTGTAGATGGCTAGTCGCGGGAGAGGGCGTAAAGGCTCATCCACTGGTACCGGGTCATGCACCACCAAAGACTCACCAATGTGCCTTGTCGAGATCAGAGGTATCATGGCCGGCTGCTATTGCACGTGCTAGTGCAGCATGTAGCTGTGAGGTCCGAAATCTCCAGAGGTTTAGGCACATCATCCCGGCTATCCAAAGGAGGAGGAGATCCGATGGTAAGGCACTATCAGTTCACGAAGCCGAGAAGGGGCGTTGAGGCTGAGATTACCCCGACACGACCAGATCGACTAGCCGCAGATTCCGCCAGAGGCGAGGCTCTAAGTATGGGTGGAATCAAAAGACCTCTAGGTATCTAGAGGCAATGACTTAGGCAAAGTTCCATGATCTTTTCATGGGCAAGTATTTTCCGGATACTTCTCATCATGCGAAGGCTCAAGAGTTTCTAGAAATAAGCAGGATTATGATCTGATAGAGTATGTGGCTGGGATTCATCGGTTAGCCGCTTTGTCGATGACTAATGCGGGCAGTCATATACATGGCCAAGGTTAGAGATTCGAGAATGGGCTAAAGTTAACCATTGTAAGGTGGATTGTAGACTCCACCTACGTGACATGGACTCCATGGTTTGGACGGCCTCGACCATGTAGAGAGATCGAGACGCTTCTGAGCACTTAGATACGGTAAGTTAATAGCTAGAGGAAGGAGAGAGCGGGCTTTCTTCGAATGAGAAGAAGCCCGTATTTCTAGTTCACGAGGGTTCTGCAGCCGTGGCCATCTAAAGGCGACGACAGTCACAACAAATGGGCGTGATGGTGTGCTACCATCACAAGAGTCTCTGACATATCATGAAGGATCATTCTGCATTGTGGATCCTGGGAGCCGGATACCGCAACTTCCAAATGGGCCTAGGATAGGAGAGGATACAAGATATTCCTCCACAGCCCTAAGATAGGCCAGGAGCCGCTTTTAGTCTCTGTGAGCTACACGCACCTCCCTGCCACGTGCAGCCGTAGAGGCTGGGACTATTGCCGAGGCAGACACGAGGCCCACCTCGGCAGGACATCAGGGGTGGGCCAGGGCGTGTCTACGACACACCATCGGGCCGAGTCACAGACGCCCACCACATTGTGGTGGCAGCTTTTGCTATCTTGCCTACGGGCAAGAGTGTTATTTGATTACGGTGTTTCAGATTCACTATCACGATCAATCAGGATAGTCAGCTTGGGAGGTTGAGGCCTCGAGGAGCCTCAGATGTGAGTTCTCCCCAGTGGATTAGGGCGAGGATAGGGATGATATGTCGGTTACGAAAGATTAGAGACCTCGGGATTCTACTTACTAAAGGACCTAAGGGTCATGGGCATGTCGCAGCTCGACATCATCCTAGTGGATGATCGCCGACGTACCACGCAGTAGTCAATGATCGCGGAGTGTATGAGGGTTACCGCCACACAGACCCGCATTCGTGTTGTATTTCAAGGGGACAAGCATGATATTTTGCCCTGCATAAAGGTAATGAGTCCAAGTGTCGTGACAATAAGGTTGGCTAGCGTTTAATTCGAGGACGAGGCGAGACTGCACTGGGGATTCACCTCGAAAAATTACAAGACGGATGTTTTTTCGGATGAGCTACCTGGATTGCCTCTATAGAGGGTTGTAGACTCTTGTGACGAAGTTACACCCCGTACTTCGCCCATCTCTATGACTCAAGATAGGATGACACCCGCCTGACAGGTGAACTCGTAGTCCAAATTTACAGGAGCTTTTCAGACAGCAGTCTATTGGGGATCGAGCACTTCACCATGGGGTGCTTTTGGCCCCATTCATAAGAAGAAGGACAAGACCCTCTTGACACCGTGGCATTGACTATAGGCGCTGAACGTGGTTACGATCAAGAACTGCACTACTGTCGGTGATAGATGATATACGCTTGGATCGCACAGGAGCGAGTCTACGAAGATGTGCTCGTCACGGCCATCACGGTGTTGCACATATCCCTAAGACAACATTCATGACGCGTTATGGGCACTTTGAGTTTACAAAGGATGCCCCTTGGATTACTTTGACGCGCCAAGAAGACCATGGACCTCATGCATGTGGTATTCCAACCCTATTTAGACTGGGCCTTTGTCATAGTCTTTGTGGATGACATTTTGATCTACTCCCAGTCAGATTGGGGGCATGAGTATCACTTGAGGATTGTTTTACAGTTGTTGAGAGACCATCAGCTGTACACTAAGTTCAGTAAGTGCAAGTTTTGGATTACTGAGGTGAGATTTTTGGAACACATGGTGTCAGCATCAGGTGTGTCAATGGACCTAGAGAAGGTCGAGGCCGTGATGAGTCAGAGAAAGTCAAGTCAATCTTCGCATACGTAGTTTCTAGGATCACAGGTACTGGGCAGAGATTCATCGAGGATTTCTCCCATTAAGAGCACCTATGACGATCAATTCTGCTGAGGTCAAGTTTGAGTGGGATAACACGATGTGGAGTGAGGCATTCTAGAGTCAAGAGGAGGCTTACTTCTAGCTCCTATCTCGATAGTCCCTGGGATAGGGACAGGGTACATAGCAGGTCAGGATACGCTGAGGGCCTGGACTGGGATGCTTTGATGCATCCGGAGGGTAGTAGCTATGGTCTCACAATAAGAATCATGAGCGCACTACCCCACACAAAGACATCACGGAGCTCAAGGGCCGTAGTCTTCACCTCAAGATTCGCGCCACTACTTATATGGCGAGGAGTTCGAGGTGTACTCAAACCATAAAAGTCTGAAGTATATTTTCACGCAGCGGGACCTCAATATGAGGCAACGCAGATGGATGGAGTTCCTAGAGGATTATGACTTCACTTTGCATTACCATCCCGGTAAGGAAAATGTGGTGGCTGATGCACTCAATAAGTCACTAGGAGCATCACAGCAGCCCCAGGAGCGGCTGATGTTCGAGACCGGTGGGACGCTTTACGCACAAATGAAAGGTGCTCAGAGTCATTGGGAGTTTAATAGCTCCAAATTGCCTCTCGTTGAGCAAGAGGATTGAGTCCCGTG
Organism: Tetrastigma voinierianum; assembly: GCA_016808115.1. Taxonomy (NCBI): domain Eukaryota; kingdom Viridiplantae; phylum Streptophyta; class Magnoliopsida; order Vitales; family Vitaceae; genus Tetrastigma; species Tetrastigma voinierianum. Next base: position 111,447 of record JAEQBH010005631.1, read on the forward strand.
GATGTGACGCGGAGATAGTGTTCATCGTGTGGACCTGCACAAATGTGAACAAGTGACGAGGGTCGGACTGGCCCACGCAGATGGTAGTCTTGCATAGAGGACTTAGTGGTTCCCGCCACCACCTGAGAGGAGATTCTCATGGAGTTTCATTGCTCTCGATTTGCCGTGCATCCAGGTGGAACGAAGATGTACCAGGATCTTCATCACGCGCACTACCTGGAAGTGGATTTAAGAGACGTAGGGACTTTCGTCGATGATGTCTCAATGTCGCCAGGTTAAGGTCGGCGCACCGGCCGCCAGGCTACTCCCATCGAGGTGGCCGAGTGGAAGTGGGAGCACGCTTCATGATGGATTTGTGACCCACTCTGCCACCTGACAATCGGCGACACATGATGCGTATGGGTGATATGGATCAGCCACGGCCGGCACATTTTCTAAATGTATGATGACCTTCACATCGAGAGATTCCACTATTGTACATTCTGAGAGATAGTCCCATTACATAAGTACCAAAGATCCATAGTGCTCCGATAGAGACCCAGGTTTATTTCACTTTTGGAAGAGTTTCAAAGGTTATAGTAATAATGGCCGACCATGAGTATAGCTTTCCACCCAATGCTACGTATGGTCGTACCGTGATGACCATATTGTGTGTGTTAGAGGACACATGAGCATGCGTCCCGGATCATAAGGGTAGCTGGAAGAGCATTTTCCTGGAATTCATTTACAACAAGCATCGCGAGTATACGATGGCAACTATGAGGCATTGTGGCCGGGAGGCCGCGCACTCACCCATATGGCAGACCAGCAGTAGAGCCCATCAGACCGGTCCCGATCCGATTAGGAGACACCTCCGAGAAGGTGAGTTTGACACGAAGAAGGTCTTCTCATGGCTCCTCGCATCGCGTAAGAGCTATGCTGGATGTAAATACGCCGACCCTGAGTTCGAGGTCAAGGATCACGCCTTCTCAAGGTGATGCCTAAGAGAGGAGTGACTGGCCGCAAGTGCGGCTATCACGAGGTTCATCGGGCCCTTCGAGATACTCGAGAGGGTAGGCATAAGGAGCGGTCGCATATTTTATCGCCCAAGTACGTCAGTGTCCACGGCAGATTTCACGCCTCTATGCTCCGAGGTACACTCAAGATCCACCATGTAGATCGGGGAGAGATTACAAGGACATTGCATGAGACCTTCGAGAGGGACCAAAGGTCCATTATGGATAGCCTGGATCGCAGTTTTGTGACGCAAGACTCGTGAGGTTAGTGAGGGTGCTGCGGCAGCACCGTGGGAGTGGAGGAGTCAACATGGGAGCGAGGACACGACAAGGGCCACCTATCCTCTTGTTTAGGGATGAAGGTATTGGTTTAGCCATTAATACTTAAATGACTAGTTTACATGCATGGTATAGTGTACGTTGCATATGCATGTGATTTGTTGAGATTGTACAGAATTTAAGGACAAAATTCTTTTTAAGGAGTGGAGAATGTAAAACTAGGGAAAATTCGAATTTTCTGAAAATGGGTAAAACGATAATTTCGGTCAAAACCTGAAATTTTTCTAGATCTCGGATGATGAAACGAATTTCACCGTTGGAATCGTCTTGCGAAATCTAGCTACCACGTCGACTTCGCCGACTCGAAATAGTCGAATTTCACATTTTTCAAGGCAATCAGGTCGAAAAATGTAAAACTACTTGTGAGAGACATGTGATGTGAAAAAAGTCACCTATTACATGTACTCATGTGACACATGTTGCATGATTAGTGAGAGGATGGAGATGAATGGCTTGGATTAAGCCATGTGGAAAAAAAAATCAAATAGTTAAATGATGGACACAATGGGAATTTTTGAAAAGTTAATTGAATAAAGACAAAAGGGAAAAGTTTTCTCCAAAATGGAGAGAAACGGGCAAAGTGAGGGCTTGTTTGAGATTTTAGAGAAAGAGAGAGCTACTTCTCTTTAGATTTCCCGCTCGACAATGATTCTCAACGGAGCAAGAAGCAAGTCGATCTACGCGCGAGGGCTACGCGGCAACCGATTTTGTGAGTCTCGACACCTCCCAAGAGCAGAGGACTTCATACTTATTTATCTTTGGATAAGACTACTTTATGATGATTTGTAGAGGCTCATGGTCGTAGCTGGTCTCAAAACTTGGAACCGAGTGAAGAAATCTCATTATGTGGTAGTGAACATTGCCACCCGAGGGACAATCGTCTCACATAATTTGTCAGGTGATTTTTGTGTCATTGGTGATTCAAAATGAATGGCTGGATTGTTAATTCAGCCCATGTGAGCTAATTTTGGTGTTATTGCTGTAAATTGAATAACATGATTTATGTGAGTTAATTATGTTAATATATGCACGTAAATATATTAGCATGAATTGTTTGAATTGCACACGTATTCCATATATACACCCTCTGGCAATCTTGCATGGTGTGAGTGCATGACATGGAAAAGAAATGGAAAGAAAAATGAAATCCGCTAGGGTAAAGGAATTTCAAGGAAGATTTTCCGAAGAATTGCCTTATTGTCCAACAATTCATCTCTATAGCGACCCAAGGATCAAGTTTGAGAATTATCCAATTCACCTGAGGATTGTCCAATATATTTACTAAAATCCTCGGTAGGTGCTCAGAACAAAAAGCTTTTGTTTTGAAAACTGTATTTTGCTCGCATTTAAGCTTAGGCATGTGTGAGGGAGCCTATGAGGACTCGAGACATGGGATTGGGCATGGTATTTAGGGTGGTGATCATGTATTTGCTCGAAAGTGATGCTTGCTGACGTGTGCAATTTAGCGGGAGTAACCCATGGAAATTATTACTATCTGAGCATTGCTCACCTTGTCGAGGATCACTATTTCGTACAGGAGTGCACAGAGGACAACGCCACTGTAGGTCACTGCTTTTAAAGAAAGCCTGATTGTGGCTTTTGGTATCGTTGAAAACATGTATTAGAAATCGTGAATTTTAATATATGTTTGAATTAAGAGTGACTTATTAACTCTTAAACTATTGTTATATAGTTGATATATATTTTTTGAGTATTGATGCATGGGCCCAAGTGGCCATTTTACTCGCATGTGGGCTTGGGGTATCATGTAAACTGACTACAGGCTCAGAGCTCCCGTACAAGGGAGACTATGCCCGATTTTCATGAGTGGTGTCGGGTTACCCAACATTCTACGAATATTCCGTGGGTTGACTGGTTGTCAACGGACCCCCGGGAAATGGGGCGTCACAAAGTCATTTCTTCGCCACTCGGTGTCCTTAAGGTCACTCTCTTCATTCTACAATCAACTACCACTTAGTGTTGGGAAAACCAATCCATCCCCAATATCACATCAAACTCTCTAAATGACAACTCGATCAAATCTCCTGAAAACTCATACTCTCGTATTTTGATGGGGTATTCTCTATAGACTTATTCCACGGCAACATTGAGTCCGATCTTCCATGCTTACCTATTAAGACCGACAAGATCCGCAGTAGAGTCACGTCATCCTTTATATGCAAATGTAATGCATGTCATAAACAATTTCAAAATCATTTACAAAAATTTCAAAAACATTTTGTAGAACCGCCTAAACCTAGGCTCTGATACCACTAAAATGTAGCACCCCATTCCCGTACCGACCTGACAGGATCCAATCCGAGTCCTGCTGCTAGCCGAGTTCATTTACCAAAACATATACAAAAAACAAATAAATCAAGCAGCTGACATTCCATTTCGTATAAACACTTTCAAATATGTGTGGAAGCGATTTCAATTTGGTAGGCCCATAAACATTTACAACACATTCCCCAAATATCCAAAACAAAATGAGTCAAAAATATATTCTTCTCATGAAGACTTTTACATCATTGAATTCAATGCAAAATAGTTACAAAATATCATGAATGGAATGATATGCATGGGACAGAGCATTTACTTATACTCCGCAAGGTTTGATCTGGCGGGACTCGCCCGACATCTTCTACGTGTTACTTTCTACTTACACCGCTGCAGTTGATAAATTACACGCTAAGCATTTTCTTATGCTTAGTGGTTATATACGATTCTTCTTTACTGGGCTTAAATCAAATCGTAATCTCATAAGACAATGTTGCGATTTCTTAAATGACCAATGCAGTACAATACATACATAAAGATATATTTGCATTTAATCAATTACAATTCATTGATCATCTCAAACTATGCATTTTCATGTGCAACAAATCATTCAGATCATAAATCATCCACTTTTTCATTCTCATTATCAATTTGCATTTTAGCCCTTATCGAATTTAATCCTATGCTTTGCACAGATAAACGTAATCACGGCATCGGCCCCGCCGGGTTGCAGACGGTGTAAACACAGCGCTTTATAAAAATAATATTCTGCTGGTGTACACTATCGATACTGCCCCGTCGCTACGACTCCAGACATGTCACAATAGTACGTTTGTTCGACTCTTATTGGTATAGCAATCTATCCTTAACTCGAATTTAATGGTTAACATTCTATTGAGGACATTCAAATCATTTATAGGAAAATACAATATAGTATGTATTTTTATACGAACAAATCATTTCAATACTCATGTAATTTTCATGTCATTCATTTAGCAATCAATCACTTTCTCAAATTTCATAACTTAAATCAACTTGCAATTCATTTCATAATTTATTTGCGTCAAATCAATTTAAAACAATTCAATATGAAATTCAAACATTTTGGAGATAGAGGTTCGAAATAATGAGAGAAATGTGTAGAACAAACCCAAAAAAAGTTTTGCACTTGATTCCAATCCGGAATCTCGATCTTGGGGTTCGAGCTCGCCTTGTCAGCCCTCATTCCAATACAATTAAAGAACAATATTATTCGTAAGGCATTTCAGTGATTTTTTGGTTATGGTTGATTTTCTATTTTTAATGTCGTGACTTTAATCTCATTAGCAAGTAAGTGCAAGATACAAGCCCTGCATGGTTAAGGTTTAACAACTTTAATCCATCACATAACCAAAATACTAAAATTTTGCCCCGCTTTAATCCTTCCAATAGTACTCTTGATCAATTAAACCATCTCCAAGGAAGATTAAGTCAAAACTCTAACAGACACTCAACACCACATGCAAGTACCAAGATTTTTAGTTTTGTACTTTGGACTTTATTATCCAAAAATTATTCAAACGGTCTTCAAAAATTATGAAACATTCCAGTTTAGTTCTTTATATATCCAATGACATCTCTGAAAATTTTCAATTTAAAATTCCTTCTCTAAGGCCCTCAACCACATAACACAAACAGGGCAAAACATGCTATTTTTTTTTTCAGACAACAGTACCTTTAAAACGTCTCATCAAAACCAATCCTAATGTTGTCCAAAATTAACGTCAAACATTGATTTGATTAGCTTAGACCAAGGTCTAACCAAACCCTAAGCACTCCAAAAATCAGATTATAAAACCAATTGGTCCATTTTTTTAACTTTAACATTCCAAAACCCTAACATGTCCACTTTGGATGCCTTGTAACAAAACACTTTCTAAAAATCAAATAAATTCCCCAAATAAATTTGTCCAGTAGAAAGTTAATATTTCAAGACCATATATATTCCTTCCCAAGATCTTTAATCATCCTTAAAATCTACTCATAAATTCCAAAACACACTTAGCCAAAACAAATTCCAAACTCAAGTTACTTACATTTTAATGCCAAATCGTTACCACCGGATCACCTTATTATTATTCCCTACAATTTCTAGGGTCTTAAATCTAGAAATTGGTAATGGTTCCTTCTACATATTTGAATCTATGGTTCTAAGGTTTCTTCTCCAATTGGAATCATCCAATTTGGATCACCAAAACTCAAGTTATTGCATTTTACATTAATTACACTTGCAAAGCAAAATCGTGACCGTTTCACACATAGCTCCACTTTGATAGATTTCTGGGCACTTTGGGGTAATAATTTGCATACACTTTCTTCAAGTAAATTATTTTCCTAGAGGTCTATTTTACCCAAAATTTTGAATTACTCAATTTGGATGAGTGAAACTCAACTTATGGCCAAAACACGATAACAACACCCAAAACAGAGCATACCCGTGAGCTACTCAAACCCACCTTTAAGCCCATATTCGGGAGCCTTAGAGCTACAAATTTCTCTTGGTCCCTTCTATACATTTGTAGCCCTATCTCCTATGGTTCATTATCAATTAGAATCACTTCATTTGGGTGATTATAACTTAACCTATAGCCAAAACAAGAACAGGGGTTTTGACAAAATTTTGACAACATTTCATTTGAAAACCCAAGATTCTCCTTTTTACAACAATTCCTCAAAACCAATCAAAATAATGCAAAACAACCTCAAACTGAACTAAAACCATCCAAGAACACTTTTATACCACATTTGGGGTTTTATTAAACCCAAACACAAGTAGAAAGGGGTTAGGTTTGGCTATACCTTAAATCTCTTGATTCTCTTCCTTCTTCTTTCCTCCTTCGATCAACTTGTCCGATTACATGGAGAAGAAATAAAAAATTCCTCTCCCTTTCTCCCAACCGGATGTGTTGTAGCCTTTCTCCCTCTTTCCCCTTTTTACTAATGTGAGAAATGACATTTTACAAGACCAAATTTGGTCTTAAGTCTTAATTCTTCATAGGGCCTTGTTTGGCCTTCTCATTAAATCCACTTTTCTCATTTTTTCCATTTTAACACTTCATTTCACTTTTATTTTCATTTCATTTCATTTCACTTCATTTACATTTTGGCAATTACATTCTTCATTTATGACCCTTAGGTGCCCATTTGACATTTTTACCAAATTTATTTGGCTTCCTATAAATTTTCCGGGTTATTTATTTTTTTCGTTCTTAGGTTTTAAATTTTGGAAAAATTTCATTTACTTTATTTTATACCCTAAACATGTTCTGAAACTGTTAGAGTATTTTTAGGGCGTTGCATGGTCAACCAAAAATATCCAGTCCTCATAATCTTACGAGCCAATATATGTCCTCTCATGTGGGGCCCAAAAATTCCAGCTTGAACCTCTCTCATCAGTCGATCAGCCGAATCTTGATCTAAGCACAACAATAACCCTCCATCCGCTGCATGTCTATATAGTGTCTCTCCACGTATCACAAAGCAAGTGGCCAACTATCTCAAAGCTCTCCTGTCCTTGGCCGTCATGGCCTTAGGGTATGTGCCATATCTAAGAAACTGATAAATATCATGATACCACGACAAACCATCATCAAACCTTGACTCATCAATTAGGCAACAATAAGCAGGAACAAATCTAGTCACAACTAGCAGGGGGCAAACTATCCATACCCTTAGGAATGTAACCATGGGAGCTGGAAGTAGCCAGTATCAAGCACTGATTCTACGCTCTGGGCTAGGTGAGCGTGAGCTCAAGCCGTCAATCTCCCCGACCAGCAACTCTAAATAAGCATGATATGGCCTAAGCTTCACATCTTTGGTCTTCCAAATACCCCGATATGTCTAATCACTAGATTGGAATCAGACTCGAACATTCCATCCTTATTATCCCGAGCTCAAGCGTATTCCCAACCCAAGGATACATGCCTCATAACAAATGTCGTTTCGTGGTCGAGCAACGATCCGAAAGGCCAAAATGAACCGATCTCGATATGATCACCATGTGGAGAAATCAATAGAACACCTATCCAGATGTCCAAAATGGTTGGTCGTATTTATCAAAGCACATGTGCCAACCAAGACAAACTAAATCACCTCTACGATCTCCCTTATCCGAAAATCGCCCTCAATCACTTCCATCGTTGGTAACCTAAGTGAGGCCAAGTGATTCAAGACACACCATTTTATATACTTTTGAGTGACATATTGAATATCAAACTCTATCAAAAGTACAAGCCATCTCATAAGTCTACTCGTCAAAACTGGTTTGTCAAACAAATATCTCAAAGGATCCAGATGAGAAACAAGCTGCATAGAATACTCTATCATGTAATGTCTCAATCTCTGAGTGGCCCAAACCAAAGCTAAGCAGAAGCACTCAATCATAATGTACCTTGTCTCATACTTTAACATCCTTTACTCGATAATGTAGAGCCTGCCCCATGTTTGACCATCGTCAATAGTACGCACCTAAATCGGACCAAACCGAAAATATAACAAGAGAGGTCGTCCAAGTATGAGAGATACCAAATAGGAGGGGGAAAGCAATACTCTAATCCGCTCAAACGCTTGTCGGTAATCGATCATCCCAAACCTTAGGTTGTTTATTCCTTAGAAGTCGGAAGATAGGGTCACAAGAATCTATTAGTCTAACAATAAACCCGTTGATATACTGCAATCTATCCAAGAACCCTGGATCTCAGTCTCAATATATGGTGGATACATGTCAAGGATAGCTTTGATCTTATCTGATCCGCCACATCTCCTCACCAATCATGTAGCCACAGAGCTTCCCAAAAGTCACTTTAAAAGTGTATTTAGATCTCGCCTCAATCTAAAGCATTCGATCCTTCTAAGAAGCGCCAGAGAGCCGCCTTTGATCTCGCTCTATCTCGAGAGACTTCGCCAACCCATATCATCCACATATACCTCAACATCCTTGTGCATCATGTCATGAAACAGTTTAGTAGTTGCTCTCTTATAGGTAGCACCTACGTTCTTCAACCTAAACGACATAAATCTATAACAGTAGGTGCCCCACTCAGTGATAAAAAATGTCTTCTCCCTGTCCTCAGGAACCATTAGAATGTGGTTATAACCAGAGAATCCATCCATAAAAGGCAACATTGCATGCCCTGCATTACTATCAACCAACATGTCAATATGTGGGAGAGGAAAATCATCCTTAGGGCTGGCCTTGTTGAGATTTCTAAAGTCCACAAAAACTCTAACCTTTCCATCCTTTTTAGGAATAGGGGCGACATTAGCCAGCCACTCAGGATATTGAACCACTAATATGAAGCCAACACCAAGTTGCTTTTAAATCTCCTCCCTCACATGAAAACTTTATCGGGGGTGTAATTGCCTCAATTTTTGCTTAACCGGTCTAGCATGTGGCACAAGAGATAGATGGTGTTGAACTATAGAGGGATCAAGGCCTAGCATGTCCTCATATGACCACGTAAAAACATCTAAGTATGATCCAAGTAACCTAAGAAAACTATCTCTCTCATTTGCGCATTGTGCGGTATCGATCCTTAACTCGTAGCTGGCTCCAATATACCGGTCAACCGTCTCTGGGCGTCATCAAAGGAGGAAACTTCGGGCTTCATCGCAAAGCTATGATCGGAGTCAAATTGGTAACTATCATCAAAATCAAGCTGCAAAGGCTCATCATTAATATCATGAATGTGTGATGTGGGTGAATGAGGTGCACATGCATCAATATTATCAATAAAAGAGACAGGTGAATACTCGAAAATGCTCAAATCCATAGATGAAACAACAAGTACATAATCCGAACAAAAGACAAATCTCGACAAAATATCAAAAGAAAGTGGTGGGCGCACATAATCAAACTCTCCCACAACATGCCCTAAAATATCAAGAGATACAATATCAACACAACATCATCCATAATTGTACCGCTTGGAGCAGAGGAAGCATCTCTATCATCTCTCAAAGTAAGTAATAAAATCATTTAAGTATAGAATCTGGCTCGGGCTAACTGATGACCATATGGAGTAGCTCCTCAACATAATCATTAGACGATAAAACCCCATCAACTATCTTTAATTCTAAAGCACATAGTGAACACACTAGATCACCTAGGGGAAGGATATATAATGGTGTAGTAGAGGCGTCGTGAGCCCCACCGCCTAACCGGTTGTGAAAAGCCAGATGCAAATTTCAATACGCCGGACACAGCGCTCATCAATCGATCCATCAGGATGCAATAATGGCTTTGAAGCTCTCACAAAATAGTCAGTCAACCTCAAACTGTAAGGATGAACATGATATTCAAATGGAATGTGATAAAGTCAAGATTTGACCCTCTCTTGGCATAGTTGTGCCATGTAACGCACCCAATTTCTACGTGGGTACAAATCCTGCCAGCGGCGGGTCATGGTTCAAAACGTGGGATAAACTCACTACGACCATGCTGACGATGCCCTAAACCCAAATAAGGTGTAAAATTCGTCAAAATTTTAAATTTGATTTTTTCAAAAAAATTGTAAAAGATAATTTTTTGGAATAGTCCCGGAGGAAAAGCTGGGATTTTTCTAGATCTCGGATGATGAAAAGGATTGCACCGTTGGAATCATCTCGTAAAATCTAGCACCAAAGTCGAATTTCGTCGAATTTCGAGATTGTTGAAATTTCAATGCCGAAAAAAAATTACGTAATCTAGGCAATGAAAGGACCACGTAATTCGTAGGCAACCGTCTACCATGTGGCAGTCGCCAGCCGCATGAAGGCAACAAGGCTACATGGGAGGCAAGTGGGGGGGGGGTGACTCACCCCCCACCGATTCAAACTAAAAAAAAAAAAAGAAATAAAATATACTATATATGAAGAGAAAGGGGAGAAAAGCCAAACGGAAAAAAGGTGGGAGAGGAGGAAGGTGGGAAGGCAAAGAAGAAGGAAAGGAAAGCAATGTTGGATTGGGAAAGAGAAAAAGGAAAGAAAATGAGGAAGAAAAGAGAAAGGAAAGAAGGAACAAAGGAAATGAGGAGGGGCATCAGAACCAACGTCACAGGAGTGTGACTGCATTTGCTAAAGACCTTAATCGCGCTTATGAGAGGTAGGTTTCCTCATACTCCGGTTATTTTACGCCTAAGGGCCACGTAATAGCTTAACGGTTTCGCCCCATTTAAAGCACTTACGATGTGGTTTGCCGTTGTTGCAGGACTACAACACCGGCTTCAATGGGTTTCGTGACTGCTTTGAGAGACTCGAACATCGTGGTTTAATGGCAAAATCTTGAGCATATTTATAAAACCCGGTGTGCCCAAATTTTTGCACACCCTTGCGAATCAACCGCGTCAACTTCGAACGACCATGACTTTCTTGTCCGAACTCCGATTCGTGCATTCTTGGACTCTACGGAAAACTCGGTGAGTCTAAAATTTTATAAGATGAAGTGCTCAGCCAAAACGTGGCTGAAAATTAGGCTGAGTCACAGACAGTTGAGGAATGGTTCGCCTGCTTCCGAAACTCGCTTTTGAACCTGGCTTATCCAAATGTCAGTCGCTGTGATGGCCCGAGAAGGAATTGTGTGTCGATGTTTTGTGGTATTTAAAAAAGTTGTACTTTCTAGACTAAGTCCAGATTATTTCCGAGGCCAAGCATAGCCGGATTTATGGCCGGGAATGGCTAATGTGTGTTATTGCTGTAAATTTAATAACATGTTGAATGTGTGAAATTATGTGTGGAAATAATTATATATATTAAATATAATTTATTCATGACACTTGACATGTAATGTAATAGATATGCATGTGACATGTAGCGCTATATGGTGGCATTGAATTTATTTTGCAATGACATTTGCATTGGGTATTTATGCACGGACATCACGTCGAAGCTCAGCGTTGAAGATGGTCAGGGGTCGACACCGTGCTCGTGTTCACCACGTAAATCGATATCGTATCTGTGTCTCGATGTATGTCGTGAGGACATGGTAAATTCACACTCGTGTTGGTGTTCGATATGTCATGAGTGACATGGTTAATCGACATCGTGTTTGAGTTCATGGTGAGCTCGTGAAATGGGACAACGCCCAAATTGAGGTCACAAAGCATGGCATGAAAAGGCGTGTGTAAATGGGTGAAGCAAGTAGGATAGACACCCCCCAGTGAAAAACTCCGGTATATGGTTTAGACATGAAACCGCCGATGAAAGCCCATAAAAATGCCGTAGCGTGCGGCGCCCTACTGAGAACCCATAAATCCGCGCCCACAAATGCATACAACACACGCACTCGTATGAGTCATAGCACGGGGTATCCAATGTGTCTAGAATTACAAAACAAAGCTTTTATTTTGGAAAAGGGTCGGGTGGACGCCTTGACTGCTTTTTCACACTTGGAATTTGCAAAGTAGGGAATCAATGAGGATTCAGATTTTAGTCATGAGGGGCATACTCGCATTCGCATATACATATGTTATCATCTCGTGCACAGCCAGAATACAGCATCAATGCAGATGGCATGCATTGGCATTGCATGTTGTACTTAGTGGGAGAAGCCTTGGTAGGAGATATATCTTACCGGGCTTGTCATTGTCAGTGGACCAATTCCTTTCGGTGTACACTAGAAGACCATGCTCCTTCGAGGTCGTGAGTACGAAGAAGGCCGGGTTGTGGCCTTGAGAAGTATTTTTGTAAAATATATTAGAACAATCTAGTTTTAATATACTTTGGCATGTAAAAGAGTTGTACATCAAACTCTTGTAAAATATTATAAGAATTTTTATATTTGTAAGAAAAATATACAAAAAGGCAATCACTAATATTCCGGTTGACGAGTTATCACCTGACCCTGATTGAGTATCACAAAGATGGTATCCGGTATTACCGACCTCTGGCCTTAGGGTGTCACATAAGGCATGTACGACATGCTCCTTATCATGTCCAAAATGATCGGGCTGCTATGCTGATCCAATGACATGGGTACTGAATCTTTAACAGAATCCCCTGGCTCCAGGGGTTGTACCTCATCAAAAGTGAATTCAATACAAATCATTACTCCTACGGCTAATAATTCCAATACTGCCTTAGAAGTCAAATGTGTCCCTCTTGTAGACGGAATAGTGATCACTCGACCATCGTGAATTAACTTCACCTTCAAATGAAAGGAAGATGGGATAACACTAGCACTGTGAATCCATAGGCGACCTAAGAGTAGGTTAAAGGATATAGAGATCCTCAAAACCTGAAATAGGACCTGAAAAATGACTAGCCCAATCATTAACTTGAGAGTCAAAGTGTCCATCACCTCTCTATGAGTACTGTCATAAGCTCTCACTGTTTGTGTAGATGGCTCAAAATTAGTGGGCCCAATCTTAAAGCGATAGTAGTGGCAAGTGGACAGACATTTAGGGCAGATCCATCGTCTAAGAGAACAGCTGGAACACAGTGGCCCAAACAACCAACTTATATGTGCAAAGGTCGAGTGTGGTTTGAACCCTCCAAAAGTAAATAAAAAACAATGCAATTGGCTCGACTAATGCGGAGCATGCATCAGCCCTCCGCAATGTGGTCATGTCAACTCAAATCTGACTAAAAGCCCTGATAAAAGTCTCTCTGTGGGTGGTAGAGAAAGTTAACAAGCTCCAAATATAGATACGAGCTTGTGTACTCTGTAGCTACTTGAGGATCTCATCATCCTCTCTCACTGTAACGTCTCTAGTAGTATCAGATTCAGGCCAGATGGAACTCGGAGGATGCCAGCTCGACCACCCTACCTATACAGCATCACCTCGTGTATCAACTATCCCTCGACGTGGAGTTAGAATAAAAGGAGTCTGAAAACTATAACATGGCAAAGTCACTGGCCTCGATGCGGGGATCCAAATTGGAGTGATGCTCAACATCGAAACGACATGTGCGTGAATCTGCTAGCTCGGAAACACCTCGTGAACCTCGTCATCGCCATAACCATCATCAAATACTATGGGCTCCAGCCCTTGATCATCCCATGACAACATATGGATGCGATCATCAGACTCAACAAAATCAATAGAATGAATACCTCCTATTGGAGGAGGAACCGCATGTGTAGAATATGTCGGAAGGATGTTAAAATTAACTCTAGGCTGTTCCAACTGCACAATACCCTGATCAATCAAGTTCTGAACAACATGTCACTAAGTAGTGCACTGATATGTAGTATGTCCAAGGCCTTGATGATATGTGCAATGTAGGTCCATCCGAAAATGAGGGCAAACAACCTATGGTGATGGCCTCGGTGCTAATGGACTGAGTAATCCAGCAGTCATCAATGTCTGTAAGACCTCACCTAAAGGCATGCCTAGGGGTGTAAAGTGTCCGAAAGGGCCTATGTTTTTGCAGAAGCCCCATACACCAATAAATGCATATCGAGGCCTGGGTGCCCCCCGCCCAATGAATCGATGGCTCACCTTCCCTGGCCTATATGATCCGATGGCTTTTCCTTACTATCGAAAAGGAAGAATCCGACCTAAAACGCCATGGTCATACCATCCGATGCCACGCCATCAGCTTTGTAATCCAATCAGTACCCTATAAGATGTCTAACATAATCTGATAAACCCCTTATGATCATGCTAACTGCTTCTCGATGGACGGCCAATCATCTGAATAACCTTCTCCCTCCAACAGGAGATGAATGATGTAGCAGTCTCATAAGCTCCTTACCTCATGGCCTCAAGCTCTCTCCTAGTGACATCCATGACAATGCTGATAGAGAATTGTCGGATAAATTCATAGGCAAGATCCTCCCAAGTCCGCCTGCACGAAGCATCCAAGGTGGCAAACTAGCTCTATGCCATACTACTCAATGACAAAGGGAACAACATGATCATTTGAGCCTCATCCAAACCCCATGCCTCATCAACCGACTATATATCCTCAAACGAGCACGTGCACCTTCGCTCAGACATACCGCCTCCATGTCGCATCCAAATTTAGGCTAGCACAGGTCACAGTGTACTATCAAATCCGTCCCACACATCCATACCCTATGCAACTCTCAATTGTTTAAGCATTTGCTCTACTCTCTATATGCGGTCATCAAAAGCATTTGTGGTCTGAACTGGAACAATCGCATGTGGTGGGATCACCTTTGTTTGCCTTTAAATGACAAAAGGAGTGCCATAAGGGATAGAAGGTGGAGCCATCTGAACCATCAATAGAGGAGGTGGTGCCCTCATCAAACCGAGCATCCTCCCGTGCTGAAATTTGCGGAGTCCGTCACGCATCAACTTTCCGACTTAAGACCATGCATCAGATCCTCGAAGCGCTGCTGACAACCATAGCACCCGCTCAATAATTGCTGCATGTGGATCCATATATATTTGGATAATGATATACGCATTTAATCTACCTCTTAACTCTATCCACCAAGATGGTCCTAGTCCGTGTCAGTGAATCCTAAAAGTGTAATCGAAACAAATAGGTAGAGTCCAAGCCGAACTGAAATGAACACTACTATAATGAAACTGAAACAGGCAATCCATCACTATGAACAAAACCGCCCCACTGAAACCTAATACTTTGATCAATCTCTGTATACCCTTGAGAGGAAGCCAAAATGGAGAGCTCTGGATTCACAACATGACTAAACCGGCCCTAGAGGCTCATAGATGCACCCACGTATAGAACGGGAGTCCCACTTGTAGGATCTAACCCAACCTGGTTGTCAATGGTGGCTCTAAAAAGACAAGGGTGAGTCTTTTAAAGGGTGTCCCTAGAAAAAGTGATTATACCCTCCAATGGTACACAACCTCCTACACGTCTTCGAGGAGACGGGGTGCTTCCATGAAAGGTGGTCATCACCTCCACACATGCACTTCCTCGACATCTCAAGGGCAACCTATGGTAAAGGCTCTCACTATTCTCAACACTCAGGGATAAACTACGTATACAGTGAATGTGTGGATGCATCCGAAAAACCTAAATGACATCTAAAATAAAAAAAGGCACATCGATCACACAAGTATCCAAAAATCTAGCTCCGGGCTATACAATTCTTCAAAGATCGAACTCTTCAGCATCTATATGTTGGCCACTTCCAAAATGCTCCCAAACATGGATATAGCCCATAACTAGACCTTACTCCTAATCACTAGCTTGGTCGAAGGGAAAGCAAGGCGCAGCAAGTCTCGTACTAGACACGAAAACAAGTGACACAAAGTTGACCGAGACTAGAGGTTTGGAGATAAGGGGATACATGTGCTCCCTACATAGACATGCGACAAGTATGCAGAGAACAAAGAGTCATGCACAGA
Source organism: Tetrastigma voinierianum (assembly GCA_016808115.1). Lineage (NCBI taxonomy): Eukaryota > Viridiplantae > Streptophyta > Magnoliopsida > Vitales > Vitaceae > Tetrastigma > Tetrastigma voinierianum. The sequence continues at coordinate 127,366 of JAEQBH010005631.1, forward strand.
CAATCATGCAAAGTGCATGTATATCATCCATATCTACACATAATCTAAGTAGGAGTATAAGATGAGCAGGGTGAACATATAACAAAAACAACATGCTAAAAGAGGTGATCAAGATGAATATACAATGGAGAGAATCAACATGGCAAAGAAAATGAGATAACCAATCAATCAAAATGTACATGTGTGAGGATGAGTAGAGTAATCATACAATAAGGAGGAATCAACATGCTCTAATAAATAAAACAACCAACCATATAATCAACTAGATCATAACAAATTAAGTATGCAAAAATAAGAGTCTGCATGTAAAGAATGGAATAAAATATCATATAATAAGAGGAAGTCAACATACTATGAGAATAGTCAAGCAAAGCAATCAACACGTCAAAGTCGGTGGACTATACAACAATGATAAAATAATAGGTGTTAATGTAAATAGAATGAGCATACCACAAGAAGCAAGTGACATAACAAAATGAGTAAAAGCATCAACCAACCAATATTGATGATGCAACAATCAAGTATGTGATAGGTACAATTAGTAAATCAAAACTCTCAATGCTACCAATAATCAAGTATATAGAAAGCACAAAAAAGAGGTATCTATCAATCCATCCAATCAGTGCCACATTTTCCCTAATTATTCAATTCTCAACCACTGTCCCCACTGGTCGCCATTTTGTGAATCTCGCATTTTTGGCTATTATGCATTTCCTACTTAAAATGCGATACTCATTTTTATTTTTGAAAAACCATTTTAAAAATGGTTAAGAGTTACTATTTATTTTTGTTTTATTTTAAAAGGAAAATAAATAAAAAAAGAAAAACCCTAAATGTGACTATGATAAGAAAAAGGTATGTCTCGGAAAACCAACAGTTCGGTCAGTTACTTATCGAGAATGTATGATGGCGTAGCACCCTCTAAGCTACTAAAGTCGCCCTACCAAACAAACAAAGAAAAATATGGCTTTTGATTAATCAACTAATGAATACCAAAGATAAAAAATAACAATACATAAGCTATATAAATAAATAATCAAACAAAGTCATACGAGAAAAATATGTACCTGGACAGCATATCCGAAACGCTATTAATTATGAAACAATATTAGTGCAAATAACAAAATGCAAACCATCTGGCATTCAATTAAAATTGGTTATAAATCATATGTCAAATTATTTATTAAAAGGATACATGGAATGTCGAGCCCAACTCGCTCTCATTTATACGTTACACAAATTAACTCAAGATCTAATTTTATAGGAATTCTAGAATTAATCATGTGTTTGGAATGTTTGAAAACTGATTTAAAATTGAAAATTTGAAAATTGGAAGTTTGAAATTTAAGTTTGAAGATTGAGAATTTTGAAATGAATTTGAAGTTTGAGAATTTTGAAAATTGAATTTTGGAATTAAGAACTTGAATTTTATAAATTTGAGAATTGGAAATTTGCAATTTGCAATTTAGAAATTTGAAATAATTAATTGGGAGACTTGATTTTTAAATTATGGTGCTTGAAATTTGAAATTGGGGGATTGTAGTTTTGAAATTGGAAACTTGAAAAAAGTGAAATTGGAAATTGAGGATTCTTGGATTTGAATTACGACATTGATTAGTGTCCAAAAGCTACCTCAACCCTATATTATATAGGTTTTGAGTACTTTTGTGCATTAATCATGTCATATAAACCAATTGAAGTGTTCATGTCATCTTAGTAACACTTATGCTATTTGGAGCATGTTTGGTTGTTGTTTTGTGGCAGGCATTTATGCACTTCTAGGCTTCAACCACAATGCAAAATGATCAATCATGAGGTTGAAAGTTTAGTCTCGGCCATCAACAAGCCCAAAATCAATGGAAAACAAAGGAAAAGGAGGAAATGATGCGCTTGAAGACGACGAGGTACGCAGTGAACGCCAAAACAGAATTTTCGCAATCTGCCGCAACCAATTCGCAATCCTGTTAATTTCGCAAACCTGCTCGCAAATGGGCCGCAATCCAAAGACAAATTGCGAAATTGCCAGCCAACTTGCACCGTGCATTTGCGGTAAATTGCCACGACACTTCGCTAGCGATAAATTTCGCTAGCTAGCTTAAATCCCAACATTGCCAAATTCCGCTGAAGATTACACTGCTATTAATACAAATTCATTAATCCCTGCCAAATTCGCTAATTAGCGAAATTCTCACTCTAGCGAAATTCTGCGTGCCTTATCATCCGCTGTAATTAATGTGCAACTCGCCTTTCCAAATCCTGGTTTATTACCCAATTGTCCCATAACTTCTTAGCCAGTTATTGTGGTTTTTGTAGTTTCATACTTTGAGGAGGGCTTATAAATACCCCTCATGTCTTGTAATAAAAGAGAGGATAGAAGGGAATACAAGTTTGGTGATTTGTGTTATTTTCTTTTACTACTTGTAAATAAATTGTTTTTTTTAGCTTTGTTTTTATTTTCTCTTCTCTCTTCTTTCTCTCTCTTCTTTCACTTTCTCTACATTCAAACACACCTCTGAGGATGACAACTCAAGAGATGTTGGCTGCTCTCCTTCCTTTGAAGAGGAAGGAAGCTAGTTTGGTGGTGGGGTTAAGCATGTTATCCTCTTGTACAATTAAAAGTCACGGGTAGTGTATTTATACTTTATTTTCAAAAATTCACAGTATTAATATGGATGTTATTGTTTTCACAATACTCCCACATGCTAGATCCAAGTAGCTTAAGGATGTGTACTGTGGCTTTTGTATTGTCCTTACTTGCCTCTCGAGGTAGCATTTTCTTACATGTTAGGTTCTTCAAATTAGGTTAAATAACAACATCGACTTCTATTGTTTTAATAACAGATCCATGTCTTGTGGGTTCAAAGGTTCTATGAGAGATGCGCCTTTATTCTAGATGGTCTTTACTAAATTCTTTAGAAAATGATAAAGGAATGTTAGGTTTTAAAACAACAAAAGGGGCTCTCTCTCTCGCTCATAACCGGCATCCCGTGGCTGACCACAGGAGGATAAACCTGAGGACATGTGTTTGCCCTAGCTTGTCAAGGTGACCTAAATCTTCAAAGTTTAATTCTTCCACTTTAAATTTCACACTCATTTCCAGCTTTTGTACTTCCAGCTTTAAACCATTTACAATTCTTTGACACAAATCCAAAAAGTCCAAATAGAAAGCCTTACCTTCGTGCACTTATGCAAACCATTTCAGGATGAAACTCATCCCCGTGACTTAGATCACTATACTCGGCAGTAGCTGACTACTGGGCAGAGGAACTAGGTATAAATATTGCTGATTCACTCACTTACCGTACATCTAATCACATTTGAATTTTTGAAATTGGAATGAAATTTGAAATTGAAAACTTGAAATTGGAGGACTTGGATTTTAGAATTAGAGCACTTGACTTGAACACCAGAAAATTTGTACTTTTGAAAATTAAGTTTCAAAATTGAAATTGGAACAAGTGAACTTGAATTTTGGAAATTGAGGCACTTGATGCTAAAATTGAGAATTTTAAATTGGAAACTTGAATTGAAATTAGAAAATGAGGAACTTGAATTCTGAAATCACAGACACTTTAATTTTGAAATTTGAAAATTTGGAATTAGAAACTTGTAAATCTGATCGCTGAATTTGAAGAATGAATTTTTAAATTAAGAAATTATAAAATAAAAAAATTAGAATGTGGAAATCATGCCATAAAATTGGAATGAATAATACCTGTCAAAGGTCCTAATGTCTTGTTTGTAGTATTGAGTCAGTATCCATAATGGACCTAATGAATTGGGCCTAAGAAACATACACTTTCTTGAATTAAGTCTTAAATGTTTGGTTAAAGGTCCTAATGGGTTGAGCCTAAAGAGATGGTAGGGTTTCATTCACTAAGTTCTAATGGATTGGTCAAATGATATGATGAGTTGAGCATAGAGAGATTGTAGGGCTTTCTTGACTAAGTCTTAATGGGTCGAACAAAAGACCTAATGGGTTGGGCTAAGAAGGATGGTAGAGTTTTTTTTGACTAAATCCTAATGAATTGGTCAAAGGATCTAATGAGCTTAAAGGGGCATCAACGAACTAAGTTTAAGGTAAAGCAAAGTGACATAATCAACCCTAGAATAATACACAGACAACATGATTATTAAAATCACATAAAAGCATGATAACAAAGAAGAAAAATAAATTAAGCGATGAGAAAGAAAATGTACAAGTAAAAGTGAAAAGACAAGAGAATGAGAGTAGAGAGAAAAAAATCGCTAAACATTAAAGGAGAAAATTAAATAATTGTGTACATAGGAGAGAGAAAATTAATTAGAAGAGTAGGTAAGAGAAAATGAGTTAATAATGAGATAAATTAGGAAGAGCATGGAGCCATACTGTTAAAAGAAAATTACATGGAGAAAAAATCAAAGTTATAAAAACATTTATTGCAAAAATATCAACATAAAAAAATAGAATATCCTAATTGTGTAATAGTTATCACAAATACATGTACAAGAAATCATCTTTATGACACAAAAATAATAATGTAGATAGAGGGAAATCATTAAGGGAAATAAATAGCACACTGAGAGAGAAATATTAAAGAAAGAAAGAAAAAGAAAAATAATAATAAAATAACAAAGCGAATCATTACTGAGCAACATTAATTAAGGAAAATCTTTGATCATCGGGAGCCTTTATGACAGAGGAGGGGAACAATCAATTTAAAAGACCTAAATTGACATCCCCATCTAATTTCATCACCACACAGCACCTCCACTTCAACCAAACATTATCAGAGGTCCCAATGAAAGTTAAACATCCCAATGCCAAAGACATTATACATTCCACCATTAAAGACAAAAGATTTGTCATAAAATTCATAGCACTCACTCCTACTCACCGTAGATTACAAGATAAACCAACAAAACCTGCAAAATAATGTAAATAATCTCAATGAAGTGGTAGGCATTTTCCAAAATGTACTCAGCAATACCAACCCACTAAATCATGAGAATAAAATAAAAATTGTTCAGGTGAATACCCACCTCCAGGTACTGTGAACTATATTACCAGAATCTCTGAAACTGGCTCTCCTCTTCCAAGTTTCCCAAGTGGGGTCTCCTCCTCCGAACCCAAATGATGGTTCCTGCTCTTCCAAAAAAAGAGGCACCTCTCCCAAGGTCTTCTTCCAAAAAATGATATCCCCTCTATGAACCCTAGCCTTCTTCCAAAGTGATGGCTCCCATAGATAGATGCTCCTCCCCTAAAACCCGAGTCTCTCTCCAAAATCCCTCCTAAACCTTAGAAATGAATTCCCTTTACAATAAAGACAAAAAACCCTTTGACAGTTGCCACTGGCAAACATCTGTGTGGTTCTACACCTAACTGATCATGAATGTCGTGATCATCTCAAAGTTTTTAGCACTTTTGGATTATGTGTTATATTGATTGTATTGTTAACATAAATCAATAATTTTATCTTATATATATATATATATATATATATATATATATATATATATATATATATATATATATATATATATATAATATTATATATATATATATAATAATTTGACTTCAATTTTTTTAACTAAAATTTAAATCAATATATAAATTAAGGCAAATTGGTTTATTTTGTCTATTTAATTGAAAGCTATTTTAGAACCGGTTATTCACAGCCTACAAGAAAATTGACCCCTTTATAGTTTAGCATCATCTACCACTTGTGCAGCATGCTAGACCGGTTAAGCAAAAATTGAGGCGATTACACCCTTGATGGAGTTTGTAGTTGAAGGAGGAGATTCAGAAGCAACTTGGTGTTGGCTTCATATCATTGGTTTAGTATTCCAAGTGGCTGGCTAATGTCATCCATGTTCCTAAAAAGGACGGCAAGGTTAGATTTTGTGTGGACTTTAGAAATCTCAACAAGGCCAACCTCAAGGATGATTTCCTCCCACATACGACATGTTTGTCGATAGTAATGCAAGGCATGATGTTGTCTTATGGATGGATTCTCTGGCTTATAAACTAGACTCATACCGAGGATAGAAGAAGACATCTTTTATCACATAGTGGGGCACCTACTATTATAGATTCGTGCCGTTTGGGTTGAAGAACCAAAGTTACCTATAGGAGAGCAAATACAACAATCGCTTTCACGATTACGATTTAAGGTGGATGTTGAGGTCTATGTGGATAATATAATTGTGAAGTCCCGTGATAGGCGCATCATCAAGCAAATAAGAGAGTGCTTTCTTCCAAAGGATCAAATGCTTTTGATCGATACCGATCCCAAGAAATGCACTCTTGGAGTGATCATGGGGAAGCTCTCAAACATGATTAGCGTAGAGAAAGATTGGTGCTGCATCCCGAGCAGATCAGCGCCTATCTCGATATATGTCTCCCCACCACAGACTCGAGACTGGATTTGGAAGGTTGGGGTAGATTGCAAAGATATTAGCGGTTTGGCTGTTATACTAATGCACACTTGTGAGCTTCATTCGACTTTTAAGGAATAAATAACCTAAGGTTTGGGATGATCAAGACTCACTAAGCGTCGAGCCACCAGAGCATTTGCTTTCTCCGTTGCAATTCCCTATGCTCGACAACCCATATTTATTAGTCAGACATGAAGATTGCTAGCCCAACTTGGATGATTCAAGCAGGAGCGGGCTATCTATTATCCCAGTAAGAGTATGTTGAGTATAGAGACGAGGCACACGCCAGATCGAGCACTTTCTACTTAGTGGCTCAAATACTGAGATTGAGACATTACATGACAATGTGAAACCCCGAGAAAATCTATTTTTCTGAAAAAGGGCAAAATGGTAATTTCGGTCAAAATCTGTAATTTTTCTAGACATCGGATGACAAAGAGGATTTCATCGTATGAATCGTCTCACGAAATCTAGCTACCACGTCACCACACTACAAGACAAATGAAATTTCAGACGTTTTTCGAGTAAGTAACGAAGGAAAGGGACACTTGGCACATCTTGAGTGGATCAAGAGGTGTCATATGTCATGTGCAAAATTAGTCAACTTGAGCTCAAGTGTGGGGTGGTCCATGTGGACATGTGACATCTTCACCTGAGGAAAATCAAAGGTGTGTGGATATGGATAAGAAATCCAAATAAGCCAACATACTAAGATGCGGCAAGCGAGGAATAAAACAAAAGAGAAAAAAGAACACTTCTCCCATTTTGCTGGATTTGGAAGTGGAGGAGGAAAAATCAGGGATCTCCTAGAGAGAGTGTCCAACTTCTCTAGATTTCGCCACCTTTCTGGACGCTTCGCTCTCGCCGCCAAGAAGAAAGTTCTCGTCGTCCACGAATCGCTTCCTACAGCTTATCCAACAAATTCCGCCCCTGCTGGCTGGGTCTAATAAATTTCACCAAACCCCAAAGAGGCATGTTTTCAGAACAAAACCTTTGTTTTGAAAATAGTGTTTTTCTCACATCGGGCTTGTAATGCATTTAGGAGTCAGTGAGGGCTCGAGAAGTGGGAAAGGGTGAGTCGCATTCTCATCCATATCATGTAGACATTCAAGTAGGATCATGTATTTGCTTGAGTGTGTTTGGTTGTCATTACATGTGCACTTAGGTGGGGAGTAACCCATGTAGGATAATTCCACTACTGGGCATTGCTCACCCTGTCGAGGAACATTATTTCGTGCACAGAGGTCTCGTGGGAAATACTGCTCATTGTGAGGTCGCTGAGAAGAAATGATTGTGGTTTTTTGATATGAAATTTGTAAAACATGTATTAGAATTTTAAATTTTAATATATGTTTGTGTTAAGAGTGATGTAATAACTCTCTTAAACTATTGTAATATAGTTGGTTAGATTTTGGTGAGTATTGATGTATAGGCCCAAGTGGCCATTTTTACTCATGTATGGGTCTCACATATGAGACACATGTTTTCCGCTGCCGACGGTTGTCAATGGACCCTCGGATTTGGGGCGTCACAACTAGTATCGCAGCTTATAAACGACAATTTTAGGAGCCTGCGGTTATAAGTTTGGTTTTATACCAACTTCCACGATAGTATGACAGCTTGCATACGAATCACTAGGGCTTCGAGGGACTCGGGGCTTAGGCCATGGTCATAAGATATAAGGAGCACACAAACATGCAGGTTTAGGTATGTGGATTACCTTAGGTATCACAGATAGGATTGTAACACCGCACGATCAGGTTTTGCGCGTGCTTCGCGTATAACATGATACGTTGTATGTGTTGTGTGAAATTGTGTGCTTCAGAATAGCACATAGGAAAGATGTTGAACACTAGGGTTGAGAAAATAAAACCTTAGGAGTTTGAGAAATTTTGGGCAAAATAGTCCAAAATTAAATGAAAAAAAAAATGTGTTGAGGGAAACTTTTTTTTCTGAGGTTTTACAGAGTGTAAAATAGAAAAATTATAATAAATTTATTTAATTCTACTGAAAATATGAAAAAAAAAAATTTGTAATCTTGCAGTGAGTAGAACATATGAAAAAAAGAAAATAAGAAAAAAATCTGTAGGAACTAAACTGAATATTACCGCCCATTTTGGTGTTTGGTCACGATAACGTTTTGTACGTGACAGCAGGTCCTGGAGGCAGCGCAGTGGGTGTGCAAGGGCACCACGATATCGCACAAACAGGTCGCTACACGGCCCGAAGGCTCCACGCACGACACCGATCGATGCGACACGACGCCTGCGCCCTACGACACGGCAGCAGAGTGCCGCTACACGCTGGGCCGACAACACGAGCCGACACGGCACAGTGCGCCGGCAAGAGCCTTTCCGCTGCGATACACCAGACGACCGGGGTGACGACACCTGGGCCGCAAGGCACAGCTGCAGGGATATGGCCTTCACACCCGCTCAAGCAGACACGGCCTGAGGGGCCACGACACGACGCTCACGCGCCACCACGCCCCAATGAGCGGCATGCGCAGTACCGGGCGTTGAAGGCGCATAAAGCAGGGCGTGGTGTGCCAGGTCCTCGTGTGCACACTCAGGCACCCAACCCAGCTTTGACTCGCACTACGATAAACACCGTTTGGGATCACTGTTCATGGACACTATTCACGAGGTTTTAAAAAAAATAAAAAAAATAAAAAAAAAATAAAATTTTTGTTGCATATGATTTAATGTATGGAATGATTGTCTTACATTACCTATGAATGTATTCATGTAGAGTATGAAAAAAAAAATTCGGTATGTGAATAGTGTCTCGGGACTATGTTTACACCTTAGAGACACTTCATTAAAACTCAACTTGTTAATTGACGTGTGTAGATGACAAGTCGAGGTTGCGGACGTAGAGGTCGTCCACGAGGTGCTAGCTACACCACCTCAGAGCTCGACCACAGCCTTTGCCGAGTACCAGATTGTGAACCGCCACTATCGCATAGGCTTGTGCAATAGTGAGTCAGGGCAGGTCAAACGACCTCAAGATTTAGGAGCACATCATCCTCCAAGGGCTATAGAGGGAGGAGTAGATGACATACGAGGCATCCAAGATATGGGTGCTGGTACTAAGAGGAAGGAAGATCCATATTCTTCAAACCCGGTGAGATTTTATTTCAGGATTTGATACATACAGGTTACATCTACGATTGATATTTATCGCAGGCGTATGATGTGTTATTTCGATAGCTGACACTTTCGATGGATCGCCACCTGAGGTAGGAATTCCACAGCAGGACACCTTAGTCCCAATCATCAGCTGACGAGTTAGGCTGCAATGTAGACAAATGGTATGCTTCCACCGCGCTGTACCTCTCGATATATGAGGAGGGATTGCCTCTGCAAATAGAGATCCTGAAGGTTTCGGGACGTCAAGAATTCCGCTAGTCAGGATTGTGAGCGATATAGTTTATTCCTCCACACCCTAGTATGGGTCGAGGAACTGGCCATATGTGGTGCTATACAAGCACCTTCAAGAAGACAAGATGGGCCGTAGGGGCGAGGTGGGTAGACACAAGGCCAGAAACACAAAGGACTTTAGGACCTAGGGTGTGTCTATGCCGCCAGGCGCCACGAGGCTGAGCATGCACTAAAATTCGATACGCATGGTAATGCTTTATACCGCATTTGTTTTCTTATGATCCCGTTATTAATGCATCTTATGGATAGGTTTGGGTTTCGAGTTTGAGGCCTCCGAAAGCCATTATATGGGAAAATTCTTCCTGACTACTATGAGAGTCAATGACGTGTCGAGATCGCGGAGTCGAAACTTAGTGACTTTCGCTTCACGCGACCTTCAGCGGACATATTGGGTTTTGATGTCATCTTGACATGGATGAGTTAATGTACCATCGAAGTTGTCGGCACCAGACCTTAGGCGGGTTATCATACCCGACGCAATCTTCGAGCGGCGCGTATGCATGGAATCAGATCGAAATTTTATGGGGGAGAATGAACTCGAGAAAATCTATTTTTCTTAAAATGGCAAAATGGTACTTCGTCAAATCCCAATTTTTTAGATCTAGATGATGAAACATCACCGTTGGAATCGTCACGAAATCTAGCTATCACGTCGACTCGTCGAATTCCTAAATATTCTAATTTGCACAAGCCGAGGCAACAAGCTTAGCTGCGGACACTTAGCACATTTTGAGAGATCAGGTGGCATGTGTCATGTGCGAGAAATTAGTCGCTTGAGCTCAAGTGTTGGGGACATGTGGACATGTGGCATCGCTGACTGGAGGAAAATCGAGGTAGGTGGATAAGTGGATAAGAAATCCAGAAATAAGCCGATGATGAGCGACATGTGGCTGAAGCAGGGGGCCACAAAACAAAAGAGAAAAGAGAACACTTCTCTCATTTTGTTGGATCCGGCAGTGGAGGAGGAAAAATCAGATTCTAGAGAGAGAGTGTCCAACTTATCTCTAGATTTCGGGCTTCGGTTTGTCGGTTCTATCATAGGTAATAAGCGAAGTTGTTCTTCACCAGCCCGGCGGAAATGCGGCGTGGAGCGCAGGTTTTTGTGAGTTTCAACAACTTTCAGGGAGGTAGGGGTTTTCTCCTACTTGATTCGTCCTTTTTGGGGCTTTTTATTGTGCTTTCCAGGATGATATGAGGTCGGTGAGGGGCCGTTTGATCGGTGTTGAAACAGGAGGCGGGTGGCTGGAAATTTGGAACCGCGTTTTGGGCATGCGATCCACCGGACTGTTTGTGTGGCGTGTTATAATTTATGCATTAGAAATTATGGTTTGGGTGTTGTTGGGGCGAGTAATGTTGTGATTTCGGTTCCACAGTGGGCAGATCTTTGGAAGAGGGTTTGCCTACGAGCGACTGCGCGTGTGGGATTGTTAAAAGCAGGTCTGGGTTTTGTTGGACCGAAAATGGTCCATGTTGTTTATAAACCAAAAATCTTGCTAAGATGAATGGCTTGGGTGTGTATGGAAAATTTGTTTAATGCATGAAATTTGGTGTGTTAACATGAGTGTTTGAATCATATAAAATATATGTTGTGTGAGACTATGAATTACAGTAGTTGTTTGATTAGCCTATGTGAGAAACTGTTTAGATGTTATTGATATGAATAAATAACATGTTGTGAGTTAAAAATCGGTTAGTATATGCGATTTATATATTAGCCAGTAATTGTTTGGAAATGGCATAATACATTTACATGCATCGAGCTCCCAGAAACGCGTAGGTGTGAGTGCATGACATGAAGAAAATAAAAGGAAAATGGTTGTGAAAGGAATTTCAATGAAGATTTCGAATTGGAGTTGGAGATTGTCCGAAGCAATTCACATCGGAGGAGCCCATGGTGTTTTGGGAGGTTATCAGCAAATTGTGCGAGGGGTTGTGCGATAAATTTTCAGAAACTTCGGTAGTATGTTTTGAGAACAAAAACCTTTTTGTTTTGAAAGCGATGTTTTCTCACATTTGGCAGGCATGCGTGAGGGAGTCGATGGACTCAATGGGAAGGGTGAGTCGCATTCTCATCCATATCATGTAGGTAGGATCATGTATTTGCTTGAGGTGTGTTTGCACAGTTTTGCCATTACGTAATGCGCTTAGGTGAGGGGAGGCTAACCCGTGCAGGATAATTACTAAGGGCATTTAACTCACCACATCAAGGGTATTATTTCGGTACGAGGGGAGTCGTTCGGAAGACAAACGCTCATTAGAGGCCGCTTTTTGAGAAGCGGGATTGTGGCTTTTGATATGAAGCTGGCAAAAAACATGTGCTTAGAATTCTAATTTAATATATGTTTTGTGTTAAGAGCGTGTAATAACTCTCTTGAACTAGCCAATATAGTTGGTTGGATTTTGGTGAGTATTGATGTATGGTCCCAAGTGGCCATTTTTACTCATGTATGGGTTTCATGACATGAGACACATGTTTTCCACGGGTTGACGGGTTGTCAACGGACCCCCGGGATATAGGGCATCATAGACAAAGTATTCCGTCAAGCTTGTTTCTTGTTTGGATCCTTTGAGATATATGTTTGATAGACCAGTTTTGATGAACAAACTTATGAGATGGGTTGTACTTTTGATAGAGTTTGATATTCAATATGTCACTCAAAAGTCTATAAAAGGGTGTAACACCCTGAAAATACCATAACAGTTTTTATAACATGTTCAGGGTGTAAAATAAATTAAATTATATTTTTTCAGTGTTTAAATGGCTAAAAATGAAAAATGATAAAGCAGAAAATTTCTGAGGGTAAAAATAAATTGGTAAAAATCTCAAATGAGAACCTAAGGATCATAAATGAAGCGTGTAATTGCCAAAATGAAAATGAAATGAAATGAAGTAGAAATGAAGCTTTAAAATGAAAAAAAAAAAGAGAATTAGCTTGTAGTCAAACATGACCTTAGTCATGTAATGGACAAAAGACCAATTTTTGGTCTTTGAATGCCATAACCCACATTTTGAGCAAGGGGAGGAGAGGAGGGCTGGGAGCACGCTATGGTTGAGGAAGAAAGAAGAACTTGGTGATTTTCCTCCATAGGATCAAGTTTAGGTGATAAAGAAAGAAAGGAATTGAAAGATTGAGGAGTAAGAAATATAAGCAAACCACAACCTATTTTCTTGTGTTTTGGGTTGGAAAACTGGTGAGATAAAAAATATTTTTATTGGTTGCTCTAAGATTGTTTTTTTGGTTGTTTGATTGGTTGTGGTCCTCAAATGAGGAATTTTGTATAAAGAAATGTTGGGTTTTTAGGGAGATCTTTGTCGAATTTTTCCCAAAACCCGTGTTTTAATTTTGTCATAACTTGGTCATCACTCATCCAAATTGAGGTAATTCAAATTTTGAGTGAAAGCTACTTAGGAGAAACGAAATCTCGGCCAGACAAAAGTGTATCCAAGTTTGGACCCCATTGAACCTAAAAAATTCGTCAAAGTGAGGCTCTGTTTTTAAGTCAATTCTATTCAGTTCTGGTTTTGGTGTTTGGAGTAGTTTTGGTATTTAGGCCATAACTTGGCCTTCACTCACCAGAATTGAGTGATTCAAATTTTTGGCTAAACTATACTTCTAAGAGAACAAATCTCCATGAAATAAGTATATCCAAATTTGGACCCCATTGAACCCAGAAAATTCGTCAAAATGAGGCATATCGATGCCTAAAAAGAATGATAATAATGTCTAAGGATGAGGAAATGGGGAAAGTGAAAGAGAACAATGTCTTAGAAAGGGAGTCGGGTAGAAAATAAGACCTAAATAAAAACCTTAGAATACCAAACTTAATATATGATTGTCCATTTGTGATGAATTAGAGGCTAACGAGGAAGAAAGCGGGGTTGAGGTCCGAGATTAGGGGATAGAGATCAAAGGACAACAATCTTTTGGTTTAATTCTCCCACTTCTCTCTAATTCCAAAGTGTTTGAATGATTACAAAATGATTTGAATTTTTGAAATGATTTGCATATGAAAAAGTGCATGAGTATTGAAAATGAATTGTTTATATAAATGTACATACTATACTGTATTGTTCTATGAATGATTTGAATGCCCTTAATAGAATGTTACTTAGTTAAGTCGAGTTGAGGATATATTAATATGCCAATAGGGTCAAGTCTTGATCAACGTGAGCGAGCATTAATGATGTGTCACTTCAGATCCTATGCTGCGGAGACCGGTATCGGTAGTGTTCGCAATTGATTTTTTTTTATAATGTCCGGTAGCCAGTGGGACAGTAATGTGTTATAAAACAAAAATGTTTTTATATGCGCTGCGACCTAAGCGGGACTATCTTGGGGTGATTCCATTATCACGTGCCGCAGAAAGCATAGTTAAGTCGTTGGAGTGAAATGATAAGAAAATTGTGAAATGCATGATTTGTGAAGGGACCCAACTCGGATTTCCTCTTCCTAACCCGAGAGACCCTCTCGACACTCCTATGGATTTGAGAAAACATTTCTTTTAGCCCTTTTCAAAAGTGAATCCGTGGAGCAAACCATTTATACCGTTACACTTTCCATTAAAACCTTATTAAACATGGTGGGAGAATTTTTTTTTTTTTTCTTTAAAACATTAAACCCTTTTTATACGATTAAACATTTTGCAGAAAATCGGGCATAATTTCCTCTGTTTTTCGGACATCTCCCAATTTACAGCACACGTAATAAACATTTTTACACTAAAAGAAAATATTCATTTACTCCACATCGACTCACAGGGACATCAAGTCCACCACGAAATTTCAAATCAAAATTTAAAAAATCATTTTCTAAACACCATAGAAATATAAACAATATTTTAAAAACATATATACATTACAAAATAAAAGGTGCACAAAAGTAGTTATTTAAAACTGAGTATGCCATTTTTCAATAAGTGGTCATCGCGTGAGAGCGGATGTGTCCTTTGGGAGGATGCTTTCGAGCTGCTCGTCAGTTTCGCCCCTAAAGCATTTTTATAAAACATTTGGAAAAGAGGCGTGAGCTAAGGAGCTCGGTGATCTCAGGTTCATAGGAAATAATGTTTCCAAATAGTTCAAGTACAATGTGTAAAAACCGATTGTAAACATCTCATTTCAATAAGCATGTACTTTACTTTCTTTTCCATATAATTCAAATACAGTAGTATTAAAACAATTCTATAAACATATCATTTCAATAAACATTTACTTTACTTTCTTTTCCATATGGTTCAAATACAATAATGTAAAAAGCAGTGTATAAACATATAATTTCAATAAACATTTACTTTTACTTTTTCCTTTTTGAATATGTCATATCAATGGAGCACGCCTAAATTAACAGTTGGCCCATGAAGAACCTCACGATGAAAACGGTCTTCACGATCGCGATGACCAAAGAACCTCAGATAGAAATCATGCCTTTCTTTAAATACCATTGCACTATGGAATAAATCACATCATGAGTTGTTGCCTTTTCATACTTTCACGTGCATGGCACGATATGCATCACTCTTCCCTTCTCTCTATAAAAAATCTATCCTTTCCATGTACCATGACGTAAAAAAGCACTGTTCGATTTAAACTTTTATCTTTGTAACATAGGGTAACCATGGATTCAATCATAACATTTTCATATCAACATGTATATATGAATATACATTCATAAGCATTTCATTTCATATGAAACCATAAATCGTAACATAAAACTATGGAAACCATAATCCTTTCATATTTTCTCAAAATAATTTAAAGTCAAGAAAACAAATTTCCTTTTTCATTTAAACATTTATTCATAAACGTTTCATTTAATATGGAACCATAAATCATCATTTATAAAACTATGGAAACCATAATCATTTCATATTTTCTTAACATAAGTAAAGTCAAGAAAACCACATTTCCTTTTCATTTAAACATTTATAACATAGATATGAAAACATATATATTTGTAAACATTAATATATATATATATATATAAACATTTATATATATATATATAAGCATTACATTTGCAAGGAGGAAAAATGGCAAATAACTAAGGTGAGAAAATGTAAATGTTTTATATATACTCTTATATATATATATATATATATATATGCTCATATCTATGCTCTTCTCTTCTTTGCTATATATATATATATATATATAAGCATTTACATTTTCTCTCTACTGAATAACTAAGCTTCGGCCTATCTGCTAAACTTTCTATACTCCACCTTTGTCATAATCACTTTCCTCCTACAAGTCACATTATCCATAAAATCCATTAACATTCATACCTTAACAATATGCAATTAAACCCTTAACTATAATATACTTTCTATTATATTTGAAAGCAACCCTTAAGCATTTTCTTATTCAACTTAATATCAACTTATCCAATTCACTTCCAATTAAATCAGGAAACCATGACAACATCATTACAAGCCTTAAATCAAGCCATTAGCATGCTTAAAAGTGAAAAACCCATAATGCCCTTCACCTTGCAAAAATGCTTTTATACCTTAATCAATTATTTTCTTAAAGAACTTTAATTTTTAATACATTTCCATTAGGCATTTAATCTTTGAGTGATTAAAATCAGTGAAACTCAACTCTTCATACTTTTCCTAGGGTGGCTAATCTACATGTCACCCATTCATCCTTATTTCTTCAATTTCTTCCATTTTCTTCAACAATTGCATTTAACAATTGCATCCAATACTTGTTGATTCAGTACACTAATCAAACATGCATTTCCCAGTCGCTCCCTCTCTTGGTCTAACCCTCTCCATGCTATATCTCATTTTTTTTTCAACTTTTAATTCCATTAATTCCTTCAAGTATTCAAGTAATGTCATTAAAACAATTAAAACCAATCAAACAACATCACTTCCATTCACATCCAAGGTTGTTCTAAATTTACAATCCTCATAATCTCATTCTTTCTTTTCATTTTCTTAACAAAATTAACCTATAATCATGTCAATTTAATAGCTAAAGTCTTAATATAACTCAATTGAAGGTTTAAATAAATAATCCATAAAACCCTAATTGCTTACCTTACGAGTTTTGGTATCTTGATGTTAACTTGAATTCCAATGAAATATCTTGTTCAAATCTACATAAAGACATGCCAAGAAACTCATTTACACCATCATATAACCATTTCCTCCATTAACCTTCAAATTCACATAGACTAGTAAGTGATCTCACCTTAAAAACTTGATTTTTCACTTAGGATTTAGACTCAGGTTCATGGACATGATGCACACTTGAAATAGACTTGAAATAACGAGAATTCCTTGAATAACTTGAAGGAGCTGCAGGGTACTGTCTCCCTTGCTCCCTTTTTTTCTCCCCTTTTTGCTTCTTTTTCTCTTCCAAATTTTGTTCTACCCGTATGCACCCAAAAAGCCAAGACAAATGCACTTAAATGATATTTTTTTTCATGCCTAATTTCCCCTCCAATTATCCTTAAATTAACCCCATGCCATTGGTTGGCATCCTTGCATTCTCATTGGTCCATATGTAATCATATACTCCAAAAGCAGCTAATTCCACTTTTTGCTCCATAAAATTCCACTAACTTTAACCATAGTTAAACTAACTTTCATGGTTTGCTAACACAAATATCCTTTTAACCTTAGTTAACTTTAACTAACCAAAGTTAAGTTTGACTTTTAGTTAACTTTTAATCACTAACCATAGTTAAGTTAACTAATTTATGATAAATATCAAGAATTTATGGAAAAACTCTCATAGGTCCATTTTTAATCACATGGATCACCAAGCGTGCCATTTTATTGGTTCTTGCTTTGCTTACTTAGATTAGGCTTACTCATTAAATGACTTAAATGCCCTCCTTGAGAAATAATAGTTATATCGATAAAAACTTAAAATATTCCATGATCATCGATCATTGACCATGGAATACTCTAATTAAACTTATTTCCTATCATGAACATGCTGTAGAAAAAATCTAGGGTTACAAGGAATATTTTTACAACTATTTTGTAAAAGGGCATTTTTGTCATAAATCGTCGAACGCTTCAAAAACCCCTTAAATGAAGTCCGTTTTAATCCGTTTCAGTTTCTTTAGAATCAATACATTGATAAAACAGTACTGGAACCACTACGGGCTTGTTTTAAGAAAGTACTATTCATTTGGTTTACAAATCAAATACACATAACTAATAAAAGCGAAATTTACTATTCATGATTGATAAGTCGGGGTCTTACAATTTGATACGTTTAAATGATTTGTACATATGAAATGCATTTTTGAATGATCGATAAATTGTAAATGAATGTATATGAAATGAATATATGTATTGGCATCTATTGCATTGATAATTCGAAAAGCTTAAAAAGCATTGTTTAGAAAAATTGCATGATTTGTCTTAAGCTTAAATGGAAGAAGAGAACTATATGCAACGCCCTTAGCATGAAAATGCTTAGCGCATTGTTTATCATCGTCGCAAATGCCAGAAACGGTGACGGGTCGTTGAGATTAGTCATCGTCAAAGCCACAAGGAGGATAAGTAAGCTTCAGATCATATCATACATGAATTTGGTTGACTATTTTTGTATTGAAACTATAATTCGAAAAGGCAGAACTCGATTTTGTTTTTTATAAAATGTTTTTATATTGCAGAAAATGACTAATAGATATTGGTATTGTATCAATGTGAGAAATGGACCAAATGGGCATATAATGCCATATTGAATGAAAAAAAAAAATGTATTTGTGAACAAATGATAGGCTCCCTTTAAGTTAAAATGATGTTTACGTATATATATTCATAAGGTTAATTATCCTTTACAAAATGAGCATTTGAAATGTGTCTTAAATGAGAAATTGCAATTGGACTTGAATGGTATCAAAACTTTCTGAAACAACATACGAAACTACTGAACATTAACGATATTTAATGTGATATATTTATATTGGTGTTTGAATATATCATAAAAGTAAAAGTACTAGTAGTGCAATAGACATTACAAAGGGAGTATCTTAGTAGATCACTTGGCCACATTCAGGTTATCGTAGTTAGAAACTCGGAATAATATGGGTTGAGCTTGATGGTAGGCAGAATTAACCCGATATTTTTGGAGGCTGGGCCTTAGCCAACGGCGAATAGAGTTAGGGCCTATTATTCTAACCCATCTAGGTTAGGCGAGGACCAATCATTAATAGAGTACTTTATTTTATTTTATTTTGTTATTATTATTTTTAAAAATGACACACACACACACACACACACACACACACACACATACATATATATATATATATACATATATATATATATATATATATACATACATACATATATGACTTATTGAGATTTTTTAAATCCTATGGTGACCATACCGATGAAGATGAAGATTAAGGGCAGTGGATTTCATTTTAAACTTTGATTTGTAGTTTTTAAGATATCATGTATTTGATATATGAACATGTTTATTTGTCTTATTTATTAAACTTGGACATGTTTATGATTTGATGTTTCATTTTTTATCATGACACTTTGAACTTGATTGTGGTTGGTACTTCATTAATTCTAATTATTATGTGGTTGTAGATATGTTATTATTCTTAGATATGACACATACCTTGAGGCCGTGACGGCCAAGGATAGGAAAGCTTTGAGATTGTTGGCCACTCGCTTTGTGATATGTGGAGAGACATTATATAGATGTGTAGCTGATGGAGTGTTATTGTTGTGCTTAGATCAAGATTTGGCTAATTAGGTGATGAGAGAGGTTCACGCCGGCGTTTGTGGGCCCCACATGTGAGGACATATGGCTTGTAAGATTATGAGGACTGGATATTTTTGGTTGACTATGGAGACAGATTGTTGTTAGTTTGTTCAAAGATGTCCAGAGTGTCATATGTATGGAGATCTCATACACGTTCCACCATCAGAGTTGCATGCATTATTTGGCTGCTTGGTCATTTTCGGTTTGAGGCATAATGTTGTGGGAGAGATTTCCGCAGAAGTCTTCAGTGGTCATGGTTCATCTTGGTGGCTATTGATTATTTCATGAGAGGTGGTGAGAGCCACTTGTGCCTGCAATGTACCCTCGCGGTTTTTATAACATGTTTAAGGTATAAAAATAAGTTAAGTTTGTATTTTTTAAAATTTATATTCTTCAGAAACGAAAAAATGATAAAAGCTAGAAATTATGCGAAGTCAAGGGTAAATAGTAAAATGTCACATTAAGGACTCAAGGAGTAAATAAGATAATAAAGTTTACATGCGAAATAGAATATTGAGAAATTGAATTGCAAAAGAAAGAAAACGAAGGACTAAAAATACCAAAAGGAAATAAAGCCAAAAATGGATTTGAAACAAAGGCCTTGTGAAGGAAAAAGAGATAAGACCAACTTTTGGTCTTGAATGAGGAATATTTTCTCATTTATTGAAAGAAGATGAGAGCTAGGGCTAGAGAAATTAGATGGAGGAGAAGGTGGTCATTTGGATTTTGTGCAATCCATGGTTTGGTTCTCTTGGTTGGCCAGAAAGAAGGAAGAAGAGGAAAGTTTGTTTCAAAAAGAGAGAAAACAAAAGGTTTGGGAAAACTCCTCAAACTCCTTTGCTTTGTTTATGTTTGAGGTTAGGAAAACCTAACTCTTCTAAATGTGTTGTATGGTTGTTTGAGTTGGTTTGTGATCCTCTGATTGAGGAAGAGTTTGTATAAAGAAATGTTGGGGTTTTAGGAAATCTTTGTCAAAATTTTTCCAAAACCTACATTTTTCAATGTGACCATAAATCATCAAAATTAAGTGATTGAGAATTTTTGAATTGCCAAGCTGAGCTTCTAGGAGAAACAAAAATCTCCTGAAATAATTGTACGTGGACCCCATTGGACTGAAAAATTCTTGAGTGAGGCTTTGTTTTCGGATTCGATTATGGTTAAGTTACGTCACGAGTTTTGGTGTTTTGGAACAATTTTGATATTTAGGCCACTTCAGTTAGTTTCACTCATCCAAATTGAATGATTCAGTACACGGGCAAAAAACTGGGCTAGGAAAACAAATCTTTTGAAATAAAGTGTATCCCCGAATTTGGACCACACTGTTGGACCGTAAAATTAGTCCAGTGAAGGCTACGTTTTCGGTCAGTGCACGGTTCGGGTTTTGATACGAGGTTTGGTGTTTCGAACCGATTTTGGTATTTAGGCCATAAGTTGAGTTTCACTCATCCAAATTGAGTGATTCAAATTTCTGGGTAAACTAAACTTCTAGGAAAACAAATATTCTTGAAATGAGTGTATTCAAATTTGGACCCCATTAGATCCAGAAAATTCGTTAAAGTGAAGCGCTATTTGTAGGAAATATTTCAGTATAAAGTATTTGAAGTAAATAAATAAAAGAAGGGTTGATATATGAAATATGAACACATGAGCAATTATCTGAAACATGTAAATGACTAGTATGATATCTCTAACTAGGATAAAAACCTAATAAGCCTGATTTCCTGCATATATTCCAAAGTGGATGGACAAGTAGGCATTGCTTATGAGAGATTACAAGTTATAAGTTGGCCCCGTTTGGGTCATTAAAGCGGCCCCGTTTGGGTCATTACAGCGGATGGACAAGTAGGCATTGCTTATGAGAGATTACAAATTATAAGTTGGCCCCGTTTGGGTCATTACAGCGACCTTGTTTGAGTTTCATAATACAGGCATAGGTCATTGTCTCGTACATTGATGATACCTTCGGGTATATATTAGCCCCGTTTGGGTCATACAATACAGGCATAGGTCATTGTTTCGTACAGTGATGATACCTTCGGGTATATACGGGATTATCTCAGTATCTCGTCTTTTGGAAGATATACAGGCATAAAAAAAAATGATACAAGATGATATAAGATAATATGAAACATGACACATGAAAAAGGCATGAAATATGCAAATGATACAAAAAATGCATATGATATGTAAAAGAAGTATATGTTTATAAGTTATTGTATATGTTATATGTTTCCCACTAAACTATAAGCTTAGCACGGGTGTTTCATCCATGTAAACATTCACGGCATTCATCATGGCTGGCTCTGGCTTGATAAGCCCACCTTAAGTAGGTTTTGGATTTGTTTTTGTATATGTAAATGTAGAGTTTTTGTAATAGTGAATTGTATAAAACAAATAAATGGGACTCGGATATATGAACAAAATATTAGCGAATTTTATTCTGATTGGTTGTTTGCCTATGTATATGTTACCGAAAGGTTTTATTTCCTTTATGAAAATATATATAAGTGGGCCCACAAAATGGCCAGAAAAACGAGGTTAAGAGTTCGATCGTGCCGCATCCCAGCTGCGTGCCCTAGGCGGGGGTAGGGGCGCGACACCACTTCTTATGCAAAGCTGAATGCAGCTAAGGTTTCCACCTTTACTAGATCTCACATTATCTACCGATATGGAGTGCCTCATGAATTGATATCAGACAAAGGTGCACATTTCAGAGGTGAGGTCGACACTTTATTATAGAATGTGGCATCGATTATCACGAGATAAACACATTAATGCAGGCCATAGAATGTAGGCGATAAAGGCCCTGAAAATAAGAATATCAAGAGGATTCTACGCAAGATGAGTTAAGACTTCGAGGCCAGTGCGGCTTCCTTTGCATTATGGGCGTAGCACACCTCCTTTCGCCCACATAGGAGCCACACCTTACTGCGTAGTTTATGTCATGGAGCGGTTTTACTGTTGAGATAAGATGGGATCATGAGAGTAGCCGAGCGGCGAGATTTACGGAGTGGGCTTAGTCGCGATTGAATCAGCAACGTTAGATGAGAGGGTCTGTGAGGATTGTCGCCATGTTCGGACTTCTTGGGGAAGATGGCCCCATTTTCTAAAGCGGGTCAGAAACTGGGCCATTACGTGAGGCCGATTTGGTTTTTATAGAGTCCCTCGAAGGATTGGTCATTGATACTGGGGAAAGTTCCAGGGCCCGACTAGAAGCGGATATACATTGATAGAGAGGCGACCCTCAAGGAGATGCATGGTTGATGGATTTAGATGGAAACGATTCTTAGAGACAACCAACGTGGATCGGTGAGGCCACTGCGTTTGAGACCATGGTCCGCGAGGATGGTTAGCCATCGTTCGGTCAGTCATATACCTTATCATGTTACTCACATTTTTATCGTTCTTTAGCCATGAGCCTCACTTACGCATTTTGGCCTATCTTTCTCTTATAGCCTTGCTTACCTTTTCATACTTGGGATAGGGGCCCTCTGGTGTGTGGATACCTTAGTTTAGGGATCTTATGAGTTATAGACACATTGACACATTCTTTACACAGCCTTACCACATTCACTTCATTATATCCGCTCCATTTCATAGATGTTATGTTTTCACCACTTTCTTTCTATATGACTTCTTGTTATATCTCATTATTTCCCACTTAGATTGGTGATCTATTCATTTTACTGCATATGGGTTTGTTGTGTCATCCCTTCACTCATTCCATCGACATTTATTCAGAGACCTTTAGTTTGAGAGGCTTATGTCATTTCATTGGAGTTGTTTTATTGTACCTTCGCGCTTGGAGATATGTTCGTTTATTGCCATATTGGTTTGTTTCTCATTGTTTTATTCAGTCTATGCGTAAATATATATATATATATATATATATATATATATATATATATATATATATATATATATATATATATATATATATATATATATATATATATATATATAAATGCGCATGTGTATATATTTAGTATCAGTATTCCTTGAGTATGTATACGGATTTATGAGGATCATTGTTTTGATTGTACGTATTACTTATGGGAGTTAGGTATGTGCGAAAGCCGAGATCCTGTTATCGCGTGCTTGAGTACGTATATGGACTTATGAGGATCATTGTTTTGAGTGTATGTACTACTTATGGGAGTTCCTATGTGAGATTCCCAAGATCCTAGTATCATGTGCTTACTTTGAGATTTTATTAGTAGTATGTGAGATGATTGATCCTCTCCTAGGGGCTTCGAGTCAATGTCATATCCATCATCCCATTTGTCAACGACATGTCTTCCCATGCAGTGATTTAGGTAGATTCATCATATCATCATCAGTTTTTTCCCTTATTGTTATCTATCTTCTTGACTTCACACCTCTCATTTTCACATTTATCACCCTCATATGTTTATTGATTTTGAGTCTAATGTTTCACTCTACATCCTTGTCCTTTTACCTACCTCCCCACATGTTACACTTTTTGCATCACATCATTATCATCGACAATTCTATTGGATGTCTTAGTGTCAGTGGCTCATGGGAGCTTCTTGCATGATTTCACACGCGAGACACGGGTTGATCGTGGGTATCGAGAGCACGATTTCCGCTGTTTCTTTTGCTTTTATCACACCAAGCCTACAGTGGTATGTGTCGATACGACCACCTTGGCTTCATTGGTGATGTTTTCATTGACAACATCAGCAGGATCAAATATTTGAGACTTGGTTGATATCTGGACATTATCATGTGGATTTTTCTTAGGAGACGCCTTACTAGTGCATGGATTCATTTCTAGTTGCAGTTTTGGATGACCCAAGGTTGCCATTCGTTACTTGTGGATGCATGGATTTAGACTGATCCCTCGACACTATGGAGCATTAGATGCCATACTGGGGCATACCCCCTATCTGTTGGGATCATCTGCAGTTGTTGGTTTGTGTAGACTGATTCTTGTCGAGATGTCGAGCCATATTTTGTTATTTAGGGGTTTGATCATGTCTCTATTGGATGTCATACATGTCATACTTGGGCATATCCCTTATTCGTCGGGATCATCAAGGGTTTGTTTGTTTGTGCATACAGTCCTTATCGAGATGATGAGTCTTGTTATGACATTTTTAGGATTTCATCATGTTTTGTTAGATGCCGCACTAGGGCATATCCCCTATCTTTCGGGATCATTTGGAGGTGGTTAGTTTGTTCAAGTAGTTCTTATCAAGGATATGAGCCATTATTATGACATTTTTGGACTTCATCATGTTTATGTTGGATACCATACAAGGGCATACCCCCTAGTTAGTGAGATCATTTAGAGTTTGTTGGTCTATGCAGGCAGTCCTTATTGAGAAGATGAGTCTTGTTATGACATTCTCTTTATTTCCATCATATTTCTGTTGGATGCCATATTGGGGCATACCCAGTAGTTAGTGGGACCATATGGAGGTGGTTGGTTTATCCAGATAATTTTCATCGAGAGGATGAGACTCATTATGACATTTCAGGTAGATGTCATCCCAGAGTATATTTCTTTATTTTTTGAGATTACATGGTCTTTGGAGATGCGTAGATGGTTTTTATTGAGTATGAGCTTCATTGTGACATTTTTGCTCTAGTATTGATTATTTAGCGGATCTTAGTTGGGTCATGCAAGTTAGTAAACATTTCTCATGCTTATTTTTTTCATCCTTTGTTGGCATTGCGAGGACCTACGTGGCACGGTGATACCGATATTTCAAAGTCAAATTCCATATATGTTTCTAGCATGGCTTTTGGCGGTGAGAGGAGTTATTCATTTTGGATGTTGAGTTCTTATTGGTCCTTCATGATAGATGCACATGCTCGTATTATTTCTGATGATATGGTTGGTTCGACTTTTGAGCACAGTGTTGACTGCCTAGAGTCACTTCGGATATCCACTCGATGTGATGTTCCACTTGCCATAATAGGGCATATCCCCTTATTTTATCGATGAGATGATTTGGCTTCACTTGCAGTTACTTAGTGGTTCTTATTTGATTAGGGGATCCTCTTTACATTGATAGCAGTGTTCTTGAATCTGAAGATTCATGCATATGTTCGGCCTTTTACATATGTTATTCAGATGAGGTTTTCCTGATAAGTGTTCGAGGAGTTGAGGATTCGGCCTGCCCCGGGCGTGTTTGCCCTCATAGATTCGATCGTTCGAGACTTTGCCCTTTTACTTTCTTTGCTTTTGGATTTCGGCGTTCGAACCGACTTTGTCTTTTGTCTTCATAAATTAGGCGTTCATACTTGACTTTGCCTTTACATTCTTAGCCAATCGAGGGCGTTCGAACCGACTTTGCCTTTGTCTTGAATGCATCGGCGTTCAGACTTCTTATTTTTATGGATCAAATGTTCAGACTTCATTTGCATCACTTTTGCTAGCACCAAAGTTCATACGTTCAGACTTCGTCTTCTACAGATCAAGTGTTAAGACTTCACCTTCATATGGATCAAATGTTCAGACTTCATCTGCATCATATTTGCTAGCATCGCAGTTCAGATGTTCAGACTTCATCTTTTGTAGATCGGGCGTTCAGACTTCACCTTCGTATGGATCAGATGTTTAGACTTCATCTGCATCACTTTTCTAGCAGTAGATATAACCGTTCGAACTTAGGTCTTTTATGGAGGCGTTAGACTCGCCTTCATATGGATCGGATGTTTAGGCTTCATGCGCATCACATTTCTTGCATACCTGATCTGGGAATGTTCGAGACTTTTTGTCTTACGCCCAGATCCAAGTGTTAGAACTTCGCCTTCATATATATATCAATGGTCGGACTTCATCTATATCATTTAATAACCCGCAACCAGATCGAGGCGTTCGAGACTTTGTCTTTGTAGATCCAACGTTCGACTTGCGCTTCATGTAAAATCGAGATGTTTTAGACTTCATGCAAATCATAGTTGCTAACTGACATATCGGTGATCGGACTTAAGGTCTTATAAATAAGGGCATTCAAACTTCACCTCTACTTTCTACATCTTGAATAAAGGCGTTTAGGTGTCGCCTTTGTGTTTCCTCATTTCAGAACATACATTTAGATGCCTTCACCATAGTTCAGACCCTCAGAGTTCATCTTCATTAGAAATATCGCTACCAGTATTCATGATCGCTAGCATTGCCCTCTTTGATCACATGGCCTCTTTTGGTTGTCTTACTTTCTACTTTCTAGCCCATGAGTTTGTTCCGAGTCTATATTTGACCATTATAGGGTTTTCATCAACATACCATTTGCCTTCAGAGTATATTCCCTTATTGGTTTCACCACTTTGTTGAGCATTCTCGTTTTTATGTCAGCATGATGGGTGTTGATCGATATACAATGCACAAGACCATTCTAACACTCATGGGCGGGCCGACTCCTACTTGCTTTAGATTTCTATGCGGGTTTCACCTTTGAGAGGACCTTCTTGGAGGGAGCTCAGATCTATATCATGACTTTGTTGGCCTCCCGGTTGTCTTGATCTTTTGTTTTGTTTTGTTTTGTTTTTTTTAAGAACCCCTTTAGCTACTTGATTTTGAGTGAGCTAGTGTTCCTCTTGGACACTTTTGGGGTCTCTTTTTTTTTTTCTTTGATAGAGTTCATCCCATTTCACTCACTTTTCACACATTCGTTTCACTCCATTGTTCGTGTTCACTATACTCATGAACTTTATCAAAGATAGGCATATTCGTAGAGCCCCCAGATGGTTGCCATAAAAATGGGGTTTTCTTTTTTGCCTTTACTATAAAAAGGGGATCATTTTTAGGGTTTTGACGGCTTTGGAGAGATACTACGGTTTTAGGGGAGGAGCATCTATCTAGGGGAACTGTCACTTTGGAAGGAGGCTAGGGTTCATAGGGGAGAAATCATTTTTTTGGAAGAAGACCTTAGGAAAATGTGCTTTTTTTGGAAACGTGTAACCGTTGTTTGGGTTCGGAGGTGGAGAGCCCACTTGGGAAACTTGGTAGAAAACGATTCGAAGGTCGGATGTACGGTTCACGGTGTGCACAGAAGGTGAGTATTCCACTGAACTACTTCTTATTTTCTTCTCATGATTTTATTAGGTTATTGTACTTGTCTATTTTGGAAAATGCACCTACCACTTGCATTGAGATTATTTACATTGGTTTTCATTGATTTATCTTGTAATCTGCGATGAGTAGAGGTGAGTGCTATGAATTTTATGATGACAAGATACTTTGTCTTTAATGGTGGAATGTATAATGTCTTTAACATTGGGATGTTTGGATTGTATTGGGATACGGTAATGTTTGGTTAAGTGGAGGAGGTGTTGCGTGTGTAGTTGATGAAATTGAATGGGGATGTCAATTTGCCTACAAATTTTCTCTCTCTTGGCCTTATTTAGGTCTTTTAAATTGATTGTTTCTCTCACTCTGATATAACTAGGCTCATTTGATCAAAGATTTTCCTCAATTAATATTTGTAAGTAATGATTCTCTTTATTTAATTATTATTTTTTTTTTTCTTTTTCTACTTTAATATTTCTCTCTCCATGTGCTATTTATTTCCCTTAATGATTTCCTCTATCTACATTATTATTTTTGTGCCATAAAACTAATTTCTTATACATATTTGTGATCATTATTACACAATTAGGATTTTTATTTTTATTTTTTATGTTGACATTTTGCAATAAATGTTTTATAACTTTGATTTTTTCTCCCTGTAATCTTCTTTTTAATGATATGACTCATGCTCTTCCTAATTACCTCATTGGTAACTCATTTTCTCTCACCTAATTTTCTTATTAATTTTCTCTCTTCTAATATACACAATTGATATTTAATTTTCTCCTTTAATGTTTGGTGATTTTTCACTCCTTCTCGTTAATATTCTTTACGTGTACACATTTTCTATATAAGCTAAATAAATTTGTTTTGTACTACTTGTTATCATGCTTTTTTAATAATGACTTTAATAATCTTATTTATTTTATTATTATTATTATTATCATTATTATTATTATTCTCAGAATTTGATTATGTCACTTTGCTTTACCTTAAACTTAGTTCATTGATATCCATTTAAACCCATTAGATCATTTGATCAACCCATTAGAACTTAATCAAGAAAATCCTACCATCCCTCCCCAACCCATTAGATTCTTTAATCAATCCACATTGGGACTTGGTCGAAGGATCACACTATCTCTCTAAGTTCAATCATTAAGATCGTTGTTCAACTCATTGACTTAGTGAATGAAGCTACCATGTCTAGGCGATCAGTATGACCTTTGACCATTAAGACATAGTCAAGAAAGTCATGTCATTTCTTTAGGCTCAACCCATTAGGACTTTTGACTCAACTCATTAGGTCCATTAGGTTATTTGTGGCCAGATCACGAGGTGTCTCATTGACAATCCCGACTGCGGGGGCTCTGTGTCTCATATTATGAGACATACATGGTAAAAATGTTAAAGCGGTCCCATACGATACTCATCGAGAATACCTGGCCCATAGCAATGGTTGGTTATTACATTACTCTTAACGAAAACATATATCAAATTTAGAGTTCCTAATACATGTTTTACAAAGAAAATCATCAAAAACCCGCGGTCGGGCTTCTTTGCAAATGCGGCCTCTAGTGAGCATGGAATCTCATTACCTCTTTGTGCACGAGAAATAATGATCCTCGACGGGGTGAAGCGTGCCCAGTGGTATTAATCTCTTACATGGGTTGCTCTCGCTGAGATGCGCGTGTCGTGGCAATGAAACACACTCAAGCAATACATGATCTTACTTGAATGTCTACATGCCCAATCCATGTCTCGGTCTCACCAACTCCTCACACATGCTTTAAGCTAAATCTGAGAAAATCACGGTTTACAAAACTGAGTTTTTGTTCTCGAGAAGCACTCTACCCAGAGTTTGGTAAATATGTGAAGCTACCCTTCGGCGAATTGTTGGATCATTTTCGAGAAATAGTCATGGAGTGAGGCTTCTCCAGATATGGCTTGTTGGACCCTCTCCCGAGCCAATTCTTCGGAGAAAATCTTT
This sequence comes from Tetrastigma voinierianum, assembly GCA_016808115.1. Lineage (NCBI taxonomy): Eukaryota > Viridiplantae > Streptophyta > Magnoliopsida > Vitales > Vitaceae > Tetrastigma > Tetrastigma voinierianum. Next base: position 157,005 of record JAEQBH010005631.1, read on the forward strand.
CCTTGAAATTCCTTTCGCAACCATTTTCATTTTCTTTTTCATTTTCTTTTTCATGTCATGCGCTCTTTATCGTTCTAAGGGTGCCCTAGGTGCGTATGGAATACGACCACAATGGAATTTCAACCAGATTCATGCTAATATATTTACATGTATATATTAGCAAAAATTAATTCACATAGTCGTGTTATTGATTCATAATCAATAACACCAAAAATTAGCTCACATGGGCTAATAACAATGCAAAGCAATTCATTTTGAATCACCCAGCCGACCGCAATCACCGCAAACATATCATGTGAGCGATGAAGCCGGTAAGGCTCGACGCGTTCCTTTGCCGATTTTCTTTACTTTCGATTCAAAGATTTTTGAGGCAGAAAACACTGCGGTCATCCGAGGGCCTCAACAAATCCCGTCCATTAAAATGGCTCAGCGGTCAAAGATAAAGCAGTAGGGGAGAGAGATCACACCTCTTTGGAGTTGTGAAACTCCCATAGTCCGGTGCCCACGCGTAGCCCTTGCGGTAAACAGCTTGCTTCTTGGTCAGAGCCAATCGGCAGTCGGCAGGAAATCTAGAGAGAAGTCACTCTTTATCTCTTTAAAATTGGTTCTTCACACCTATTGCATGTTTTACAGCAGCAAGTGGAGAAAGATGAAGTCTTTGTCTGCTTTATTATTTTCTTTTCAATAGTTCGTCACTGTCCTTCGTTACTTGTTGGTACTAAGGGTCTTTTGACAACTTGAGCTATCTAGCCGAATTCATCTGGTCGCTAATCATACAACATGTGTCCCATGGTACATGTAGTAGGTGACTTTTTGTCCCATCGCATGTCTCTCCTGGCTCCGTCATACGACACGACACCGTTGCCTTGAAAAACGTAATTTCAGAGCGTCTCGGTCGGCCAGTCGGCGTGTTGTGGGTACGTGAGCGATTCAACGGTGAGTCTGTTTGCGTCATCAGAGATTTAGAAAATTTTCGGTTACGGCCATACCATTTTACCACTGAAAAATTAGATTTTCTTGGGTTTTACATTCTCCACTCCTTAAAAAGAATTTCGTCGAGTGCGTACGATCACAACAAATCACATGCATATGCAACGTGCGCTATGCCATGCATAAACTAGTCATTTAAGTATTAGCGACTAGCAGCGTACCAGCCGTCCTGAGAAGAATAGGTGAGCGCATAGGTGTCCTCACGCTCCCACGTTGACTCCTCCACTCGTGGTCTTTGCCATAACACCCTTATTAACCTCATGGGATCTTGCATTGCCAAAACGATCTGGCCCATCCATAATGCACGGTCCTGCCAAAGGTCATCGTCGGGTGTCGACCTCGATCTCTCCCCGATCCGTTACATGGCGCGGATCACGGAGTGTACCTTCGAACATGGAGGCGTGTCACCTCATGGACACGACATGTCTTTGGGCGGTAAGCCCGGCGATGCGCTTCACGGTGCCTACCCTCTCGAGTATCTCGAAGGGTCAATAAACTCGGCGATCTTCGCTCGCTTGTCGGGCGACCCGCTCAGGCATCACCTTTAAGAAGGCATTGATCTCGACCTTGAAATCTAAGGGTCGACATGGGTACATCGTATAGCTCTTCTACAATAACCCTACGTGGAAGCGATCGGTAGCTAATTCGGGAAAAGCATCCTCGACCTAGCTGGCTGCTCGAGGAGAGATCTGAAGTCAGATGCCAGTATAGATCCTCCCGAGTGGGCTTGCTGGCGACTTGACTATCCTAACACACGGACTCGTGGCCGGGTGCGGGTCAAATGTCATCTTGTCCCCTGATACAACGGTATGGGTCTGGCGTGTGAAGCCGGGTAGCCCTCTTCACGCTCCTGTCGATGTATTGACTCTGCACGTAAGTGTCGAGCGAATCCATCCACGAGGATGACCGTCGAGACTCGACGTAATCCATGACCCTCGGGTCCTTTATTGAGTAGAATCAGGAGATCTCTCTCTGGCTGCGACCATGACATATCATCCTTATCCTCGTCCCTAATCTAAGGGAACTCACATACGAGGGCTCCTCGAGGCCTCAACCTCTAAGCCCGACTACATCACCGGCGAATGCAGCGATGAATGAATGCGATGCACCAGAATCAAATAACACTCTTGCATATAAGCGAGATATAGCGTACCACTGGCATAACCTAGCTGATACGTGACTGGCCGGTGGTGTGATGGCGTGGGCACGCCCTGAACCCCTGGCGATCCACGCTGTGGCCTGCGTCCTGCACCTCGACGCTTACGGCCTCTGAATGCACTGTGTGCTTTGGGGTGCCGAGTCACTATTTTCCTGGGGCTAGCGGCTCTCTGGCTTTGTATTGAGAGTACGTGAGAAGAATAATTGTATCCTCTGTCTAGTGGCCAGGGCTGTCACGAAACCACGGATCCACGATGCCATGGAGCGATCCCTCGCCATATGTCAGAGCTGGCGGCAATGGTAACACCATCTTGCCCGACCCTAGCGGCAACTTTGATCGTCACTGGCGGGGATGACCAGGTGGCTCACGGAGCCGCGTGGACTAAGCCACGAAGGCTTCTTTCACCGAAGTGGAAGAAGAGCCGACTCTCCTTCTTTCTTTGCTTCGCTAACGCTCGCATCCCGAGTGCTCAGAGCATCTCGATCTCTCTACGTATGGTCATGGCTAGGTCAACCATAAGTCCATGTCTATGGCGGAGTCCACTCTGTTGATCACCTCGAATGGACAACTTTGCCCGTTCTCGAGATCTCACTGACCTTGGCTATGTCGGGTGGCCCGCATGGTCATCGGTAAGCGGGCTGGCACCGGGTGAATCAGCCCGCATGCTCCATCACGACCATAGTCCCCAGCGGCTCTGGAACTCTGACCTTCGCATGACGGCGATTGTCCAGGAAAAATACTTGCCCGTAGAAAATATCATGGAACTGCCTTTAGAGGCCATTGCACCACAGATCTCTGAGGTTTAAACTGGATTCCACCGCGCTTGGGCCTTACCTGCAGGCACGGAATGCGGCTAGTGCGATCTGGTATCGGGGCAATCTCCATAGCCTCCAATACCTTCTCAACCTGCATGAATCGATGGTTTGCCACCATCGAATCTCCTCCCCCTGTGAATATCGGAGGATGATGTGCCTTAAACCTCTGGAAGTTACTCGGGACCTCCCACACAGTACCTGGCGTACTAGCACGTGCGTAAGCGTGACCGCAATCTACGAAAACCTCAACAAGGCCTGGCCCCGGTCAAAAATGCGGTGGTGCTTGGCTAGCACCTCGTGGACGACCCCTACGTCCTCTCCCGCGACTAGCCATCACACATGTCGAGTGAGTTAGTTTTAATCGCGACATCTCTAGCGATTATTAAGCACCGACCACAGAACCTTTATTCACATGCAGAAAATGTTTTCATACTCTATGTCCACGTGCATTCATAGGTATTACAAAGACAACATTTCCATATATTAAATCACATGCAACAAAAATTTTTTTTATTTTATTTCATTTTTTTTTATTTTTTTTATTTTTTGAAAACCTCGTGAATAGTGTTCTGAGATGACCCGAAGCGGTGCATTTAATTAGCGGGTTGGGTGCCGGGGTGCACACCAGGCCGAGCTGCGGCGTCACCGATGCGGCGTGGCGCATCTTAGATGCGGCCCCGAAGGCGTGTCGTGGCGTGCGCTGGCGCTGCTGTAAATTGGTGGAGTGCTCGGTAGTGTCGCCCGGCCTTACCTTGGCAGATGTCGTCGCCCCCTCCGTCCTGATAAAGAAATTTGGCCCGTCGCGACCCCGAGCCTACGCGCCGCGCCTTTGGCGTCTTGGGTGTCCGCGCATGCTACCGGTCGCGTGTCGCGAAATCTGCACCTTGTGGTAGGCGTTGCCGCCGTCATCGCGCGACCCTTAGTGCGCCGTGTCTCGGCCTTGAAACTCCCTCGTCATGATACAATCGTTTGTATCGCGACACACCTCGCTAGGCAGTGCGGTAGAGCGGTAATGGGTGGCCACGTTGGTAGATGCCATGGGGCCATGTAGCCGGGAGCTGCGGCACTATTGTGGCCTATTTATGCCCACCTTGACTTTGTCATGTCTGATTGTTGTATCGTGGCCCCACAATTTACCTGCTTGTAAAACCTTGAAAAAAATTTCTCAACATTTTTTCTCATCTAATTCACAGACTATTTGCTGAAAATTTCTCAAACTTGACACAGAAACCTCAGGGGTTTTTCTCGACTCTTAATGTTGACACTTTTGCTCACATGCTACTCTGAGCATACAAAGCACACATCACAAAATCACGCAACAATCATCAAAATGCACAATGGATGCATGATCTAACCTATTTCCCATCAAGTCCTAGGTAAACCATATACCTAACTTACCGATACTAAGTTATAACTCTAGTATCCAACATCAAGCTATACCCAGCGGTGATGCTCTCACACCTTAATGACCATGGCCTAAGCCCAAGTCCCTCAATTCTAGGTATTCGGTATACCTAGCTCGATACCAAGCTGATGACGCCAGATCACGGGGTGTCTTTGTTGGCAACCCTCAGCTTCAACGGAACCGCATGTCTCATATTATAAGACCTATACATGGTAAAAATGGCCACTTGGTTATACATCAATACTCATCAAAGAATACCTCAAACTATATAACAATAGTTGAGGTTATTACATTACTCTTAACGAAAACATATATCAAAATTTAGAGTACTAATACATTTTTAAAAAAGAAAATGTCAGCCACGATCGACTTTCTTCTAGCAATGACCTTTAAGTGAGAACACCAGATCCTCAGTACACTCCTTGTACTGAAATAATGATCCTCGACGGGTGAAGCGATGCCCGATGAGTGATAATCTACGTAGTTTTCCCGCTAAGTGCACATGTCATGGCAACCAAACACACTTAAGCAAATACATGGTCCTACTTGAATGTTTACATGTCAAATCCCATGTCTCAAGTCCTCACCGACTCCCTCACACATGCATAAGCCAAATGCGAGAAAAATAAAGTTTGCAAAACAAAAGGTTTTTGTTCTCAAAAACTTACTATTAAGTTTCGGTAAATATATTAGACTACCCTCCGAGGCGAATTGCTGGATCATTTTTCCGAAATAGTCATGGGTTAGCCTCCGAGATGTTGTTGGACCCTCTCTAAAAGCGATTCTTCGGAGAAAAACTTCCTTAAAATTCATTTCACAATCATTTTCATTTTCTTTCTTTTTTCTTTCTGTCATGCACTCCTGCCTTTATTGTTCTAAGGATACTTACAGGTGCATATGGAATGCATTATGCCATTCAATTCATGCTAATATATTTTACATGTATATATTAACAAGAATTAATTCACATAATTCATGTTATTGATTCCTGATCAATAACATCAAATTTAGCTCACATGAACTAATAGCAATCCAAGCGATTCATTTTGGACTCCAATGACATAACATATCCACGTGAGCGGTAGAACCACTAGTCTTGGCAGCGTTCACTTCCTGCCAAATAAGGGTTTTCTTCGCTCCGGTTCAAAGATTTTGAGGCCAGAAAACACCGACCATCCGAGCCTCGACAAATCGTTCATTAAATGGCTCTTGGCGGAAAATAATAAACCAAGTAGGGAAAGATCCTGCCTGCTCTTGAGTTGTCGAACTCCTCTGAAATGGGTGCTTACAGCGTAGCCCTTGCTCGTAAGTGCTTTGCTTCTTGGTTCGGCGGCCAGACGATCAGAAAGCCGAGTAAATCTAGAAGTCACTTTTTCTCTCCTGCAAGCGGTTAACACCACCTATTGCACGTTTCAAGCAAAAACAAGTGGAGAAGATGAAGTCTTTTGTCTCTTTATTATTTTCTTTTCAATAATTTCATCCTTGTCCCTTCATTTAACTATTTATTTATTAAAAAGGGCCTTTTGACACTTGGCTTAATTGTGGGTGTCGCTTTATCACCACGTATCGTCGCGGCGTGGTGTCGCGTGAATGCGTATAGTGGGTGACTTTTTTGCGTCGATAATATAGCGAGTGGTCACATGGCGCGGAGCACGTTGCCTCGAGAAAAACATGAATTTTACCGTATCTCGAATTGACAAAGTGCGACGTGATGGCTGAATTTCGGTGAGAGGCGATTCAGCGGTGAAGTCAGTTTGGAGTCGTCAGAGATTTAGAAAAATTTCGATTTTGACGAAATGCTCATTTGAGATTTTGAAAAATTAGATTTACTACCAGGTTTTACATTATTTGACTTATTGCTGATAAATGCCCATTAGGACCTTTGACCAGCTCTTTGGCCCATCAAGCTCTCATCCTTAATTTATTCAAATTTCTAATTTAAAAATTTTTAACACGCCAAATTTCCACATTTCACAATTTTTTTTATTTTATAAATTCTTAATTTAAAAATTCAATTTCCAATATCAAATTTACAAGTTTCTAATTTCAAAATTAAAGTGTGATGATTTCAAAATTCAATTTCCTCAAATTCCAAGTTTCCAATTACCAAAGTACAAAATTCTCAATTTTAAAACTTCTAGTGCTGATTTGAAAGTGAGGATTGCGATTTCGATTTTGATATTTTATCTTCTGATTTAAAAAGTACAAAATTTCTAATTTCAAAAGTCAAAGTGCCCCTAATTCACAGTAGTCACCCCAATTTCAAGTTTCCAATTTCAAAATTAAAAAATTCTCAATTTCAAAATTCAAAGTGTCATAGTCTAAATAAAGTCGTTTAAAATTTAGATTTCGTTTTTCAATTTCATTTCAAAGCGCAATCCACGATTTCAAATTTCAAGCACCATAATTTCAAAATTCAAGTCTCCCAATTTATTATTTCAAATTTCTAAATTCCAAATTGCAAATTTATAAAATTCAAGCTCTTAATTTCAAAATTAAATTTCCAAAATCTCAATTCAAAATTCTCAAACTTCCAATTTTCAAATTTTCAATTTTAAATCAGTTTTCAAACATTCTAAACACATGACTAATTCTGCAATTCCTATAAAATAAAATCTTGGGGTCTTAATTTGTGTAACATATAAATGGGCTTGGGTGGGGCCCGACATTCTATGTATTATTTTAATAAATAATTTGACATATGATTTATAATCAATTTTTAATTGAATGTGAATAGTTTGTATTTTTGTTATTGCACTAACATTGTTATCTAATTGATAGCACTTCTAACATGCCGTCCAGATATACATTTTTCTCATCTGACTTTGCTTGATTATTTATTTATATAGCTTTTGTATTGTTATTGCTTATCTTTGGTATCCATTAATTGATTAGTCAAAAAATAATATTTTTCTTTGTTTGTTTAGTAGAGATCCGACTTTATGGGCTTAGAGGGGTGCTACGCTTCCATCTTACCTTCCCAATAAGTAACATAACCCTCAGACCTAGACTCGGTTTTCTCAAACCTACATTTTCTTATCATGAATCACATTTAGGGTTTTTCTTTCTTATTTTGTTTTCCCTTTTAAAATAAAACAAAATTAAGTAGCAACTTCATACCGGTTTAAAAAATAAAAATGAGTCTCGCCTTTTAAATGGGAAACACATAATAGCCAAAAATGCGAGTTCCACCGCAGAAAGACACACCTTGATAAACCAAATATCTCCCAGAATACCTAAAATTTCGAGATCACGTAGCTATCTTGAAGAACATGAGTTTGATCTAATGACTATCTCGGATCGAACTTAAGCCATCTAAGTACTTAACCTGAAGCATGAAGAAGCTAACCATCGATGACATAACTATCCATCATAACAAGTCAACAACAAAACATACTGCAACAAATCAGTGACAAAAACACAAAAAACAAATACAAACCCAAATCGATGTGGAATAAACCACTTTATTGAAAAAGAAAACCCAGATGAAAACAATGGGACATATAGTTTTGGTGAGAAGTGAAAGATCTTTATTCTCTAACGAACAAAGGAATTGAAAATAAGAAGCACAAAGAGCGAGTATATATATATATATATATATATATATATATATATATATATATATATAAAATTAATCTAAAAAATCTTCCTTTTCATGGCTACCTGATTCTTTTAACAAAAAATATTTTGTGATTTTCATTTTTAAACTTTATTTAATTCATAAATTCTTTTAAGGAAATTATCTAAACAAACTACAGTGGCGAAAAAGGGATGTCTTTTTGTCTTTTTGTCTTTTTTTCAATCCAAATAGAGTTTAGTCTTAATTAGTTTATCCACTACTAACTAAAATCACCATATAAATTTAATAATGAGAAAAAGTATTTTAAGTTATAATTCAATAATTAATCTTAGCTAAAAATTAATATTAACGATTATTTTTTTAAAACTAATAACTTTTTAATACAATATAGTAAACTCTCCACTAAGACTCGAACCCCTTCTCATGTCCAGTCATTTTAACGTAGACGCTTTAACCAATTGAGTTAGACTTGTGGACAATATTAACAAATTTTTACTAGATAAGGATTTGCAGTTTGATCATATACATGCGTCCGTACAGAAAAATTTCTCATCTATTTTTATGTATACACTACGCTTAATTTTATAAATACATTCGAAAGCTTCATTTTATTATGTTATATATACATCTATATAATTGAATACGAAATATTATAAATGGTATCAAAACCAATTGCTAACGACATGGAGAAACTGATTTACTGAGGTTATCTAAATCTTAATAATCTTTCACATCTCTGAAACATTTCAAACTCAAATCAGAGCTTTCAAACCTCTCAAACAAATGACGCTATATCATTACAATATAAGAGCACGGAAAATCATCTATGAGAGATTAAACATATTGTGAGACGCATGAAGATATCTGAGGAAGAGTAACACATATGGTTGTCAGGTTAGCAGTAGCGACCCTTTACTCATACATTGGATCTTAGGCTATCATCACTAACTGTTAAACTAACTCTCATAACAACTCAAGCTTATAGGATTTGGATTTAATATAAATATAATGCTTCACACCCTCCCTTACATGTGATCTCATACCCACACGTGGAGAGTCAAATAAATCAAACAAAATCTATTATGGATTTTCAAATACACAAATAGAGATCAAACATTTAAATTGCAAAAAGAGGTCTCAAACACATGACCCCCTGCCAAATCAAGCTCTAATACCATGTTAAATAACCAACTGTTCAAAGACCTAAAAACTCTAGCTTATAAGATTTGGGTTTAATACGAATATCACGCTTTCTAGTGACATACATTAAATAAAGTTTCAATGATAACTAGGAATCTGGGGTTTCACATTCGAGTGCCATCGATCTTGTAGCAGTCGCTAGCATCATCGCGGAAGGAAAAGAAAGATGTGGCGTGGAATCGCGCATCTTGATGATAATTGAGGAAAAGTAGAAGAAAGAGTCTTACATGATGATGATGAGGAAGTCGGGGTTGATAGCCGTGATTAGGACGGTATTTGGCGGCTTGGTCGATTGCTAAAGCTACAAAGAAGAGAGCCGGCCCGTGAATGCTAAGGACATTGTTGCAAGAGAGATTCCCAATAAAGGCAATGCCAAGTTAAGGGCAGTAAGAACCAACTTGAGGTCACATAATTGTGCCCAAATGTGGGAGACTGCAACAATGATGGAGCTATACATTGCTATCATGTCACATAAAATGAATACTTGGAACTTCTTGTGTCTTAGCATGGTTGCCACTCCCACGATGCACGGCCCACCGAGTTATTTCCACCGAGGCATTGTAAAACCAGGCGCAAAGATTCTTGTGTGGCTTAACCGAGGTAGCTACCAACATAAGGGTGTTCACTCTGTCCTTGTAACCATCCATCTTGAGTGGCTCCAGTTGTATAACAGATTGTTTAATTGCACTGAGGGGTTTGCGATTCATCGACAGCTCTCAATGCAACCCATGTTAGCCTTTGCAGGGTGGGAGAGAAGGTCATCTGCTAATGGTGATTAGGGATGATAAGGAAATTTCAAATCATGCAAGAATGGTGATGAAGCATGACATTTATATTATATTCAAATCCTACAAGATCGAGCATTTAGGAGAGTTGGTAGTTTAATATAATATCAAAACTTGGTCTGATAAGAAGTCATGGGTTTGAGACCTCCCATTTGTGTATTTAAAAGTCCATAGTTGACTTCGTTTGATTTTTTTTATTCTCCACATGCGGATATGGGGTGTGACCCCCGTGGAAACATGGTTCACTAGAATCCCAGGCAACACCCAATCGAGAAATAGGGCCACATATGGTGAACTACCAATAAGTTTTCGGAGTCTTTCGGTTACTTTTGAGTTAATGTGCATGACATACTGGGAAACAGATTTTGTGTCATAACACGAGATGCGAGTGCGGGAAGCAGAGCCCCAAACCATATCTATACGGGGGTGTCAATCTAAATCAGGTTGTTGAAATACCCAATATATGGCCTTTAAGTTCATTGAACAAAATTAGTCTAGTTAACATTGATATGTTGAATAACTTGAAAGTTGTTTTTTATTAAAGGTATTCAGTCTTCATAATCTAGTAACTGCGATCATATAGCATTCTTGAGAGATAGATGATAGAGAAAAATTGTCAACTTGTAAAAGAAAAATAGTTGAACTATGACAACTTCAGCAACTACTAAAACTTAAAAATAATGGATGCAAAAACCAATGAAAGGAAAAGGGGAAGTTATATCTTGTAATACTAAATTTGTTAATTCATAATTACAATAAGTAAGAAGCAATTAATATTATTTCATTCAGGAAACACACCACATGAAAAATGGGCCGGTGTTTCCATGTGGTACTCGCGACATCAAGGCTCTCAATCCATCATTATTCCCTTGGGCTTCAAGTCCACCCTTTTATCTGAAGTTAGGACAGCCGACAATCATGGGGTGCCCGATACATGGTGGCTAAATCTTGGGCTATCGTTTTAGGTCATTATCTCTATCATTTATAAGTTCCTTACTTTGAGTTTTGAAATTTAGTGACTACATCATATTACCATTGATGGCTGTAGTATGAAGAATGTTTGGTAGTATCATTAAACTCTCCACTAGGATCTGAGCCAGCACGTCGATGTAGCTCCCTCATAACATCAATATGGCCTTTCAATGAAGCCATGTGAATAGGTAAGAAGCCATTTTTATCCCTTTCAACACCTCTTAGAGCATATTTTCCTAACAAGTAAAGGACCCCTTCAAGGTGACCTATGGATCTTTGCCCGGTGAAGTGAGGTCACTCCCTTCTTCGTCTGAAATAAAATCCCGAGCTTAGGTCTTATCGAATGATATCTAAGACATCTAGCGTTTAAAATTATAGTTAAAATGGTTGGGGAGCTTTAAAATCGAGTTATACTTAATTCTATTGATTGATACTTAACAAAACAACAAGCATTCTCATGATGAAATTAATATGGTATTCAAAATTGTTTCTAAGCGTCAATGCGTTTATAAGATTGGGGTGTATAAGGGGAAGCACATGTCACAGCCTCAATCATGTTACGTCATTAATTCTATATTTGAGATGTGGTGTAACCGGTAGCAATTTTAGCTATAGTTGACCCGACTTTATGTGGTGGCCAGCTTGATATGAGCGAAAAATAGGCTCGATATCCGGTTCCACGAGCGGGGAAATGGCGGAATCCTGTCGAGCCAGGGCCCCACGCATGTTAACACAGGAAGCGAGAGGTCGGGTTCAACGAGCTAGCCAGAATCGAGACGGTGAAAAATCCTGCAGTCGATAAGCAGGTACATCTCATGCGAGCAGAAAATAGAAAAGATATATTTTTTATTTATTCCCGAGATCCTATAAGGGAAAGAAAGGATAATGATAATCATCGCCGAGTTGGACATCTTCCTATAAAGAAAGACTATCTCAAGTTAGCAAAGAGGCTTTTTCTATATATCGGTATTTGCACCGGGAGATCAGATATGGACGAAAATAAAAAAATATTCCGTCGATGGGAAGAGGACCTCGGCCACCATCAGGCCCGGTTGAGTCTCAACTATAAATGGGAGCATGTCCCCAGGGGTGAAAGATGCGCCCGACAATTCTTGCTGCGCATCGCTCATATCGCGAAGCAGTGCCTACCAGCGGTCTCTCTTTCTCTCGAAAGAAAGCTGACTTGGAAACATCGAACGACGCGGGCATAGCCCTCGCGGAGCCGCCCCTGCTTCTTTGTTCTTGCAGGGGTGCTTCGTCGGGCTATAGATCGCGGTGCCGCACGATCTACGCCTCGGCCAGGCGATCGAGCCTTTGCATCGGCCTGAAAAGCGATGGGATTAAGGCGAAGCGACCCCACACGCTCGACCCGAGTTCGGGTTGAAAAAGGCATCGTCGATTGGCGTAGATGCGTAGGAACGGCCGGTCTGTGCAAATATAGCGATTCTACCGATTCGCGATGTCGACTTCGAACCTGGCGGGAATGCGCCCGATCCACCAGGATGCGGGATCCACGAGAATGGGACAGCCAGGCCTCGAGGACGGTGGAACGCGGGCAACCGCGAGCGAAGTGGAAGCCCTCACGCCTCGTCCAATGTGAAGCCTGGTAGAGGAGTGGAACAATTGACCCGAGCCGGATGCAACATCAGGGAGCCTCGGCAGCACAGGAAGCGGCGACATTCCCCCACGAAGAGCAGGTGCAGTCCATGGCAGCTCGAGATGTTGGTAAGGCAGAATCAATCAATAGGGGCGCAGATGCGGGTTAATACTCTCGGAGAAGCCGTCACTGGAAGATGGTGGGGCGAAGAACCTCCCGCCGTCAGCGCGACGGAAGAGCAATCATGGGAAGCGAGAGGTTTAGGAGGAATCTTCGTAGGAAATCGGTATTGATATGAAAGAAGTGGTTAAGGGCGTGCCCGAATACTATGGATACTTTGGTCTGACAGCGAATCACCGCTTCACACGATCGAAAATATTCGTTAGCTCAATGAAAATTCGAGATCTTGCATGAAGTGAAGTCTTTTGTGAACCAAAGACTATCGACCATCTTAACACTTACGAAAAGAAACCGGATGGGTTGCATGGTATCAAGACCACACCGTCTTATTTGCCGAGGGCTTCCTTCTACGATTAAAGGCGACCAGCACGGTTTAATAGAATCCTCCTTCGTTAATCTCTTGGATTCAGGAAGTGCATCCATCGCTTTTCGTCTCCCTTCATCGGGCTAGAACATACGGCAGAGCTACCATCTGTTGACGGGTCGACAAGGCTCGCCCGAGGAAAGCTTGAGTCATGCGTGCAAGGTTCAATCTTAGAATCATGAAGATATGAATTTTGCCCAGATGAAAAATTCTCCATCGGCTAGCACGTTCATCGTGGTGGAAGTGCGATCGAAAGACTTTATGTTTTCCATCTCAGCAAAAAATCCTCGAGCAAGTATGGTAGAAGTACTTTCGCAGCGGAGAAGTACATAAGCGACTGAGAAAGCACCGTATCGAAGGGAGGAACTTCGTCCGCCCGTAAAGGAAAAAGTACAGCGGTAACCGAGGACGGGCCTTTTAGAGAAGCGGGGCGACGAGAGAGAAGTCTCGAGGGAAGAAAGATCGAGGAGGCGATCTCCCGAAAAGCCCGAGGAAATCTCGAGAGACGGCCGGGCTACCCTGCAATCGAAGGCGAAGCGATGTTACTCACCGCGGAAACACTTCCACTAAGCCTGGTGATACTTGTCTTTACACATGAAGATGAACCGGCAGTTCTTGAGGTGGCTTGACTGAGATGAAATCGGATCATTTGCTAGGGCAACACTAAGTATTTAGCCGGTTTCATGGGGACTAGCTGGGCATGCGCCTGGAGCAATTATTATCTAATAGGAAAAAGAAATAGAGTACCTAATACAACGAGGATACATAAGGAGTAAGCTGCTATCTCAGAATCGACTGAATGGGACCGCGCCCGCATGAGCATAGACGACGGGCTGCAGGCACCGGCAGCCACATGGGAGTCGTAAATCTTGGGAGGTCGGAGGAGGAGATCTCTCAGTTGTTTCAGAGCTACTTCGCATATTTTGCATGGAATTGTGAGAATGGAAATATCATGGTATCAAGCATGGTGAGAACCACCATGTCGTTCTGACTCAGAATCTGGAAGGATATCGGCTTCCTTGTGAGACCCATTGTTGGTTGCATGATAAACAACCCTCTAACAGATTCAATAGGTTTAATGTTTCAGCAGAGAGGTTAAATGAGCCTCATTGCCTCATGCTTTGATGAAAAATCTGGAGCTTGGAGGATTGACTTTGTCAACATCAAAATCTGTGAAAGTTACTGGAAAAAGTGGTACCTCTGGGTACCAATTCAGCTGATACTTCGCTTTGGAGCGACCTCCATGCAAAGCGAAACCGCGTTCGGTAGATTTTTATATAAATTATTGACCTTCATGAGCTTCTAACATGTTGATAGGAGGCCATCTTCTGTAAATAAAAGCAATCCCTCAGCGTATCATCGGTTATCAAATTCCCGACCATTCATGGAATAGGGATGGTTCGAAGATCGGCCCGGTGGCCGGGGAAGTGCTATACGGCCTCGTCAACGAGAAGGCTTTGATCGACAAGCCGTTAATATGGATGACTTGTTTTATCTTGTGACGGTGGCGAGCAGAACCTTCGAGGAGCAAATGGGTTCCCCAGATGTGGGCAGAACAAATCTCGCCTATCGAGCTCCGGTGGCAGAGAGAATCTCTCTCGGCGTCTGCCGTGCGGAACACAGCGAGGCACAAGGGATGTTTCAGCGTGGGAGAAGCGGTGGAGATAGCCAGGAGGAATTGACCTGTGGTGGTCACACATAAATTGGTCACAACCCATCCTTCAAGAGCGTCAGCTTGAGAAGCACGAGAGGCTTCGTGCAAAAGCGAAAAAAGCCATCAATGAAGAGGTTGGCAAACTCCTCTGGCCGAGGAAGCGATCGAGGAAGTCGAGAACACCCGTGGGGTTGGCAAAATGTCGGTACTCGTTAAAAAGCAAGCCGGCAAAATGGCGACTGCGTATCGACTTCAGCCGACATAAACAAAAGCTTGTCGAAAGGGCCGGTTCCGCTGCAGAAGTAGATAAGTAGGTGGATGCTACGAGCGGGTCATGAACTTCTTGGTTTCATGGATGCCTTCTCGGGTGCAACCCGGTCCGACATGGACCCCAGACCAAGAAAAGACCTCGTTGATCACACGGCCGCCAAGGGACCTTTATTGTTATCGAGTGATGCTGGATTTTGAGGCTCGAAGAATGCGGGGAGCGACTACCGAGAAACTAGTAAATCGGATGTTCCCAGCGAGATAGGCACGTATGGAGTATACATAGGCGACATCTTTGGTTAAGGGCGTCCCTGCTGGAATACCCACATCACGGGCTTCATAATCAATCTGAGGGAATGAAGCAAAAGTGGAGGACCGAAAATAAAGGCATTACTTGACATCTTGGTCGCGGAGTCGAGGAATAAAGAAGTCTAGCGGCCCGGCGGGGAGAGACCAGGCTGGCTCTAAGTCATTTAGGTGTCCCGGAAACGAAGTATGGGTGCCGGCCTTTCTTCGGGTTCGAAGAAAGCCTTTCAATGGGATGCGGTGCGAGATTCTCGGCCCGGCCCGAAGACATATTTGAGCTCCTCATCTTAGTAAGCCACTGTCGGGAACTCCTGCGCCTTTGTCATGGCGGGTGTCGAGTTTTCAGCCAAGCGATGTCCTCGTGTGGAGAAAAACGGTCGACATCAGGTTTGTCACTTGTGTAGAGCCTTTGAGAGGAACATGGAAGATACCCAGAAAATGGAAAAAATTAATTTTTATTGCACATTATGCATTTGCTCGGATACTCAGCGTATTTCCAAGCTCATACCATAGAAGTCCCCAGGCGGATCTTGATAAACAAGAATCTTGCAAACCTTGAGACCTCAGACGGACTAATGAAGTGGTATCGAACTAAGCGAGTTTGACATCGAATATGGTAGAAAGCGCCGCCAAGGGCGGTCTTTGGCGAGACTTTGTCATGGAATTTGCATCAACGAGAATCCAGCCAGCGGTACCCAGCGGTAGACCTTTCCGCGGAAGCTCTTTGTAGATGGGCCTCAGCGCCCGGGAGTGGAGAAGAGTCTCGTCAGCCTCTCGAAGAATAGGCAGTGAATAATGCACTCGAGGGTTTGGATTGAGAACATCAGCGAAATGGCGAATATGGCGGGTCATAAGCGGGGCCGCGACGCACGCTCATTCGTTAGAGGTTGATCGATTGAGGTCTACCGGTGACTCTCGCGGTGGTTGAAGCGAATAGAAAGGTACATGGGCGAGAGAGAATGATCACGTATCTCGAGGGTTAAGTAACATCAAGAAATTCGCGGGTCCATGTAACACATGTCCCAGGGGCGAAGTCCCCGTGACAACTTGCAGCAGCCACGACTTCTCGGGAAGACGGAAGACCTCGGCATGTCGACACTGTCGAATGCAGCGAGACATACATCGGCCTAATAGCATGTTGATCCCCAATAGGATCAATGAATTGGATGGACCCGATTTGGGATTATATTAATATTGGAACCTGCCCAGGATGACGAGAAAAGCTGACGAAGATAAAGTAGAATCTTAGGATTTACCCGACCTGAGGAAGCCTTTACAAGCGAGGATTCTTCACACCTTTCTGAAATGCATCGCGGGGGGAGAGATGCGGAGTGCGTGCTAAAGAAATTACGAGGGCATATGCGGGAATCATATAGGAGCTCGGGCATTATCGGGGAAGGTCTTGAGACGAAGGGGATACTCTGACTGACTATGCTCGAGGCGCCGCCGGGCTGGAGTCGAAAATGCGAGATCTTGCCCAGGGCGCGCGGGATCTCACGCCTCCCGCTGGAACCACGGCGTCGATCACGAAGCCAGCGTTCAACAATGGGGTTTGGACATATTGGGACCCCTGCCCATCGGAAAAGGACAGTGTAAATTCATAATCATCCTTGATGAATCACTTCACCAAATGGGCGGAAAGTAAGGCCTTTAGCTACGTCACGGAGCAAAGATCACGTAATTTTGTGTGTGAGCTATCATTACGGGTTTGGTATCAAGAGCCGGTATCGGACAATGGAAAACAGTTAAACAGACAAATTTA
The DNA here is from genome assembly GCA_016808115.1 of Tetrastigma voinierianum. NCBI lineage: Eukaryota > Viridiplantae > Streptophyta > Magnoliopsida > Vitales > Vitaceae > Tetrastigma > Tetrastigma voinierianum. The sequence continues at coordinate 174,041 of JAEQBH010005631.1, forward strand.
GAGACTTTTTGCCAAGGCAGAATTAAAGATTATTACTCATCTGAAGCACGCGGTCGACGGACGGGCGAGTCACCATCAGGACCCTTAAAGCCGCTTTGAAGACCAAGTTGGAAGACCATAAAGGGGTGGAATTTAAGAATATATTCACGAGGTACCTATGGGCCCTCTGAGCGACACAAAGGCATTTCTGAAACCCCCTTTGCGCCAGCTTTTTGGCAGGGCGATCGCCCCTGTAGAGAGTCGGAATAAAATCCCAAGAGGATTGAGTTAGCATCAGAGGAACTGCTTGGCGAGGCCCTTCGTCTGAACTTAGAACTCTAGGCGAAGCGAGCAGGTTCCAGCCTTCGGAGGAATATCAAAGGAAGCGTGAGTATTACAATCGGTCGGTGAAGCTGCATCGGGCGACTTAGTCTTAAAACTCACTGCCGGCAGGAAAAATCGGCGCATGGAAGTGGGCCCCAATGGAGGAAGGTCATACATCGCCTTGAGTCGTCGGACCAGGCCCGTTCTGAACTCAGACAGAAGGGAAAAATCTTGAAGCATACGTGGAATGCGGAACATCTCAAACGTTTTTACCAATAAGCGTTGGGGTCATGTTAATTAGTGCATAGCAAGTTGAACATTTGTTAATCACGATGTCGAACATTTCATACAGTTCAAATATATGGAAATCAGAAAGGAGCATGATAGGAAAAGTCGTAAAGAAAAGGCTCTCTTTATTCTACAGTCAAATTATAATCGATTTAATTATATTACAATGGTACAATTGGATTAAATTGCGATCGCATCATCCCCACATCTTGAATAGCATACGTACGACGGCATCAAAAAAAAAAAAAAAAGCGGGGCAGAAGAAGGAAATGTGGAGGCGAAAGATGAAGAGAGAGAAAGAAAGAGGAAAAGAGGGGGAACAAGGAAAGACAAAGAAAAGAAAGCGGATGAGAAAATTTGTGGAAAAGAAAAGAAAGAAAAGAGGAGAGAGGTAGAAAGGAGGAGGAGGAGAGATGACGGGAAAAGCGGAAGAGCGGCGCAAAGAGTTGCGCCTTGGAAACCTCCACAGCAAGTGCAGGAATAACATGACTCCATAAAGGGGAGACTAGGGAAGAACTGCGCTCCTGGCAGAAGATCCGGAAAGTTGGTGAGTGTGGAGGACTGACAAAAACTGACCAAACTTGAACATCCATCACAATGCGAACTCCATCACATATTATAAAGAAGAATCTTTCCAAAGGCGTGATCTGGGGACAACGGAACAGCTATTTATCTTGAGCCAAGCGCCGAGGCTCATGACGTTAAGTCTCAGTATTAATGGCGAGTTCGCACCTTTTCAGCGAAATTCACCTGACGTTTTCCCCTCTCGGACGGTTCCTCCCGCAGAGGGTTTCTCGGAAACGAAGAAAGTCACACGAAGCGTCTCTCCACATGTGGCGTTTCATCACAGGAAACGGTTCAAGCCACGCTACCCCTGGCAGTCGAGGATCTTACATTTCGTTTGGAGGCGCCACCAAGGCCACCGCGCCATGAGCCCTGAATGCTCACTTTCTGTGAAGATTGATCTCAACACAGAGGCGTGCTGGCAGGTCGGATGAGGCCCGTTCGATTTGGGCAGCGCCCAGAAGGCCATAGTGCTATGGGCCAGTGCTCACTCGTGAGGTGATCTACTCGGCACGGTGGCGCCCTGGCGAGGTCGGATCAGCCCATTTCGGCTGGGCGCTGCCAAGATGCCGCGCCATGAGCCGGAGTGCCACTCTGACCGGTGCTCCTACCGACACGGGGCCCGCATTTGCTAAGCGGTCGGATCGACCATTTCGGTTGGAACGCCTGGGGCCACCGCGCCTTAGGCCAAGTGCTCCACTGCGGCGGGAGTGATCTCCTCTCAACCTGAGCCCATGGCTGCGCCTCGCTTGGTCGGATCAAGCCCATTTATTTGGGCGCCGCCGAGCGCAGCGCCGAAGCCCCAGAGCCCGTTGCTGTCGGCGAGGTGGTTACCGGCACGAGCCCGGCGCCTCGCGATCGAATCAACCCATTGGTGGAACGCCACAAGGCCAGCTGGCATTGGGCGTTGTAACTGACGAAGTGGTCTGCTCTTGGGAGCCGGCGCTTCAGTAGTGGGCGACCGTTGTTTTGGGCGCGCCCAGATGCTGCGTGACGTAGTTAACAAATGCGGACGATCTACTCCAACACGAGCCACGCCGCTTCGTCGTCGGACCAACGTTGTTGAACGCCACAGATTCTGTGGCCGAACCCGATTGCTCACATTGAAGAGCTCTTCTGTGAACAGTGGCGCCGACGAGCTCTAATCTACTATTCATTCTGACGAGCTCCTCCTATCAGTCAGCGTGGACGAGCTCCTACTTCATAATTTACATTGACGAGCTCTTCCTGCTCCGGTCAGGCGTGGGCTGACTCCTACTTCACAATTTACATTAGCGAGCTCTTCCTATCGAGTCGGCTGGGCGAGCTCTGCTACAATTTACATTGGCCAGACTCTTCTGTCGGTCGGCATGGACTGAGCTGCAATCTTATTCATTGACGAGCTCTCACATCGGTCGGCGTAGATGACTCTACTTCACAATCACACATTGACGAGCTCTTCACATCGGCCCGGCATGGGCAGAGCTCTAATCTCTATTCATTCGACTAGCTCTCCTATCGAGTCGGCATGGGCGAGCTCTACTTCACGATTTACCCTTGTGACTCTCACTATAGTCGAGCTGGGCGAGCTCTACTTACCGTCACATTGGCTGAGCTCTTCTATCATTGACATAGACGAGCTCTAATCTACTATTCATTACAGCGGGCTCTCCTGTCGGTCGGCATGGACAGCTCCCACATTTACATTGATGAGCTCTTCTACTCATTCGGCATGGGCGAGCTCTGTTCCTCTTGTTGGCAAATCTCCCTACTCCCGATCGGCATGGATGAGCTCCTACTTCACAATTTACATTGTGAGCTCTTCCCTGTCGGCCCCGGCATGGGCGAGCTGTCACACTATTCATTAAGCGAGCTCCACCCCATGGTGGCCTTGGGCTCTCTTCCTGATTTACATTGGCGAGCTCTTCTGTCAGTCGGCATGGGCTGAGCTCTAATCCACTATTCATTCGGCCAGGCTCTTCTCAGCCATTGGCGTGGACGAAACCTATTTAGCTATGTTTTTACCGGCTCGCCACTGATTCACGTGGAGCCGTTCAAGCCCTTATATTAATGACTCGCCATTCATTGTTTCCTTAGCAGCACCTCGCTTTCTCAGTGGCAGAGCTATCACTGCCGAGTCACGTGGAGCAGTTCAACATTGTCGCTTTGTGAGCTTTCCTTACTTAGGTCGACGAAATGGCATCTGAAACCCTAAGAGGAAGTGAGCCCAGTTTAACAATCCATGTGAATCATCGGTTTAGGAAAAAATACATATGTATCTGACAAGAATCGAATTACAGCAAATCTGTATTTATTCAAGGCTACATGAATCCGGGCCCGGGCTGTGAGTGAGTAAATATATACAAAAAAAAAAAAAAAAAAAAAGGAGAAGAAGAGTTAAAGGGAGATAAAGGGTCGAGATCGTCCATAAAGTCCTGACCGGGAGGAAGGGATGACGAGGAATGGGAATGACTTTCAACGAGTCTTAGAGCCCTTGGGGTGTTTGCGGTAGATTCCTCTTGCCTCCTCGTCACTAGGAAGATCAAAGTTGAGATGCAGGTTGGGATGCATGAGCTAGCTTTCCTTTGAAGCGAGCCACCTAGAGAAGCCCGAGCAGGCTGATCCACTTGATTGCCCTATCTTTCATCCCCGCTTTGTGCAACCATCTGCATCTGTGATGAAGATCGGCGATCGTGGCATTCCTCGTTTAAGCCAGATTCGAAGCGGGTCGCGACCTGAAGACTACATGACGAGCAATCTCTAACGACACCCTACCCTTCGGGCTTAGCGGTGGGCCACTTGGTTGTGTTTCTCCCGGTCGGCGGCATTGGCGCCGCGTAGTTCCATTTGAAGATCTCGCTGATTCGCCGGGGAGGTGGCAGGCTCATCCTGGCTCAGTTGAAGCTCGCACTAGGCAAATGCAGTCCCTCCACGAGCCTCGGCTTGAGTTACTACTACAGGCGGCTTCGGAGATTGTCCGAGAGCCCTCTACCGACTTCGCCCGCGGCCACGAAATCGGTATTCTGAACCTCATCTTCCCCTCTCTCGGCTGAGCCTGGCCCAGCCAAAATTGTGCTTCAAGTCGGACTCAAGTCGCTCCGCATCTTGATCCAAAGCGGCGCAGCTCTGGCTACGCATTTCAGCCCGTGGCGTGGCGGCCTTCGCCTTATAAATGCGGGCGATCTTTATGTGCTTCTCATTTAATTTGGCCTTTTGACGAGACCGCTGAATGAGTAGCAGCTTTGCATATCAAACACAAAGTCGATGCTAGGCAGCGAAGCGGAATGGTGATAAAGCGTGATTAGAGACTTACGAGGCTGACCCCACGAAGGATAAAGCCAAAGCTTCATCAAGCTGGAAGCCCGCTGACCTCGAGGTCGGGAATCGCGTAGCCGATAGAAACGGCGCTGCGCTGGGTTGATGGAGAGCAAAGAATCCACAGGCATTATTAGCGCTTATTTTCGACTTCTTTCTTTTGATTCGGAAGGCACACCTCTCGAGAGAGCAGCCGCGTCTTGAAGGCGGGATCAATACGATTCTGAGGCATAGTCGCGGAATCTGCTCGCGGCCTCGCGAGGATTCTCGCCTCAAGCAGGCTTGGAAGAGGCGTAGGGCATAAAGCGGCAAGCATCAGCGATGGTGACAACGCGCTCGGCCCTTGGGCGAGGAAGTCGGAGCGTCCCAATTTACGAACTTTGGCCAGCGATATCCTCTCGGAGATTTGTGATTTTTTCCTTTTCACGGCTGAGACCGGGATGGCGCCCACTAAATGAACTAAAATTTCCCAGTGGGAGCGACGTGATGGAATCGAAAGGAAGAGCCCGAGTGGAAGGAGGCGGGGCCTCGGGCGAGGATCGTACGAGACATCGACCTAGATGGACCCGGGGAATGCCGGACTTTATCAACTCACTTTATAAGGGGCGAGCCAGGACATTCAGGTGCTTGCCCGGTATGGCGTTGTCTTCCTCGCTAAGGTGGCTTGAGCACTGAGAGCACGGGGGAAAGTGTAAAAACCGAAGCGTTCAGCCATCTTCGAATGAGCCACGCTAAAAGCTGGGGCAAATACTCAGAAGATTATCGGGGTATGCGGAGTCATAGGGACACCTGGGGTGTCGTCCACGCGGAAAGATTGTGCTCCCGGGGAGCGGTACGAAGGTAGTCCCTTCCGTGACCTGAAGGTGGGTCGGAGATTACGGGGCTCGGGCGTTTGGAGGAGGAAGAAAATGAAGCCCTCGGGGTAGCTATTGGAATGAGATGAAGGCAGAGGCTTTATGCTAGGGGCCAGCAGGAGCCCACATCACTAAAAAGACCCAAAAGGCCTACAAAATACCCCGACCATTAGGAGCCGAGTTGGGAGGACAAATGTTGAAATGTTGGAACCCACTTTCATGAAGGGTGCGATTAAGGAAAAAGCAGGCCATTGTCAGGCGACTTCAAAACTGAACCATCCAGACACGGAGGTGTATAAAGTCGAACATCCCAGGACCCATATTGGACAAGGGAGGAGGTCGATAGCGATAAGTAAAAATGGTCCCATATAAAGGGCCAACTCTGCTAGGTCCCACGTTCCTGACATGTCGAAGGGGCGTGAAAAATCGGGGCCTTGAGGTATTTGATCAGTTGATTTCTTTTTACCCTTATCTAATGGATGGGGAGGCGCCTCGGGAGGCTTGGGGTTGAGACGAAGCAGTATCGAGCAAAGGCTGGAACACTGGCTGCACAGGATGGCATCAACGAAGAGTCGTATTGTCACGCGAAAGAAGAAGGCTGATTTGGACCACGTAGCGTAAGCAAATAGCAATAGGCAGGCGAACAAATAGCTAGGCTCGACTATCAGCCAGAAAGGACCACACGAAAAGAAACGGACGAGACTGGGAATAAAGCGGAAAGGAACAAGATCGGAAAAACTTCGAGATAGCGAGGGATTCGGCGAAAGAGGCGAAGTCAAAGGAATATGAAAGCAAGCGCGAAACCCGAAGAGTCACTATTAATCATCTCTTAGGCAGCCCTTTTTCGAATGGACGCGTGGGAATAGCGAGACGAAACGAAGGGCTGACCGCACACGCGGCGTATCTGAGGAATTTGAGGGCAGCGTGTAGGCGAAAAATAGGCCCTGATATCGGTTCCTAGGCCCGAGGGGAAATGGCGGGCTCATCAAACCCGAGGCCCCATGTCGCTTTGACGAGTGGGTTCAGACTGGCCCAGAATCGGAGACGGGTGAAAAATCCATAGCAGATCAATAAGCCAGTACATCTCATACGAGCGAATAGAAAAGATATATTTTATTTATTCCCGGATCCCACCATAAGGAAAGAAAGGATAATGATAAATCATGTGAGTTGGACATCTTCTATAAAGAAGACTATCTCGAGTTAACAGCTTTTTCTATATCCGATTACGGTCCAGATATGGACTGAAAATAAGAAATATTCCATCCAATGAAGGACTCTAATTACCATCCAGGTTGAGTCTCAACTATAAATACGAGGCCATCCTGCTCCCAAATTGAAATGTCTTGACATTCTGCGCGCAGCGTACTCGCCCTTTGCATGATTCGCCCTCTGGCGGTTCTCTTTTCTCTCGAGGAAAGAAAGCGGCAGGCGTCGGAAGCGGCCACGGGCATAGCCTCACCCAGGCCACCCCTCTTGACCTTTGCGGAGGTGCTCGTCGGGCGTGTGATGGTGATACCGCGATCTAGCCTCCGGCCGAGCGATCAGACCTTTGCATCGGCCAGGCTCTGTCAAGAATTAGGCCCAGCGACCCCATACGCTCGACTTGATTCAGGTTGAAAAGGCATCATACATAGCAGTAAAGCAATTTTAGCCACCATTAACATGTTACTAAAATTAGACTCTCAGCTCGCTCTGTATATATTAGAACTTCTATCGATGAAGGGCATTGAAAATCTATTACTTTACATGGTATCAGGTACAGGATCTCTAGCAGTCACCGTCAGAGTTCTGCCATGTCTTCCTCCTTGATCAAAATCCAAACTTTAATCTCCACCTAACCCCTCCTTAAGTAGCAAATAAATCACTCATTCTGCTTTCCGACATCACTGCCCCGAATCAATAAAAGTTAACTCCCACTCTGCTTTCCTTATCAATGGCGTGCTCGATTCGAAGCGCTCTCATTGAGATTCTGATTCTTTTCGACTATGTCAGGCACTCTTCGGTGTCCCTCTTAGATGAAATGCCGCCGTGATGAGCTCTATGAGACCAGCTGGGTTCGCGGGATAAACTTATCTTGAGTGCTATTTTAGCATCTACATCTCCCTCCATCACCCACTTATTGCTCGGTACAGGACCTCTCATGGCCTTGGACAAAAATTTAAAAATTTATATGCCGGTAGATCCAGGAACTGAGCTATGCGGGTTAAAGAACTCACCTTAATCCCGTGGAACTTCGATCGATCACATAATACCTCCATCTTTGTGAAGGCCTTGGGCGATGGAAATAGCCATTATTGATCATCGATTTTGGGTGATGACAACTCTTTATGTGTTGAATGGATTAGGCCAGTTTTGAGGAGAGATCGCGGCGCCTATTCGGGCAAGGAATCATCATTGGCCTTTGAGGAGTTGCACGACCTTTTGGTTGGACATGATGCATATTTGGCGCTTGAAAGCATAACCACGATGTGATTGTTTCTTCGACTTCACGAAGGCGAAGCATTACGCACGAGAAGTCAATCGTGGTCCTTTAGAAACATGATTACGCACGATGGGCCTCTAGGTTTCAACTAGCGAAGCTTCAATGGAATGACATGATGGTCGTCGCTCGATAACATCTGGGAGAGCCCAATTATTCCAATCGGCGTTGCATTGAATGCCAACTCTGTGATCAGATTGGGCCACATTGCCAGAATCACATCCTCAATTCCATTCTCGGAATGTTTTGATAAATTGTGCTCAGCATCTAATGGAAGGATAAAAATTGGTCATGATTCGTTTTGCTCTCATAATATCACGGTGATCTTTCCAATTTATCTATTCATTTCGAATATGATGGAATTGTGAAGTAATTCTGTTGATAGGCTCGGGTTTGGCGATCTCACATATTAGGTTCTTTATTTGTACTTTCCTCAGCGAACTTTTACATTGCGTGATCTCTTTGTGTTCCGAACCTTTGCAAAATTTAATTTCCGTTCATCATCGACCAGCAAAATAATGTCTTTGTTGAATTTCATCCTTTTTATTTTCTTGTGAAGGACAAGATCTCGAGGCGATTCTACTAAAAGGAGCATGTAACAATGGCATCTACACTTCAAAATCAATAGTAGCAGCATGAAAAGATTCTTTAATGTGCATGAACGGACTTCTATTGATGGATGACACAAGCGTCTTGGGCATCCTTCTATTAAAATTGTCCATCATCTTGTTAAAAATTTTTCTCTTCCTATTTCATCGACTAAAACTTTGTCTTCACTATGTCATTCATGTTCTATAAATAAAGCTCATCAACAACCCTTTCGTGTCAATAGTCTCCAAAGTCATGAGCTTCTTGAACTTATTTACACTGATATGTGGAGTCCTGCTAGTTATACTGGAATTGATGGATCAAGATATTACCTTATTTTGTTGATCATTATACAAAATATATATGGTTTTATCCAATGGTCACTAAATCCGGTGTTTCTAAACTTTTTCCACATTTCGAAGCAGTTTGTTGAGCCCTCTCTTTCAAAAATCGATCAAAACCAGCATCTCGACAATGGTGGTGAGTTTATTGCTTTAGAATCATATCTCTGCTTTATGGCATAACTCACTGCACTCTTTGCTCCCCACACACAGCAATAAAATGGTGTCTCTAAGCGTCGTCATAAATCATCTCTTTGAAGCAGGCCTTACACTCCTTCGTGATGCCCATCTTGATTTCTCTTGTGTATGCCTTTCCCAAACGACTTCCTACCTCATAAACAAGCAGTCCACACCTCTTCTTGAGGGAAAAATCACCTTTTGAAGTCCTTTTTATTCAAACACCAAATTATTTGAAATTAAAAATTTGATTACCATTTGTTATCCTCTCTGCAAACCTATAACTCAAATAAAATGTGAAGCTAAATCTGAGCTGTCTTTTCTTGGCTGTTCACCAACTCAAAATGCATACAAGTGTCTTGAACCTCAAACAAAATTTCTCTTCTCGACGCGTCTTTGTTTGATGAAACCCAAGATCAATCCAGCCTCTCTCAACACGGGTCTTCCATGCTAACCCAGAAACCTCCAGACCCTCCCCTATTTCTTCCTCTCTTTTTCGGTGCCCACCGATTGTGATGCCATCATCAACGGCGCGGCATACCCGGCATCATTACAACCTTCAGAAGGTTCACCTGCCATTGTCGCAGCCTCCTCAGGTACTTTCGGACCCTATGGTTCTTTACTTCATATAGTTCTTGCCGTTATAAATCACCTCCCATCTCATCAGGCTCTCCTTTTGATGATACTAGAATTTGCTTCTCCTTAAATCTTCCATCCTACTCTCCTATTCCTACTCCAGATACACCTCTCGATCCAGTTTTCTCCTCGTCTTAGTTCCTGACCCTCCCCAAGCTTAGTCTCTTCCCAAGCACTCATAACACTGACCACAAGATCAATGAACGAATCTTAGCAGTGGATAAGTGGTGTCGAACATCTCTTTGAACCATTGGGCGAAGGCCATTTCTCGGCCTCATGGCGTGAGGCCATGTCCGCTATGGAGCAGAAAATTCAATTTTCTTGAAAAGAATCGTACTTTTGGTAAAAATCCAAAATTTTTCTAGATCACGGATGACGAAACGAATTTCACCGTTGGAATCATCTCGCGAAATCTAGTAACCACGTCGATTTTCTTTAAATTCGAGAACGGTCAGATTTCGTAGTTTGTGAGGAAGCGGCGTCGGGGGTTTGGACATAGGCGCATTTGAGTGGCTGCAGTGTCACATGTCAGAAACACTTAGTTTAGATCAAGTTGAGCTTTCAGTGGGGCCGCGATGAACACATGGCATGATGCCATTGGGTAGAAAAGTCAAAATCCAAGAGAAGGGACATGGGTGACATTGTTTGAATTGTTAATGAGGAAGAAGACAAAATGTTGAATAGTGGTCTTCTTCCTTAAGGAGCCAAAAAAAGAAAACGTGAAGGGAGGAGAAACATTTACAGTGAGCTTAGGTTTTGATTTTTAAAGAGAGAGGGAGTGACTTCTCTCTAAGATCGAGCGATGGACCGATCAGGTTTCTTGGGCGAAGGAAGGATTTATCTAAATGGTGAGGACTACGCGTGGGCACCGGTTTTAGGGAGTTTCAACAAACTCCGTGAGGTAGGGGGTTTACCCTACTTGCTTTAACCATTTTTTAAGTGTTTTGTTAATGGTTGAGTTGATTTGAGGTCGTGAGTGGCGTTTAGTCGGTCGAACTTCAGGACCAAATTGTTAGAAATGTTAAACCGTTTATTTGTTTGAGGACTGTTTTGGGTGATTGTTTCATAATTTATACAATAAATTATGTTTTGGTGTGTATAAGGTCGGAAATGGCCATTGATATCGGTTTCAAAAAGTGGAACTTGATGTTGGATGAGTGGGAACACCCGCAGACTGACCGTATCTATTCGGGGCCCGGTAAAAATAGTCCCGGGTTGTGTGAATTGGACAAAAATCGTCCATGTGTTGTGGTTTGAATTGTGTGGAAATTGTGTTTAGCTCAAGTGAGCTAAATTTGATGTTATTGGTTAAGATGGAGTAACATGATGTTATTAGTTTGGTGCCTTCCGATATATGCATAATGATGTATTGGCATGTGTTGTATAAATTGTGTTGAAATGACATAATGCATTTTCATATGCACTGGGTAACCTAGAAATTAGGTGTGAGTGCATGACATGAATTTTCTGAAAAACGAACATGGTTGCGAAAGGAATTTCACAGGATGATTTTCAAGAGAATGGGGTTGGGAGGTAGTCAATGATCATCTTGGATGAGGACCATATTGTTCGGAAAGTTCCCTGACCAATTCGCTGGGAGGTGATCGATACTCTTCTGAAACTTCGGTAGTGTGTTTCGGAAACGACAAGTTTTGTTTGAAAACTGATTATTTTCTCATACATGGCTTAGGCAAGTGTAGAGAGTCGGTGAGGACTGAGACATGGGTTTGGGCGTATGGGCAGTGCAAGTAGGATCACGTATTTACTTGGTGTGTGTTTACACATTGAATCGTGCATATGCACTTAGGTCTTGGAGTAACCCATTTAGATAATTTCACTGCTGGGCAATAGCTCACCCTATCGGGGAATCTTATTTGGTGCGAGGCGTTGAGAAGACGAGAAAGCTGAATTTAGAATTCGATTTTGAAACCAGAGTTGTGGCTTGATGTTTAATTTATAACATGTATAAAAGCCCATAAATTTTAATATGTGTTTGTATTAAGAGTAATGTATAACTCTTGAACCATGTAAAATAATTGGTTGAATGTATTTGGATGAGTATGACATGTAGGCCCAAGTGGTCATTTTACTCATGTGTGTGTCTCGTGATATGAGACGTATAGATTTCCACGGGTTGTGGTGATCAACGGACCCTGATTTTAAGGGCTTCCACATCCCACTAAATCAGCATCTGTGAGAGCATGGGACTTGGGACCTAGTTTTTACCACCCTCAGTTGTACTGAAGTAGAGTGCGTAAGTGGGTCTTCAAGTAAAAGGCATGCTGATGGATTTGTGGACATATTCAAAACTTGTCCTAGTTGCTAGGGTTATGATCGTATACGGTATTGATTATAAAGTAACCTTGCTTCTGTAGTCAAACCGGGAACTATTAGGCGTATTATCTATTCTTTGTCATAGAAAGGAGTGGGATTTGAGGCAAATGGATGTCTTGATACCTTTCTAAATGGTGTAATGTATGCTTGTTTTATACTTGCAAATCCCGAGTTCGAGACTTGTCTGAAACCTATAATATTTGCGAGTTAAAGCGATTCTGGACGGCTTAAACAAAGCTCCGGGCTTAGAGACACAACACTCAAATACCATTCTTCAAGCTGGGTTTTCAGTTCCAAGCGAAACTCCTCCCTCTTCATTTCTGATCAGGCTCCGATCTTTGTTATTTTGGTTTATGTTGATGATCTTGTTATTCACAGGAAATAATTAATTCTCATGGCCAATATTGATAAGCGGTTGGGTGATATGTTTTCTCCGGATATGAGTTCTCTTCATTTCTTCTTGGGGATTGAGTAATTCCTACTTTCATTTGGGTTATTTCTCTCTGACATAAATATGTTCGTGACGCTTGTAACCATGACATGAGTGGATTGCTAGAGATGTCTGACCTCTCTCCTACGACTCGATCCCTTGATTGATTTATGGCAGCTGTTTGTGTGGGCCGACTCAGGGTTTAAGTAGAATAATTGGCCGCCTTGATACCTTTCCTTCGACCGTCAGGCATCTCATTTGCGGTCGACAAAACTTTCCGAGTTTATGCATAAGCCCGACTACGAATCAACTGAAACTGACAACAAAAACTCTCTGCTACTTAAAGCAAACCATTTTCATGGTATTGGTCCCACCAAGCTGGCCTTCCCATCTTAAGAACATACTCCGTCTGGAATTAGAGTGGAAATGTGGATAATGACCGTCGACCTCTTTGCTATATAAATTTTTTGGGCTGCAATCCCATTTCTTGGAGCTGAGGAAACAACGAGCCGTTATGCGATCTAGCAGGTGAATAAATTTTAGCGATCGACTTCGAGACAATGTGGTTGTCCACTCTTCTCAAGGAACTAGCATTTCCAGTCACAGAATCTCCCCAGCTACTTTGTGATAACCTTGGAGCCACACATCTCAGTTTTAACCCAGTCAATCATTCGCGCATGAAACATATTCAAATCGACCTTCACTTTGTGCGTGACTTGTAGTGATGCATAAAGAAGCCTCGAGTTAAACATGTGCATACTTTCAGGCCGAATAGCTGATCACATTAACGGCCATTGTCGAAGGCGGTGCGGAGTGCTACGTAAGAAGGGTGGTCTTGCGGAGTAAGGCTCGATCTTGCGGGGCGTGCCGGAAGCACATGTCTGGCCCCTGAATCATGTTACTGTCATTAATTCTATATTTGAATGTAATTGCTTGATAATAATTTTGTACTTCTGATTAACCAACTTTATGTAATTGTAACAATAGCTTAATTTTAGCCCTACCATTAACATGTTTACTAAATTAGACTCTCAATCACTCTGTATATATTTAGAACTTCTATCAATGAAAGGCATCTGAAAATCTATTACTTTACAGGGTGGAGCCAACTTTTTCCTATATGTGCAGTGTCAAACTAAATCAGATAACCAGACCACCTTATTGTAATTTGTAACACATTAGTAATCCGTACATAGGTTAAAATTGGTTAAACCTAAGCTCGGTTCTGATACCACCTATTGGGAAGCTCATGAACCCACCCATATTGTAATTTTACCAATACAATGGTTAAACCTACTCGTTGGGAAACTCATGAACCCACCCATGTTGTAATTTATAACACACTAGTTATCAATACAACTGTTAAACCTAGTTAAGTTGAAACTCATAAACCCACCCATCTCCTTAATAGAGTTGGCAATATGGGCTAAGCTTGATGGGCCAGCCCATTTTAGCCCGAATTTTTGAAGGGTTGGATTGTAAAATTTAAGGTCCGAATAAAACCGGACTAATTTGACTCGACCCGATTAAACCTAGTGAAGCAGAAACTCATAAACCCACTCATCTCCTTATTCCTTATTGATATGATATTGTCCTCAACTTGACTGACTTTGGTACTACTAATTAGAAAAAGTATGGACCCACCCCTTTTTCACATTGGTATAATTGATGCAGCATCAATAAAAAATGCTTAGAAGAAGAGAGTATAATTGAATAACTCTAGGAATCGCTCCTAAAAACAATAGGCTTCACACCATAGGGATATTTGCTTCACACAAAGAGACTAGTATATGCTGGAAAATTTTGTTCTTTTCATTCATTAATTCTTCAAGACTGAATACAACCATATATATATATATATATATATATATATATATGTGTGTGTGTGTGTGTGTGTGTGTGTGTGTGTGTGTGTGTGTGTGTGTGTGTGTGTTTATAGGGACTCGCAACTTTTAGAACTACCATTTAGTAAAGCATGTAACTAGGAACTAGCAACTTTGACTGATTACATAAAGACTGTTGGAAAATAGAACATCACTTAAGAAATATTGGAAAATGACAACCATTGGGCGATACTAACCTTGACAGCCGTCCTGACCCTTATATATGATAAATCTGCAATATAGCCTTGATATATATATATTTTTTAAAATCAATTCTTTTTTAAACCAACACCCCTTAAATTTTGGAATACATAGATAAAAACCATTAGAACTACCATTTAGTAAAGCATGTAACTAGGAACTAACAACTTTGACTGATTACATAAAGACTATTGGAAAATAGAACATCACTTAAGAAATATTGGAAAATGACAATCATTGGAACTGATACTAACTTATGACAATCGTCACCAACCCCTTATATATGATAAATCTGCAATATAGCCTTGATATATATATATTTTTTAAAATCAATTCTTTTTTAAACCAACACCCCTTAAATTTTGGAATACATAGATAAAAACCATTAGATATATATATATATATATTTATTTATTTATTTATTTATTTATTTATTTATTTATTTATTTATCTCAAACTTCAATAATAATAACCTACAAATATATTTTAAATATGGATAATCATTATATAATTAGTAATTAACTATATTTCTTGCCTTATATTTCTACTTTTATATTATCAGTAATTAACTATAAGATATGAATATTAAAATAAATTATGCATGCATCGCAATTATGTATATTATTGAATGCATTTTAATTAAATAAAATTTGATTTTATTATTAAATATATCTTATTTATCTTAAAAAATTATTATAATTTCACTTTAATTTTCTATATTTATCATTTTACTTTTTGTTTAATTTTGCATATTATTGAAATTTTGAAATATTAAAATGTGACATTTTTTCAAAAAGTTACATAAATATATAATAAATAATAATAATAAGTTTAAACTATTTTATAAGTTAACATTAATGTAATAAAAATAAATTATCAATATATTTTTAATAATTCCCAATTACCCAACTAAATTTTGCATATTTTATATTTATTTATTCTTAATAACCAAAGATTACATGATATATATATATATATATATATATATATATGTATATAAATTATATGACATAATTAAATATATTTGAATAAAGTAAATAATTATTTTATTCCCATTTTAAAAAAGTTATATTTATATAATTAAAATCTAAATATTCATATATTTTCGTTTAAAATCTAAGTATTTATCCTTCATTGTATACATTACATTTATTAAATAACTTTAATACAAGCTTTCTTACTTATTTTATAAGTTTTCTTACTTATTTTATCAAATTTTAAATTGTGTAATCATTTTTAATGAATTTTAAATAATTTATATTTTCTTGATATTCATGTAAAAATATTCATCGATATATCTCTGATATATCATATCATCAATACTGTTAATTTATTTTAAGATATTTTAAAAATTCATGTATTTTTTAAAAGTTAAATAATTACTTTTCAAAATATTCTTTTGTTTATAGGATTGTTTTTCATTTTTACTTGATAATATTAAATAAAAAAAATGTTAAAAACTATTTTATGATCACCTTAATTTTGACAAAAGTGTCTTATAATTTTTTCTTATTATTATGTAATGAAAACATACAAGTCATTTTTGAAAAGTTCTCTATCAATCTTAAGTGTAAAATAAAATATTTTTAATTTCATAATTAGTAACAATTTAATCCTATGTTATATAAAAGGGATTATCATTTCAAATGGACAAATTACACTAAATTTACACAACATAATATTGCGGTAATATTCAGAGCCCTATTTGATTTTATTTTTCCACTAGGATCATGTAGATCATCCAATGTGTAAGAATAAATATCATAGACAACCTCTTGTAGCCGCTAAACTTCTTGACAACCTTGGAGTAAAGGAATGAAAACATGTGAGTCCCCATATAAGTGACTAGTCGGTCTCCCGATATGTCAGGTCTCTGGTTTTAACACTTGAGTGGAGCCAGTGAAATGGTACAATAGATGACCCAACATTGATGTGACCCAGTGTCTGAGTTGTCTTGTGCAGAGCGAATCGCCTCCTGACCCCAAAGATTTAGTAGCCTATAATCATGACCCTTCATATCTACATCCTCCTCCATGAACCGTTCGAGTCGAAACTCTTATGGATCTTTCCACGCAGTTGGATCACACCCCAAAGCCCATACATTTACATGGACGATGGATCCCTTTGGAATGTCATAACCACCAATCTTAACATTGGCATTGGCCCGATGTGGAACATCAATGGGGTTGGAGGGTGCAACCTTAATGCCTCCTTGGTTACACATTGTAGATAAGGAAGGTTTTGGAGTCGAGATCGGTCATCGGCATGGTTTGCCCGATTGCATGGTCTGTTCGGCTTGAACCTTTTGTTAGACCCTAGGGTTCTTGATCAACTCGGTCATGGCCCATTCAACTGAGATAGTACTTGTGTCTATCACGGCAATGATCATATCCTACATTAAAAAATAAAATAAAAAAAAACCCGTAATTAATTTTCTTGCTTCTAAATGTAACAATATATATATATATATATATATATATATATATATATATATATATATATAAGTATAATTAAAATCAACTCACAGTAATCAACTATTAATTGTCCTCACTAGATCATATTTTTGTTGGAGAGTAAGCAAGCATCTGACAAAATGCTGTAATTTCCACCGGTGCTTATGGCAGGCAAGGGTGTATCCTCCATGATGGCTCTATATATATATATATATATATATATATAGTATAATTAAAAATCAACTCACCCAAAGTAATCCAATAATAGGTGTCCTCACTAAGATCATATTTTTTTGTTGGAGAGTAAGTAGAAGCATCGACAAAATGCTGTTAGGCACCACCGGTCTTGTGGCAGGTGGTGTATCCTCCGCAGTGGCTCCTAGTGAGCCGGTCGCGCGCACCGGGTTGATCAAGCGCGTCTTTCTCAGGGGGAACATCCAGCGGGCATAGGATGTAACCGGCCGCAGTTGTAGTGATGCGTTAAGCTTTATCGGATTGCCCTAAGTGCGTAGTTTAATACCTTGCTCGTCTAATACACCCTCGAATTCCTTTACCTTTTCCCAAATGCCAGTCTTGTAATGTTGTTGAACGACACTGCCTCCCAAATACTTCCTCAACCTATGCTCTTCCCAACATTTTCTGCGCATACATTGATTAACCTTTCAGTCGTTAGCTCTTGTTCTATCTTAGGAAATTACCAGAGAATGCAGGGGAAAAAACAAAAAACAAAATAAAAAAATAAAAAATAATAATAATAATAATAAAATTTTATTTTAAGAAGAAGATGAGTGTACGTAGGTAATAGTAAAAAATGACAGAGGAGCCAAGAGCAGATACTTCTGCCAGGAATGGTGATGTCTCTGAAAATGGATTGAACCATGAGTGACTTCATCTTCTCTCTTATGGAGTCTGGAGCTTCAAGCCTCTTGGGAGTGAAGGCTCAATGGTGCACACTTTTCGGACTGACGTAGTGAGGACTATGATTGGCCCACAGGTCATTCCGTCCCTGGTGAATCTAACCCAGATGATCTGCTCATGTTCCTATCAGCCAGCTGCTGATCATTCTCCTTCAAAACCTCCATAGCCAACTCTGAGCTCGAAACTATGACGTGAAGGTTGGAGCCCCAGCCACACAGACATGATGGGACCATGAATTTTGTGACCACTCAGCAAGCACCCGGAACCTGCAGGCTTGATTTTGCTGAGGTTTCCGAGGATGGGCCAAGGGTGTATGGGCCCCGGAGGGAGCTTCAATCTGAGAGGCGTTGGTAGGCTTGTAAGCAAGGGCGGGGGCTGCTGATTGAAATAAGAATCATTCTGAGAAAGCCATTGGATTGGATCGGAGGTATGGTGATATCTGATATGTTGGGTAGAAACCTTTACTTTTGTTAAGAAAGCAAAGGGTGGAGGGAGGAGGTATATATAGAAATAGAATTAATGGATGATGGTGGTAGACTGGTGGTGGTGGTGGTGGATGGATTCTTCCGCATGTTCTGGACTCTAGGAAGTAGGATTCTGCCTTCATGGAAGCTAGGAGGTATATATAGAAATAGAATTAATGGATGATTGTGGTAGAGTGGTAGTGGTGGTGGTGGTGGATGGACTCTTCCGCATGTTCTATACTCTAGGAAGTAGGAGGAGAAATGTCTGAGCTCACCTTTCTACATTATCATTGTAGTTGGGTCCATTGAAAAAAGAGATTGAATTCTATTTTTCTCGGGATCAATAAATGTGTAATCACTGATGGGTAAGGCAAAAGAAGTTGAACACATAATATCCGGATAAAGTGCATAAATGTTCTACGTATATTCTATTTTGTTCATAAACCTTTTTAATCTTAAGATACCTCTATTATTTACATTCCTAGATCAATCATGCTTCTACTATTAGAAAATGTCATAAATGGACAAGCATTCATTAAACACCTAACTCCAATTTGATTGATTGTGACTTTTTTTAAGTCACAGGGTGAACATGAGTGAGCTACAAAGTAAATGTTAGGAATATCTTGGGTAGCAAGGGTTTGATGACTTAAACCTTTAAAAGGGAGTATTGTATCGAAATGTTGAACTATTAAACTGATTTTACCATACAATAGTAATTGTTTTTTTTTTTATATATTTTAACTTTTTTATTTTGATATATAGATATATCATATGCACATAATTTATAAATTATTGTACGAAATTCATTCCAAATTATAATAATATATTTCATGAAGCAATCGGAGTGGTATTAGTTCGAAACGCTGTGGTAGAGTTTCACAGATTAACATGGATTCTTTCAGGTCATATGGAAATTAGTTTAGATATAATATGCCTTAAAAGCATCTTCCATATGTACACATACCCGCTTAAGACAAAAATAATAATATACTTTATTTTTATACTATTGTAGTTGGGTCCAATGAAAAAATTATGATATGATCTCTTATGTTAATAATTAATGTAATATTTTTTTAGAACTAATATGATATCAAACTAATTTTTGTTATACTTAAGATTATCATATAGTATGGTGTTAAATATTCTTATGACATAAAAAATAATATTAAAAAATCTCTGTTCTAATTTTTACTTGCAAAAAAATTAATTTTAATTCAATTTATTAAAATCATTTCCAAAACTTTAATTTTTCAAAATTTCTCATCTTATCATTATTAAAATAAAAATAAAACCTCTCTATTTATATACAAAATTTTTTAATTAAGTTCTTATCTCATATTAAGGAAATAATATTTTATCTAAAAATCTAAAAAAAAAACTATGGCCAAAAAATTATTTAAAGTTGTCAATCCGAGTGACCGATCAAACTAGGCTTACATGGAGTAAAGGATAAAATCCGATAGGATCAGACCTAATTTATATCATATTGACATTTTACTATCCCAATTCAATCCTAATTTTGGATAGATTGAGTTAATTAACGGAACGAACTCAAATTGTCAAATCTAATTACACATCCTTTTAGAAAACTTCTGATATGACTATATTTAATATTTTCCGAGTTAGAAAAAGTCAATTAGAAGAAAAACGTGCACTGGACCGGTTCACCAAACTCTAACAGAAGAAAAAGTCAAAATAGCCGCTTTCTGGTTTGAATTTTCAGATGTACGGATAGATATATTGATGGGGATTATTTTAATAGTGTTTGTTTTATATAATATGTATGAAGAGTGTTTAATGCTAGGGACGGGAAATAAGATAATTACAAAGCATTTTTCATATAATTTTTATATATGTACTGATCCTTTCATTCGGAATTAACAGAAAAACATGACAAAACAAGGTTGTAGGGCCAGAGTACTTGGGCGCCGAAACGAGCTTTGAGTCACCGTCTCGACTTCGATCTGCGTCTTACTTGTCATACGGATCTTGAGGCTACTTTGGTATCCCGATTACTCGCTTTTAATCTCTGGGGTGCTTAACATCCTCTAGACCTTAAACCACTTTGAGTATCGATACACAACTTTCAGTATTAGTACTTAACATCCTCTGAACCTTAAACCATTTTGAGTATCGGTACTTAACCTCCTTTGGACCAAAAATAGCTTTGAGTACTGGTACTCAACTTTCAGTACATGTACTCAATATCCTTTAGACCAAAAACAACTTTGAGTACCGGTACTAATCTTTTAGTACCAGTACTCACCTACGATTTCTACAAATTTGCCTTTTTTTACCTGTAATTTTCAACCAAAACCCAAAACATATTAAAGAAAACAACTCCAAAACTTAACTTGAACCAACCAAAACCACTAAAGCCCACAAAAACCAACCAACAACACTTTCATAATGGAAGTTAGGTTTTTCCTAGCAACTCTATCAACAATTATGAAAATAGCATTAGTTTCCATACCTTGATTTCTTGAACTTCTCTTCTTCATTCTTCTTACTTGAACAAGGCTAAATCAAAGAAATGAAAGGAAGCAAACAAGAATTTTGGCTGATCTCCTCCACCGTAACCTTAGCTCTTTTCTCCCCAAAGATGAGAAAATATCTCCTCAATCCATGAGCCCAGTTTTGATCTTGATGATGCTTTTCAGTGATTTAAGGAATTTAGATGATATTGGGGTCGTTAGTGGGACTGAGCTATTTGGTGGGTTGGTTTTGGCTCTGGATCGTCGGGCTGAGGGTAGGGTTGCCTTTGTCTTCGTCTGCCCAGTGTACAGCGTTTACTCTCCCCAAAGCCTGAAAGAAGGGGGTCGGCGAGGGGCTTTGCCGTGGCCGCTCAGATCTCGTCAGTTCTTTCGGAGGAGAGAAAGGAAATTGCTTAGAAGGTGAATGCATTGCGTATGTTTGCGTATCAGTATGCGTACCTTTCGTAGGTAGGGTGACCTTGTATTTATAGTGGATGTTAAGGTTGGATGGTGATTAGGATTCATTCCATTGGATGGGATATTTCTGTCGTGCTCGGTATCGGATTTAATCAAGGATATAGAAAGAGAAGTTTATTTGGGATAATCTTCCACTTCCTTATTTGAGGATCGGTTTGATGATGAGATGTTATTATCTTTCTTTCATGTATTCAAGATTTGGTTAGGATTTGCGAGATATGTGTGGGATTATTCTATTTCCTTATCTTTGGGAGACTTCCATAATGGCCTTTGGGCTAAGCGGATGGACCTTCATTCGGTACAGTACCGAGGCTTGAATCTTTGGCGATAAAGGCTTGAATGCTTCAATGGGCATGTCTCCTTCGGGTTTAGTGAGTGGGTCTGCGTGTTTCATTGGGCTGGCCTTTTCTTGGGCCTGGCGAGTGGGCCTGTGAACCTTATTTTTTAAACCTGTCGGTTCTTTTGCGGCCCGCGTATACGGTGTCGTGGGCAAGGGAACATAACGTTCTCGCATCGAGGTGGGTTTCACGTGTCTGCTTTCGAGGGTACCGGATTAGTTAGGGCTTAGTCGTTGTCATATGTCTTGTGATAATGATGACGCTCTTCACGGTTTAGCTCAATTTCCATAACCGGTTCCTTTTATTTCTTTATTAGACATCCTCTATCTTGTGTGCCTTTGATCCTGAGACCTTTTCTTTTCGCGAGTTCGGACTTCCTTCTCTTAGTCTTAATGAGCCTTTTGTGCGGGATCTTTCTACGCACCTTTCTTGGGATAGCCTTTTCTGTTGTATTCCTGGGTCCGCTGCGTCTTTGTCTCCTTGGTCTCTTTTCGAGCGATACGACGAGGCGCTAGGGTTGGGTTGGCCGAATTTTATTTTCATCATGGGTCCGGGTCGTTCTTTTTCTCTGCGTATAGGCGATGACTCTTTAATTGTTGCCGGTTTCGGGCGGACTGGCGATGTCTCCGACCGTTCGGCCGGGGTTGAACTTCGAGATGCCCTAGAGGCGCCTCCTCTTCCCTTGGACAAGGGTAAGAGAAAAGTAAACCTAATTAAATACACTGGGGGGTTAGAATACCTAAGATCTGTCGTTCAGCATGCTTTAACTGTGGGACCTAGCAAGGTCGGTCCCTCATATGGGGCCACCTTTGCCAGACGTTACCAGCCTCCGCTTGGCGTTGGGTGTAGTCCCACAGCGTTTTGGAAACCCTCTATGGTTGGTGCCTAAGATGGGTGTGTGCTTCACGCTTTGAAGTAGCCTTCGATAATGGTCTCTGCTTTCCTCTGCATCCCTTCATAAAAGGGTTTGCGGCACTTCAATGTTGTCCTTCCTCAGCTCGCCCCTAATGGTTGGGTATCTTAGTTTGGTATGTTAGTTTTCTTTAGGGACCAGAGGCTCGGTATACCGGCGTAACTACTGCTCCTTTGTCTTTATCAGGAAGGAGACCTTAGAGCTGCTTTTATTTTCTACAGCGTTAAGCTCCACCTCTTGTGATTTAGTCTTCCCTCTTCCCACAGGCTGTGGAAGGGAAGCTACTTCTTCGTGTGTGGTCGTAATTGGGAATATGACCCTCTTCGACAAAGGGCGACACCACAAGGCATTCAGGTAGCTTAGATGCTGAGAATCTTCGTGAGTGTTGATTATTTTCAGTTTATAACTTGTGTGTGGTCATTGGGTATTTCTGATTCTGTACTGTCTACATGCTTCTCGGGTACTCTAGATTGATCTCGGTAGTGAAGATATAGTGCTGGCATTTGGTGTTGGTGAGTGTCATCCTGCGTCCTTACGGGTGATCCGTCGAACATTCACGGCCCTTGAGCTCGAGGTCGACTCGCTCTCTATTTGCTTTGATGCCTTGGCCTCCTCATACAAAAGTTTCTCCCATTGGGCCCTCATTGCTTTGCTTTGGGAAGCCTTCGCCTCCTTCCATCATGAAAGTTTACGCCATTGGGCTCTCATTGCCAAACCCGCTGGGGGAATTGGCTCGATTGGAGGCGTTGTCGAAGCCGGAGCGTAAGCTTGAGAAAACCTGAGACTCGTTGAGAAAGATCGGCGGCCGGTCAAGATCCGAAGTTGGGGCATCTTCATCTTCTCGAATCTACTCATGTCGTAAACTGGGCAGGTCGCGGTCGCCTACGGTTAAGGCTCTACGATCTTGGTCGCGGTCCGGTGCAGATTACGCGCTGCGGTGCGAAGGTCCGCAGGTGGTAGTTGAAGCCGGCCGTTGGCGGGTTCGCATTACCGTCTGGAACCGCCAGAGAAGGGTTGGGTCACCTTCGAAGGCGGAAGAGTTGAGGGAGGAAAGATCGAGAATCCGAAATTAGCGAGGCAAGGTTCTTTGCTTCTCGATCATAGAACTCGCGGCGGTAGCAGTCTGCGATCCATTCTTAAGGATTACGATCACAAAGAGGTGGGCGCGGCGCGTTGATGAAGTTTGGCCCTATCTTCAGGGGGTCGCCTCCGTAAGTTCTCATACCTTGTCGTGTCTGATTCCATTTTGAGTTGATTGTCGGATTTGCATTGGGTGTTGATTCTGTGCTGGGGCGTAGGTGGCTACTCATTTGAAGGGTTTGGCCAAAAAGTCCAAACTAAACGAAAGTCATGCCAAAGCAGCCGGCTTACAAAGCGAGGGTGGCTTCCTTATCTGAGAGGGGGGTGGAGGCTGCGGGGTCGGGTCACGTATGATCGAGGGAGGCGAGTGGGGCCTCAAATGGGTTGGAAGCATGCCGCGTCGGCCGCGCTGGGTAGGGTAGGAAGACGAGGGCCGGAACGGCAGGGCGATCGAGCGAGCCCGGGAGGTTCGGGATGATTCTGAGTTTGCACAAAATGACTGCCGCTGAAGAGGCTAGGGGCCCGAGCTGCGGTATGCCCGATATGAACGGATGGTTAGGGATGAGCTTCTCATCCCAGCCCGAGCTCGGGGAGTCTGAGGAAGAGCTGCGTGCGATCGGGGCGACTGCGTGATAGAACGGCGTTGGGACGGGGCTCGTCGCGAGGCTAACGAGTGTTGCCCATTTCGGCGGAAACTGGCGAGGAGTTACGCGGCGGTGGCGGGGGACCTTCATCGGCAAAATAAATTTGGTGGTACGAGCGGAATGAAGTTATTGGTGAGTAGAGGCTTGTACTCAAGTGGTTTCTGGGTGGCTTGCCTTCCCGAGGGAAGAAGAAGAATTGGTAATGCCTATTAGGCACGGATTTCAACTTTGATCTTCCTAGTGGCCCGAGGAGGATGAGGGTTATTCTATGATTATTACGGAGAATCGAGAGAGCCTCGTGGGCCACTCATAACTAATGCCACTCTTCGATGCTGATCTCTGTGCCGTCTCTTTTTGATGTATGATTTTACTTGCTGTTATTATTATTGTTATTTATTATTATATATATATATATATATATATATATATATATATATATATATATATATATATCTATATATATATCTCTTTGTGGCTGGGACTCAGAGACATACATAGCCTTTTCCTTAATTAATACTCATTTTTCACCTTATTTCTTTCGCCTCTACTTGTATCTTAGTGTGCAGCAGTTTGAATTGACTTCTGTGCAGATGGTTTGGATTAAAGCGCACGAGTTGAGATGTTGAGCTTCTCAAAGCTAGTCGTGAGGCTCGGGCTCCCGGGCCTTATGAATTTGAATAACTGGTGAGCTTGACCTTTGGGCTACATGGCCTGAGGTGAGCAGTTGAGCTTTTCAAATTGTGTTGTTAGGCTCCTTGACGCTGATAATCCTGAGCTGATCTGACTTCATAGGCTGCATGGCCTATGCAGAGTAGTTGAGCTCGTTAATGTAATTTATTGAGCTCCGTTGGGTTGATTTACTGAGAACTTGTTCTAAGTGCATGGCTGTGTAGAATAGTTGAGCTCACAAAGTGTGATTTCTTGAGCTCAGTCGACGATTTGGTGGCTGACAGTTCCTAGTTTGCATGGCCTCTGTGGGAATGGTTGAGCTCTTGATGTGGTACATTGGGCTCGATCGACGGAGTTGCTTGGGTAGTAAGTTCTAAATTTGGATGGCTGTGTGGAATGGTTGAGCTCGTCAATGTGAGCTAATGGGCTCGGGTCTTGAGGCATGATGGATCGCGAGTGATCGACTCTATTCAGAATTTGCGTGGCTGTGCGAAGTAAGATGAACTCGTCAAGCGGGCTCTGCGGGGCTGCAGGCGGCTGAGGCCTTGGTGGCAATCCGACTGGTAGTCGGGGACTCGATAGATTCTGGTAACATCTTGGAAGTAGATGAGCCCCAGTCGAGTGAATTTCTTGGGCCGTGAGAAACCTTAGTGGCGATCCCGACTGAGGTGATTTGACTCAATAGTTGTGGCATCTTGAGTAGATAGACTCGTCGAATGATCTGCTGGGCTTTGGGCGTGGGGCCTTGGTGACGATCCGGCTGAGGCGATCGGCTCGGGCTGCGTGGTGCGTGGCGGAGTGGATGAACTCGTCGAAGTGAGCTATTGGGCTCAGGGGCGGCCCAAGGCCTTAGTGGCTGACCCGGCTGAGCGAATCGAGCTGTCTGACTGCGTGGCTGTCTTGAGTAGATGAACTTCGTCCACGGTGAGCTATTAGACTCAGGTGGCCCCAGGCCTTGGTGGCGATCTAGCTGGTAGTCGACTCATTAAATTTGCTTGGCAATGTTGAGTAGATGAACTTCGTCAAAGTGAGCTCTTTGCGTAATGTGCATTGACTTGATTTTCGGAAAGGTCACGGCGTCTTTAATGTGATTTATGGAGAATTTGAAGCGTTTGACCGTCGTGTGAGCTGCTGGAGCTCAGGTCGGCTGATTTGCGAGTCGGGGCGGTTCCTAGAGGTTGCATGGCTGTGTAGAATGGTTGAGCTCTTAGGTGTGAGGCTGGCTGGGCTCCGTCGTGGAATTTACTGAATCGGAACTCATTCTTAGAATTTGCATGGCTGTGTAGAAAGGTTGAGCTTTTCAATGTGAGCTGTTGGGCTCCTTAGGCCGATTTGCCTAAGTCGAATTGATTCCTAGGCTGCATGGCCTGTGTAGAGTGGTTGAGCTCGTCAATGAGCCTCTTGGACTCGGTGCGTGCCTTGAGTGGCGATCGAGGTTGGCGATCGATCATTAGAACGTGGCACGTGCGGAGTAGATGAACTCGTGAAATTAATTTCTTGGGCTCGGGCGGCCCGAGGCCTTGGTTGAGATCCGGCTGGCGGGTGATCATTTCGATAGAACTGCGTGGCACATCTTTGATAGATGAGCTAGTCAAAGTGAGTTACTAGGCTTGGTATTTGAGGCCTTGGTGGCGATCGAGTGGTGATCGACTCGATAGAAGCGATGTGGCACGTGCGAGTAGATGAACTTCGTCAAGTGAGCTGCGCACTAGGCTCTGGCGGCGAGGCATTTGTGGCGATCATTTGGTAGTCTATTAAATAAATTTGTGTGGCTTGTCATGGAATAGATGAACTCGTCGAGTGAACTCTGCAAGTTCTGACCAGCGAGGCCTTAGTGGCGATCAACCTATCTTGTCGACTCGATAGAATTTGTATGGCTGTCTTGAGTAGATGAACTATTCAGTATTCTGCAGGCTCCGTATTTGAGGCCAGCGAAGTCGCGATCCGGCTGAGCGATTTGACTCGATAAAGCTGTGGCTGTCTTTGAGTAGATGAACTCGTCGAGTAGACTCTTGGAAGCCGGGCGTTGGTGTAGTGGCTTGATTCGACTGAGGCGGTCGACTCGATAGGGCTGCGTGGCACATCTTTGAGTATTAAGATGAACTCGTCAAAGTAAGCTATTGGGCTCCGGGCGTTGGGCCTTGGTGGCGATCCAGCCTGTGCTGATCTGACTCAATAGGCTACGTGGCCTGTACTGAGTAGATGAACTCTTGAAGTGAGGCTGCTAAGCTCGGCGAGGCCTTAGTGGCGATCTAAGCGTTAGGCGTCGACTCATTAATTGTAACATCTTGAGTAGATGAACTTCGTCAGTGAGCGCTCACTGCGTGTTGCCATTTGACCGATTTTCTCGGAAAGGTGCGGCGTCTTTAATCTTGATTTATGGAGGGAATTTGAGCGTTTGATTCGTCGATGTGAGCTGCGGGACTCAGTGTTTGATTACTTTGATCAGGCCCGATTCACAAAATTTTGCATGGCACAGTGTAGAATGGTTGAGCTCTTCAATGTGTTTCTTTGAGCTCGTCGCCCGATTTTGAGTCGAATTGATTCTAGGCTACATGGCATGTAGAGTGGTTGACTCGTTGGTGTGTGCTCTTGGGTTCGGTAGCGAGGCCTTGGTGATCTGGCACGGTGGTTGACTCGATGGCGGGGTGGCACATAATGGAGTTGATGAGCTCGTCAAAGAGTGAGCTTGCCTGGAAGCCGGGCGAGTCCTTAGTAGATCCAGTGTCGAGACTCGGTAAATTTGTGTGGCTTTAATCGCGAATGAACTCGTCGAAGTAGAAACTCTTGGGCTCGAGGCCTGAGGCCTTTATGGCGATCGGCTGGTGATCGACTCATGGGATGTGTGGCTGTCTTGAGTAGATGAACTTCGTCAAAGTAGACCCTCACGGGCTCCTAGCGCGGAGGCCTTGGTAGCGATCGGCCGTCTTGTCGACTCGATAGAGCTGCGTGGCTGTGTTGGTGAATGAACTTCGTCGAGTTAGGTACTAGGCTCGGTATTTAAGGCCTTAATGGCGATCGACTGGTGATTATTTCGATAAGTTACGTGGCTGTCTTTGATTAGATCAACTCGTCAAAGTAATGAGCTCTTTGGGCCCGGTGTGAGGCCTTTGTGTGATCCGATATAG
The DNA here is from genome assembly GCA_016808115.1 of Tetrastigma voinierianum. Lineage (NCBI taxonomy): Eukaryota > Viridiplantae > Streptophyta > Magnoliopsida > Vitales > Vitaceae > Tetrastigma > Tetrastigma voinierianum. The sequence continues at coordinate 201,977 of JAEQBH010005631.1, forward strand.
TGATCGACTCGATAGGGTGCAGGTGGCTGTGCGGTAGATGTGAACTAAATCGAAGTGAGCTCTTGGGCTCGGGCGTGAGGCCTTAGTGGCGATCCGGCTGGCGATCGACTTATTAGGGCTGCGTGGCTGTCTTTAGAGTACATGAACTGCGTCAGAAGTGAGCTCTTGCATGTGCTTGATTGACTTGATTTTCTCGGAAGGTCACGGCGTCTTTAATCTTTGGTTATGAAGAATTTGAAGCGTTTGACTCGTCGATGTGGTATTGGAGCTCCGTCGGTGATTTTCTGAGTTGACGATTCTGAGGTGCATGGCTTTGCGTGTAGAATGGTTGAGCTCTTCAATGTGAAATTTCTTTGGGCCCGTCGTGGTTGCATTCGAACTAATTCTAGATTTGCATGGCACAGTGTAGAATGGTTGAGCTCTTCATTGTGAGCAACTACGTGACTATTTGCACAGTCGGGTGAATCCTAAGGCTGCGTGGCTGTGTGGAGTGGTTTGGGCTCGTCGATGAGCTACTAGGCTCCAGTCTTCCGAGGCCTTGGTGGCGATCGGCGTAGCTTATCATTTCATTAGATTCGTGGCACGTGCGAGGAATAGATGAACTACGTCAAAGTGAGCTCTTTGAGCTCTGTTGAGACCTTGGTGGCGATCCGAAACGGTGATCGACTGATAAGGCTGCGTGGCACGTCTTGAATAGATGAGCTCGTAAAGTGAGGCTGCAGGCCGGTATTGAGGCCTTGATGGCGAACCGGCTGGTGATCGACTCAGTGGGTGTGTGGCTGTCACGGAGTGAGGTCAGACCGTCAAAGTGAGCCCCTCTTGGAGCTCGGCGTTGAGGCCTTTGTGGCGATCAGGCTGGTGACGACTCGATAAATTTGTGTGGCTTTGTCTTCAAGTAGATGAACTTCGTAAAAAGTGAGCTGCGAGCTCGGTAGCCCCGAGACCTTAGTGGCGATCGGCTGGCGGTCGACTTGTGGGATTGCGTGGCTGTCTTGGAGTGCATGAACTCGTCAAGAGTGAGCTCTTTGTATTGTGGCCATTTGACTTGATTTTCTCGGAAGGTGCGGCGTCTTACCGATTTGTCAATGTGAGCTCACGGGCTCCGTCGGTGATTTTCTGAATTAGGCGATTCTAGGCTACGCTGGCATGTCGAGATAGTTGGAGCTCTCTTGATTAGACTCTTGGGATCAGTCAGTGGGTTGCACGAGTCGAACTAATTCTTGAGTTGCACGGCACAGTAATAGAATGGTTGGGCTCTTCATTGTGAGGCGACTCGTCGGCCGGGTTTATGCGGTCGAGATTGATTCTAGGGTGCATGGCACAGTGTAGAGTGGTTGAGCTCGTCAATGTGAGCCTACTAGGCTCAAAGTCTTTGAGGAATCTTGGTGGTTATCAGTATTGCGTGATGTTCGACTCGATGGGTTGCGATGCGCAATGCGAGTAGATGAACTCGTCGAGTGAGCTACGGGCTCGGTAGGCCTTGGTGGCGATCCGGCGGCGATCGACTCGATAAATTTGTGTGGCTTTGTCTTCGGGAGTAGATGGGCTCGTCAAGAGTGAGCTGCACTAGGCGGCGGGGCCTTGGTGGCGAACAGGCTGAGCGATCGACTCGATAAGTTGTGTGGCTGTGTAGAGTGGATGAACTCGTCGAAGTGAGCTACTAGGCTCAGGGCGTTGAGGGCCTTTAGTAGCGATCCGGCTGAAGCGTCTGTATCAATGGGTTGCGTGGCTGTGCTAAGTAGATGAACTCGGCAAAGTGAAACTCTTGGCTCGGCCCCGGAGCCTTAGTGGCGATCGGCTGGCGATCGACTTATTAGAATTGCGTGGCACGTGTTCAACGTAGATGAACTCGTCAAAAGTGAGCTATTGGGCTCGAACACTTTGGGCCTTGGTGGCGATCGACTGTCTTGATCTCATAATAAGGCTGCGCAGCCTTTGTTGAGTTGATGGGCTTCGTCAAAGTGAGCTCTTACAGACTCGGCGTTAGGAGCCTTAGTGGCGATCAGTGACTGATTTGACTCAGCCAGGGCTGCGTGGCTTGTCTTTGAGTAGATGAGCTTCGTCAAAGTGAGCTACCCAGGCTTCGGGGTTGAGGCCTTTGTAGTGATCGGCCCGATGTCTGACTCCGATAGAACAGTGGCTGTCGAGTAGATGAACTTCGTTAAAATTAACGCACGACTGTGGGCTCGGCGGCCCCGGAGCCTTGGTAGCGATCCGGCTGTTCGATCGGACTCAATAAGGGCTGCGTGGCTATCTTTGAGTAAGATAGACTCGTCAAAGTGAGCCTCTTGGGTGAGCTCAGAGTAGTGAGGCCTTAGTGGCGAATCAGGCTGGCGATATGACTTATTAGGCTTCGTGGCTTGTGCTGAGTACATGAACTAGTCAAAGTGAGCTACTGCGTGTGGCCATTTGACTTCTGATTTTCTCGGAAAGGTGCGAGCGTCTTTAATGCTGCTTTATGGAGAATTTGAAACCTTTATTTCGTCGATGTGAGCTCTGAGGGCTCAGATTGGGTGATTTGCCTCAATTGAGCGGTTCTGTTTGCATAGCTGTATCGAATGGTTGAGCTCTTCGATGTAATTTCTTAAAGAGCTCCGTCGGCCCGATTTGCTGGTCGAACTAATTCCTAGAATTTTGCTGACACCATGTAGAATGGTTGAGCTCTTCATTGTGAGCAACTCCGTCGGCCGATTTACTGAGTCGAATTGATTCCTAGGCTGCATGGCCTGTGTAGAGTGGTTGAGCTCGTCAATGTGAGCTACTAGGCTCCGGGTGCTGAGGCCTTGGTGGCGATCCAGCGCTAGCTGATCTGACTCATTAGGTTGCGTGGCCTGTGCAGAGTAGATGAACTAAGTCGAAGTGAGCGCTCTTGGGCTCGAGGCGATGAGGCTTTTAGTAGCGATCGGCGGTGATTTGACTCTGTAGGTACGCGTGGCTGTCTTTGATGAATGAGCTGCGTCGAAGGGAGAATTTCTTGCCCAGGCCCGTGCGGCCCGAGACTGTGGTGGCGAACCAGCTGGTGATCATTTCGATAGGTTGTGTGGCTTTGTGCGAGGAGTATAGATGAACTCGTCAAAGTGAGCTCTTGGGAACGCGGCGGCGAGGCCGCCTTAGTGGCGAACCAGTTTGAGCTGATCTTACTTATTAGGCGGCGTGACCTATCTTGTAGTGAATGAACTCGTCAAAGTGAACTCTGCGGGCTCAGGAACCTTTGAGGCCTTGAGTGGCAGTCGGCTGTGTGTCATTTCGATAAGTTGCGTGGCCTTGTTGAGTAGATGGATTCGTCGAGTGAGCCTCACGGGCTCCAGGGCACTCGGGCCTTGGTGAGCGATCCGGCTGAGGCGATTTGAATCGTGGCTGCGTTGCCTTGTCTTGATGGGTCTTTCGTCAAAGTGAGCTACTTGGCTTTGGGCGTTGAGGCCTTTGTGACGATCCATTTTGAGCTGATCCTAACTGATAGGTGCGTGATGCATCTTTGATAGATGAACTCAAATCAAAGTGAGCTATTATTAGGCTCAGAGGCGCTGGGCCTTGGTGGCGAATCATTTTGTCGATCGGTTCGATAGGGTGTGTGGCACGTCTTTGAGTAGATGAACTCGTCGAAGTGAGCTCTTGCGGGCTCGGTGGCCCGAGTCCTTAGTGGCGATCCAGCCTAAGCTGATCTGACTTATTAGGTTGCGTGGCCTGTGTAGAATGGTTGAGCTCTTCATTGTGAGCAACTTCGTCGGCCGATTTACCTGAGTCGAATTAATTCCTAGGCTGCATGGCCTGTGTAGAGTGGTTGAGCCGTCGATGTGAGCCTCTTGGGCTCGATTCTTTGAGGCCCAGCGGTGGCGATCCGTATTGCGATCGACTCGATGGGTTAACGTGGCTTGTGCAGTGGATGAACTCGTCAAAGTTAGATCGGGCTCGGGGGTGGCCCGAGCCCTTGGTGGCCGATCCGGCAAATTTGTCGACTCGATGGGATGTGTGGCTGTCTTTGAGTAGATGAGCTCGTCAAGTGAGCTACACTGGAAGCTTAGTATTTGAGCCTTGGTGGCGAACGGCGGTGATCGAGGCTCGTGGTACATTAATGGCAATGCGAGTAGATGAACTAGTAGTGAGCCTCTCTTGGGCTTCGGAGCGTTGAAGGGCCTTTAATGCGATCGGTAGTAGTGTCGACTGATAAGAACAGTGAAAACTGTGCTAAGTAGATGAACCGTCGAGGTCCCAGCTACTAGGCTCAGGCGCTAGGCCTTAGTGGCGGCGATCCGGCTGAGTGTGCGACTTATTAAGGCTGCGTGGCACATCTTGGAGTACATGAACTCGTCAGTGAGCTCTTGTGTGTGGCCATTTGACACGATTTTCTCGGAAGGTGCGGCGTCTTTTAATGCTGTTATGGAGAGGTGGAAGCGTTTATTTCGTCAATGTGGCTGCTTGGAGAAGCCCATTCGGCTTGTTTGCGACTTGGGCGATTCTAGGTTGCATGGCCTGGGTCGAATGGTCGAGCTCTTCATTGTGAGCAACTCCGTCGGTCGATTTGCCTGAGTCGAATTTAATCCTAGGCTGCATGGCCTATGTAGAGTGGTTGAGCTCGTCAATGTGAGCTATAAGGCTCGGGTGTTGAAGCCTTGGTGGCGATCCAGCGCTAGCTGATCTGACTCATTAGGTTGCGTGGCCTGTGCAGAGTAAATGAACTCGTCAAAGTGAGCTACTGGGCTCCAGGCGATGAGGCCTTGGCGCGATCGGCTTGGTGATTTGACTTAATAGGAATTTGTGTGGCTGTCTTGAGAAGATGAACTCGTCAAAAGTGAGACTCTTTTGTATGTAGCCATTTGACGATTTTGGAAAGGTCTGGCGATAACAATCTTCGATTTATGAAGAATTTGAAACGTTTAACTCGTCGATGTGAGCTCTTGGATCAGTCGGCTGATTTGCGAGTTGAAGCCCGATTTCTAATTTGCATGGCACATGAAGAATGGATTGAGCTCGCCGGTGTGGCTGGCGGTCTCCGTCGGTCGATTTACTGTAATTGACGGATTCCTAGAATTTGCATAGCTATGTGGAATAGTTGAGCTCTACATTATAGGCAACCGTCGGCCGATTACAGGTCGAGATTGATTCCTAGAATTTGCATGGCACGTGTGGGAGTGGTTGAGCTCGTCGATGTGGAGCTCTTGAGCTCGGGTTAAAGGCCTTGGTGGCGATACAACGCTAAACGATCGACTCATTAGGTTGCGTGGCCCGTGCAGAGTAGATGAACTCGTCAGGCTTAGATCTTGGGCTCAGGCGGGCCTTGGTGGCGATCGGCTTTAGCGTCGACTGATAAGCTGCGTGGCTTTGTCTTTGGTAGATATGAGCTCGTCGAAGTGAGCTACTAGGCCGAGGGGCCTTGGTGGCGAACCGACCCTAAAGGCGATCGACTCGATGGAAATTTGTGTGGCTGTCTTTGAGTGGATATCGGCTCGTCAAAGTGAGCCTCTTGGAGGGCTCTGAAGTTTGAGGCCCAGCTGTGGCGATCCGAGGCTGGTGATCGACTCAATGGGGCTGCGTGGCACGTGCTAGTAGATGAACTCGTCCAAGTGAGGCTACTAGGCTCGGGGCGGCGGGGCCTTAGTGGCGATCGGCTGAAATTTGATCGACTTATTAGGGCTGCGTGGCACGTATCTTTGAGTACATGAGACCTTCGTCAAAGTGAGCTCTTTTGTGTGGCCATTTGACCACGATTTTCTCGGAAGGCTGGAAAAGTCTTTAATCGTTTGTTGAGGAATTTGAAACGTTTGACTCGTCAATGTGAGCTAGTGGGCTCCATCGTCCGATTTGCCTTACTTGAACTAATTCCTAGGCTGCATGACTTGTGTAGAATGGTTGAGCTCTTCATTGTGAGCAACTCCGTCGGTCGATTTGCCTGAGTCGAATTGTTATAAGTGTAACATCATCAGAAGTGGATTGAGCTCGTCGATGTGAAATTCATCAGAGCAGGTGTGTGAATAACAAAGTGGCGATCCATTCGTGATCGACTCATTGATTGCGTGGCACGTGCGAGTAGATGAACTCGTGAGGTGGGGGCCTCTTGGGCTCAGGGCGTGGAGCCTTGTTGTGACAGGCACTGTTTGATCGACTCGATAAATTTGTGTGGCTGTGCGAGTGAATGAACTCGTCAAAGTGAGCTTTTGGGCTCCGGGCGTTGAGGCCTTTGTGGCGATCCAGCTGGTGATGCGACTGATAGGGCTGCGTGGCACATTCTAAGTAGATGAACTCATCCAAGAGTGGGCTACTAGGCCACGGCGAGGCCTTGAGTGGCGATCCGGCTGGCGATCGACTTAATGAAGCAGTGGCTGTCGCCAGTACATGAACTCGTCAAAGTGAGCAACTGTGTGTGGCCATTTGACTTCTGATTTTCTCGGAAAGGTGCGAGCGTCTTTAATACTGATTTATGGAGAATTTGGAATGTTTGACTCGTCAATATGAGCTATTGGGCTCCGTCGGCTGGTTGAAGGTTGGATCAAATTTCTAATTTTGCATGGCACAGTGAATGGTTGAGCTCTTCGATTGGCTGGCTGGGCTCCGTCGACGGTTGCACAGTCGAACTATTTCTAAAATGTTTGCATGCTTTGTGTATAATGGTTGAGCTCTTCATTGTAGAGCAACCGTCGGCGATTTACGGAGTCGAGATTGGATTCCTAGAATTTCATGGCTGTGTAAGTGGATTGAGCTCGTGATGTTAGCTACTAGGCTCCGGGAAGGGCGCGGTGGCGATCTGTTGTGTCGACTCATTGGGTTGCGTGGCACATTGTAGAGTGAGATGAACTCGTCAAAGTTGAATCTTGGGCCATTTATTTAAGCCGCCCAGTGGTGATCCCGACAGTGATCTTGCCCGATAGGGTGCAAGTGGCACGTGGCAGAAGATGAGCTCGTCGAAGTGAGCTACTAGGCCGGCGAGGCCTTTGTGGCGAATGCTTTGAGGCGTCGACTCAATTGGTGTGGCGTATGCGGGAGTAGATGAACTCGTCGAAGTATTTCTTTAGGCTCGAGGCGTTGAGGCCTTGTGGCTATCCCGGTAGTGCTAATCTGACTCGAAGTAATTTGCGTGGCACGTGCTAGTAGATGAACTCGTCAAAGTGAGCTACCGGGCTCCGGGCGCTGAGGCCTTAGTGGCGATCCAGCCTGAGCTGATCTGACTTATTAGGCTGCGTGGCCTGTGCTGAGTACATGAACTCGTCAAAGTGAGCAACTGTGTGTGGCCATTTGACTTCTGATTTTCTCGGAAAGGTGCGAGCGTCTTTAATGCTGATTTATGGAGAATTTGAAACGTTTGACTCGTCAATGTGAGCTGCTGGGCTCCGTCGGCTGATTGCTGAGTTGAGCCGATTCTAGTTTGCATGGCACATGTAGAAAATGGTTGAGCTCTTCGATTGTGAGAATTTCTTTGGGCTCCGTCGGTCGATTTGCTTAGGTCGAACTGAATTCTAAATTTGCGCATGGCACGTATGTGGAATGGTTAAGCTCTTCATTGTAGCGAGCAACTTCATGGCGGTTACGGAGTCGGGTCAGAGTTCTGGGGTGCATGGCGTGTAGAGTGGTTGGGCTCGTCGATGTGAGCCTCTTGAACAAGTCTTTGAGGCCTTGGTGGCGATCCTGTAGCTAGCTGATCTGACTCATTAGGTTGCGTGGATTGTGCAGAGTAGATGAACTCGTCAAAGTTAGATGCGGGCTCGGTGGCCCGAGCCGCTTAGTGGCGATCCAGCAGGCTGATCGACTCGATAGGATCGCGTGGCGCATCTTTGGTGGGTGGGCGCTGCCAGTGAGCTTCTGAGTCTTGGCGGGGCCTTGGTGGCGAGCCGGCGTGTCGACTCGATGCAAATTTGTGTGGCACAATGCGGAAGTAGATGAACTTCGTCGAAGTGAGCCAGCGGGCTCGGCGTTGAGCCTTTTGGCGATCGGTAGTGGTGATCTAACTCGATGAGGCTGCGTGGCACAGTGCTAAGTAGATGAACTCATCAAGTGAGCTACTGAACAAGTGGCCCGAGAGCCTTAGTGGCGATCCGACCTTTGGTGATAAGGCTTATTGATTTCAGTGGCTGTCTTTGAGTACATGAACTTGTCAAAGTGAGCTATTGTGTGTGGCATTTGATGGTTTTCTCGGAAAGGTGCGGCGTCTTTAATCTTGATTATGGAAATTTGGAAACGTTTGACTCGCTGATGTGATTTGTGGGCTCAAGTCAGTGGGTTAGTGAGCTTGAACTAATTCTGAATTTTGCATGGCTGTGTAGAATGGTTGGAGCTCTTAATTGTGGCTTGACTCAGTCGGTCGATTTGCACGAGTCGAATTGATTAGGGGCGCATGGCACGTAAAGTGGTTGAGTTAGTCGATGTGAGAGCTCAGAAGCCAGATCTTGGGCCTTGTTGGCGATCGGCGCTAGGCGTCGACTTATTAGGTTGCGTGGCTTTGTGCGGAAGTGGATGAACTCGTCAAAGTGAAATTCTTGCCCGACCACGGCGAGGCCTTGGTGGCGATCGGCGAGGTGATTTGACTTATGGTACAGTGGCTGTCTTTGAGTAGATAGGCTCGTCGAAGTGAGCCTCTTGGGCTGACGCTATGGCCAGCAGTGGCGAACCGGCTGGTGATTTGACTCGATAGGGTACGTGTGGCGCTGGAAGTAGATCGGACTAGTCCAAGATGAGCGCCTCACGGTCTGGGCGTTGGGGCCTTTGTGGAGATCCGACTGAGGCGATCGACTCTACGATAGGGCTGCGTGGCCTATCTTGAAGTGAATGACCGTCAGTGAGCTCTTGTGCTGGCCATTTGACCGATTTTCTCGGAAGATGCGGCGTCTTTAATCTTGGTTATGAAGAATTTGGAAGCGTTTGACTCGTCGATGTGAGCCTCTTGGGATCCGTCTGGTGATTTGCTGAGTTGAATGATTCTAGAATTGCATGGCACAGTAATAGAATGGTTGGAGCTCTTTAGTGTTAGGCTATTGGACTCTGTCGATAGGTTACTGATCCCGAACTAATTCTAATTTGCATGGCACATGTAGAGCTGGTTGTTTCTTCATTGTGAGCAACCGTCGGCCGATTTACAGGTCGGATTGATTCCTAGGGTATGGCTGTGTAGAGTGGTTGAGCTCGTCAATGTGAGCTACTGGGCTCCGGGTGCTGAGGCCTTGGTGGCGATCCAGCGCTAGGCGATCGCTCGTGGGTTGCGTGGCTGTGCGGAGTGGATGGTTGTCAAAGTGAGCCTCTTGGGCTCCGAGGCGAAGACCTTGGTGGCGATCCGGCGAGGCGATCGACTCGTAGGGTGCGTGGCTGTCTTTGAGTAGATGAGCTCGTCGAAGTGAGCTGCTAGGCTTGAGCCCGGGGCCTTGGTGTGAACCAACTGAGATTGATCGACTCAGTAGGTCGTGCTGGCTGTGCAGAGTAGATGAACTCGTCAAAGTGAGCTATTGGGCTCCGGGCGTTGAGGCCTTTGTGGCGATCCAGCTTGAGCTGATCCGGCTCGATGGGGCTGCGTGTCACATTGCTAAGTAGATGAACTCGTCAAAATGGCTACTAGACTCAGGAAGGCGAGGCCTTAGTGGCGATCGGCGTGGCGATCGACTTATTAGAGGCTGCGTGGCCTGTGCTTAGTACATGAACTCGTCAAAGTGAGCAACTGTGTGTGGCCATTTGACTTCTGATTTTCTCGGAAAGGTGCGAGCGTCTTTAATGCTGATTTATGGAGAATTTGAAACGTTTGACTCGTCGATGATGTGATCTTCAGGCTCAAGTGGTGTTGCCTAAGTTGGAGCGATTCTAAATTTGCATGGCACTGTAGAATGGTTGAGCTCTTAGTGTGAGTGCTAGAGCTCTGTCCCGGCCCGATTTGCACGAGTCGAACTACCTGGCTACATGGCACAGTGTGAATGGTTGAGTCTTCATTAGCCCAGACAACCGTCGGTAGATTTTCTTGAGTCGAATTTAGTTCCTAGGGTGCATGGCACGTGTAGAGTGGTTGAGCTCGTCGATGGCAGGCTACTGGGCTCCAGAGATGCTGGGGCCTTGGTGGCGATCGGTGCTAGCTAATCGACTCATTAGGTTGCGTGGCGGCCTGTGCGGGTAAGATGAACTCGTCAAAGGATTGAATCTTGGGCTCACATTTGGCCCCGAGCCCTTGGTGGCCGATCCGGCTGGCGATCTTAATCGATAAGTTTGGGTGGCTTGTGCTTAGAAGATGAGCTCGTCAAAGTGAGCTACTGGAAGCCCGTTTGAGGCCTTGGTGAGCTTGGCTGGTGATCGACTCGATTAGGTACATTGTGGCTGTGCGGAAATAGATGAACTTCGTCAGTGAAATTTCTTGGGCTCGGGCGTTGAGGCCTTTATGGCGATCTAATGTAATTGATCTGACTTCGATAGATTGCGTGGCTGTGCTAAATGAATGAACTCGTCTCAGTGAGCTACTAGGCTCGGCGGCTGGGCTGTAGTGGCGATCCGGCTGAGTGATCGACTCGATAGGGTGCGTGGCACATTAACTACAAGTAGATGAACTCGTCAAAGTGAAATTTCTTGTAGGCTCGGCGGCCCGAGGCCTTAGTGGCGATCCGGCTGGTGATCTTACTTATTAGGGTGCGTGGCACATCTTTGAGTACATGAACTTCGTCAAAGTGAGCAGCTGGCCATTTGACCGATTTTCTCGGAAGGTGCGGCGTCTTTAATCTTGATTTATGGAGGAATTTGGAATGTTTGACTCATGATATGAAATATTAGACTGTGGCTGGTTACTGAGTTGGAAGGCGATTCCTAGAATTTGCATGGCTGTGTGTGTGAATGGTTGAGCTCTTCGGTGTGGTTGCTGGGTTCGTCGTGGGTTACTGAGTCGAACTTATTCTTTGGTGCATGTAGCTGTGTAGAATATTGAGCTCTTCATTTGTCTTGTGACAGTGGCAGTTTACGAGTCAGATTGATTCCTAGGCTGACGTGTAGGTCAGTTGACCGTCGATGTGAGCTCTTTAGGCTCGGGTCTTTGAGGCCTTGGTGGCGATCGGCGCTAGCTGATCATTTCGATGGGTTGCGTGGTTAATGCGAGTAGATGAACTCGTCGAGAGTTAGATGCCTGCTGGTTAAGATGGCCCCGAGCCTTGGTGGCGATCCGGCGGGTGATCGGCTCGGTGGTGCGTGGCTGTCTTTGAGTAGATGAGCTTCTCAAAGTGAGTTACTAGGCTTCGAGTGCTGAGGCCTTGGTGGTGAACCGACGAGTTGATCATTTCGATAGATTTGTGTGGCTTTGTCTGGAGTAGATGAACGTCGAAGTGGTTATTGGGCTCCGGCGTTGAGGCCTTTGTGGCGATCCCGACTGGTGATCATTTCGATAGGGCTGCGTGGCTGTGCTAAGTAGATGAACTCGTCCAGTAGGCTACTAGGCTCAGTGACTGGCCTTAGTGGCGATCCACCCATTGATCGACTTATTCAGGGCTGCGTGGCTGTCTTTAGTGCATGGAACTCGTCCAAAGTGACAGGCGTGGCCATTTGACATCTGATTTTCTCGGAAAGGTGCGAGCGTCTTTAATACTGATTTATGGAGAATTTGAAATGTTTGACTCGTCAATATGAGCGTTTCACCCCAGGCTCCGTGGTGGTTACTTTGAGTTAAAGGCCGAGTTCTGGTGCATGGCACGTGTAGAATGGTTGGAGCTCTTGAGTGTGGTGCTGGGCTCCGTCAGTAGGTTACTGAGTCGAACTTATTCCTAGAATTTGCATGGCACACGTGTAAAATGGTTGAGCTTTTCATTGTCTTGTGACTTAGTCGGTAGGTTACAGGTGGTAGTTCTGGAATTTGCATGGCACGTGGCAGAGTGGTTGAGCTCGTCAGTGGCTACTAGGCTCAGAAGTGCGAGGGCCTTGGTGGCGATCCGGCGCTAGGCGATCTGACTCATTAGGTTGTGGCTGTGCGGAGTAGATGAACTCGTCAAGTTGAATCTTTTGGGTATTTGAGCCCTTGGTGGCGATCCGGCAGGCTGATCGACTCAATAGGGCTGCGTGTGGCACTTTTGTCTTTGAGTAGATAGGCTCGTCGAAGTGAGCTACAGGCGGCGGCTGAGGCCTTGATGTGAGCCATCTGGCCGATCTGACTCGATAGAATTTGTGTGGCTATGCGAGTAGATGAACTCGTCGAGTGAATCTTGGGATCGGGCGTTGAGGCCTTTGTGGCGATCCAGTCGTAGCTGATCTGACTCAATAGGCTGCGTGGCCTGTGCTAAGTAGATGAACTCGTCAAAGTGAGCTACTAGGCTCCGGGCGCTGAGGCCTTAGTGGCGATCCAGCCTGAGCTGATCTGACTTATTAGGCTGCGTGGCACGTCTTTGAGTACATGGGCATCATCAAAGTGAGCTCTTTCGTATTGTGGCCATTTGACCACGATTTTCGGAAAGGTCTGAGGCGTCTTTAATGATGATTTATGGAGAATTTGAAACGTTTGACTCGTCGATGTGAGGAATTTCTTGGAGCTCAGTAGGCTGGTTGCTGAGTTGAGCCAGTTCTGGAATTTCTGCGTGGCTGTGTCGAGATGGTTGGGCTCTTCGAGTGTCGGCTCTTGGGCTCAGGTCGGTAGGTTACTGAGTTAGAAATAATTCTAGATTTTGCATAGTGCAGCGCAGAATGGTTGAGCTCTTCATTGTGAGCAACTTCGTCGGCCGATTTACCTAAGTCGAGATTGAGTTCTAGAATTTGTGGCTTGTGTAAGAATTAAGGTTGGGCTCATCGATGTGAGCTACTAGACTCACACAGTCTTTGAGGCCTTGGTGGCGATCTGGTATTAACTAATCGACTCGTTGGGTTGCGTGGCTGTGCGAGTAGATGAACTCGTCAAGGATTAGATGTTGGGTCGGGCGGTAGGCCCTTGGTGGCGATCGACAGGCTGATTTGACTCGATAAATTTTAGCATTAGCTGTCTTTGATGAATGAAACCGTCAAAGTGAGCTACTAGGCTTTGAGTGCTGAGGCCTTGGTGACGAACCAGCTTAAGCTTTTCTGACTCAATAGGCTGTGTGGCTTGTGCAGAGTAGATGAACTCGTCAAAGTGAAATTTCTTGGGCTCACAGGCGTTGAGGCCTTTGTTACGCGATCCAGCTGGTGATCTGACTCAATGGTACGGGTGGCTGTGCTAAATAGTTGAACTGTGAAGTGAGCTTCTAGGCTCGGGCGAGGGCCTTAGTGGCTATCGGCTGTTGATATGACTTGATAGGCTCGTGGCCTTTCTTGAGTCACGTGAACTCGTCGAGAGTGAGCTGCGTATTGTGGCCATTTGACACGATTTTCGGAAGGTACGGCGTCTTTAATCTTTGATTTAGTAAGGAATTTGAAGCATTTGACTGTCTGATATGGCTAGTGGAGCTCAGTCGGCCGATTTGCACGACTTAGAGCTAATTCCTGGGCTGCATGGCTTGTGTAGGGTGTTGGGCTCTTCATTGTGAAAGCGACTCCATGCGGTCGATTTACTTTTGAGTCAGATTTATTCCTAGAATTTGCATGGCTATGTAGAGTGGTTGAGCTGTCGATGTGAGCTACAAGGCTCAGGGTGTTGAAGCCTTGAGTAGCGATCCAGCGCTATTGTCGACTTATTAGGTTCGCGTGGCACGTGCGGGAGTAAGATGGAACTCGTCAAAGTGAAATTTCCCACTAGGCTCCGGTGGCCCGAGACCTTGGTGGCGATCCGACAGAGATGGATTTGCTAATAGGGCTGGCGTGGCTGTCTTTGATCAGATAGGCTCGTGAGTGAGCTCTTGGGCCGGCTAAGGCAGTCGCGAACCGGCTGAGCTGATCGACTCGATAGAATTTGTGTGGCCTTTCTTGAGTGAATGAACTCGTCGAAGTGAGCCCTCTTGCGGGCTCACGGGCGTTGAGGCCTTTGTGGCGATCCAGCCTGAGCTGATCTGACTCAATAGGCTGCGTGGCCTGTGCTAAGTAGATGAACTCGTCAAAATGAGCTACTGTGTGTGGCCATTTGACTTCTGATTTTCTCGGAAAGGTGCGAGCGTCTTTAATGCTGATTTATAAAGAATTTGAAACGTTTGACTTTCAATGTGAGCTCTTTGGGATCGGAGTCGGTGATTTGCGAGTTGAGCCCGATTCTAAGTTTGCATGGCTTTGTGTAAAGTCGGTTGAGCTCTTCGATGTAATTTCTTTGAGCTCCGTCGGCCGATTTGCACGAGTGAAGTAATTCTAGAGCGCATAGCTGTGTAGAATGGTTGAGCTCTTCATTGTGAGCAACTTCGTCGGCCGATTTACCTGAGTCGAATTGATTCCTAGGCTGCATGGCCTGTGTAGAGTGGTTGAGCTCGTCAATGTGAGCTACTAGGCTCAGTCTTTGAGGGCCTTGGTGGCGTCTGGCGCTAGCTGATCGACTCGATGGGTTGCGTGGCACGTGCGGGTAGATGAACTCGTCGAGTTGAATCTTGGGCTCGGGCGTTGAGCCCGCTGGTGGCGATCCGGCAGTACGTCGACTCGATAGAATTTGCGTGGCTGTCTTGAGTAGATGAGCTCGTCAAAGTGAGCTACTAGGCTTATTTGAGGGCCTTGGTTGCGAGCCGACTGGGTGATCGACTCGATAAATTTGTGTGGCACGTGCGGAGTAGATGAACTCGTCGAAGTGAGCTCTTGGCTGCGGGGCGTTAGGGCCTTTGTGGCGATCCGACTGGTAAATCGACTCAAATAGGGCTGCGTGGCTATGACACTGATAGATGAACTGTCAAGAGTGAGGCTGCTAGGCTCACGTGACTGGGCCTTAGTGGCGATCATTTGGTGATCTTACTTATTAGAATTGGGTGGCACGTCTTTGAGTACATGAACTCGTCAAAGTGAGCAACTATGTGTGGCCATTTGACTTGATTTTCTCGGAAAGGTGCGTCGTCTTTAATGCCGGTTACGTGGAGAATTTGAAGTAATTTATTTCGTCCCGATATGAGCTGTGGGCTCAGTCGGCTAGTTTACTGAGTTGGAAGGCGGTTCTTAAGTTGCATGGCACATGTAGAATGGTTGAGCTCTTGAGTGTGAATTTCTTTGGCTCGTCGGCCACGATTGCTGAGTCGGAACTTATTCCTAGAGTTGCATGGCTGTGTGAGATGGTTGGGCTCTTCATTGTCTTGAGCCGTCGGTAGATTCTAGTCGAATTGATTCTGGCTGCATGGCTGTGTGGGAGTGGTTTGAGCTCGGTGTGTTAACAGCGAGCTACTGGGCTCGGGTCTGAGGGCCTTGGTGGCGATCCGGTGGCTAGGCGATCGGCCTCATTAGGCTGCGTGGATTGTGCGAGAGTAGATGAACTGCGTCAAAAGTTAGATGCTAGTCTAGTGGCCCCGGGCCTTTGATTTGTGATCGACGAGGTGATCGACTTGATAGAACGCGTGGCACATCTTGAGTAGATGAGCTTCCTCTCAAAGTGAGTTACTAGGCTTGTGGCCCGAGGCCTTGTCGGTGAACGGCTGGCGATCGACTCGATAATTTGTGTGGCTGTCTGCGAGTAGATGAACTTCCGTCGAAGTGAAGCTCTGCGAGCTCACGGGCGTTGAGGCTTTGTGAGCGATCCGGCTTTGGTGATCGACTCGATAGGGCTGCGTGGCACGTGCTAAGTAGATGAACTGCGTCAAAGTGAGCTACTAGGCTCATTGTTGAGGACTTAGTGGCGATCCGGCTGGTGATCGACTTGTGGGGCTGCGTGGCTGTCTTCGAGTACATGAACTCGATCCAAGTGAGCAAGCGTGTGTGTCCATTTGACTTACGATTTTCCGGAAGGTCACGGCGTGCTGTCTTGATTTATGGAGAATTTGAAACGTTGTGTCGATATGAAGTCTTTTGGGCTCGGTCGGGTACGATTTGCTGAGTTGGGGCGATTCTGGTGCATATTTTGTGTGGAATAGTGAGCTCTTCGGTGTGAGCTCTTGGGCTCGATCCCAGTAGGTGCCTAGGTCGAACATTCTAAGGCTGCATGGCCTGTGTAAAATAGTTGGGCTCTTCATTAATGCGCAACCGTCGGCCGATTTTGGTCAGATTGGTTCTGGATTTGCATGGCCTGTATGTAGAGTGGTTGAGCTTCCATTCGATGTAGCTACTAGGCTCGGTCTTTGAGGCCTTGGTGGCGATCCAGCGCTAGCTGATCTGACTCGTTAGGTTGCGTGGCCTGTGCAGAGTAGATGAACTCGTCAGTTGAATCTTTGGGCTCACTGGCCGAGCCCTTGGTGGCGATCGGCAGCGTCGACTCGTAGAACGCGTGGCTTTGTCTTTGATGAACCAGGCTCAAATCGAAGTGAGCTACTAGGCTTGAGGCCTTGGTGGCGAACCATCCTGGTGATCGACTCGATAGAATTTTGTGTGGCTTGTCTGAGTAGATGAACTGTGAGTGAAATTTGCGGGATCCGGGTTGCGAGGGCCTTTGTGGCGATCGGTCGTAGCTGATGTGATTTCGATAGGGCTGCATTGGCTGTGCTAAGTAGATGAACTCGTCAAAGTGAGCTACTAGGCTCCGGGCGCTAAGGCCTTAGTGGCGGTCTTGACTGGTGATCGACTTATTAGGGCTGCGTGGCTGTCTTGGAGTACATGAACTCATCAAAGTGTGCTACTGTGTGTGGCCATTTGACTTCTGATTTTCTCGGAAAGGTGCGAGCGTCTTTAATGATGATTTATGGAGAATTTGACCGTTTGACACCGTCAATGTGAAAATTTGCTTTGGAGCTCCGTCGGGTGATTTACTGAGTTAGGCCCAGTTCTGGGTGCATGACTGTGTCGAATGGTTGAGCTCTTAAATTAATGATTTCTTGAGCTCCGTCGTGGGATTTACTGAGTTAAGAGTAATTCCCTAGAGCTTGCATGGCACAGTCTTAGAATGGTTGGCTCTTCATTGTGAGCAACTCAGTGGTCGATTTACTGTAGTCGGTCAGTTCCTGCAGGGTGCGTGGCTGTGTGAGTGGTTAGGCTCATCAATGTGAGCTAATGACTCCGGGTGCTGAGGCATTTGTGGCGATCGGCGTAGGCGATCGACTTATTGGGTTGCGTGGCACGTGCGGGAGTGGATGAACCTGCGTCGAAGTGAGCTCTTTGGGCTCCGGTAGAGGGCCTTAGTGGCGGATCCGACGGGGCGGTTGACAATAAGGGTGCGTGTCTGTCTTTGAGTAGATGGGGCTCGTCAAAGTGAGCCCTCTTGGAAGCGAGCGCTAAGGCCTTGGTGGCGAACCGACTGGTGATCGACTCGATAAATTTGTGTGGCGCTGCGAGTCAGATGAACTCGTCGAAGTGAGCTCTTGGAATTTCGCAGTTGAGGCCTTTGTGGCGATCGGTAGGTGATTTGACTGATGAGGTACAAGTGGCACCGGCGTGCTGAAATAGATGAACTTCGTCAAAGTGATACGTGTGTGGCCATTTGACCACGATTTTCGGAAGATGCGGCGTCTTTAATCTTGATTTATGAAGAATTTGAAGCGTTTGACTTCGTCGATGTGAGCCCTCTTGGATCCGTCGGTGATTGCAGTTGAGCGTTCCTAGTACGCATAGCTGTGTAGAATAGTTAAGCTCTTGATGTAGCCACAGGCTCGTCGGCGTTACGCGAGTCGAGACAAATTCTAGAAATTTGCATGGCACATGAATAGTTGAGCTCTTGGTAGTGAGGAACCGTTTGAAATAGGATTTACGAGTCGAAATGATTCCTAGAATTTGCTTGGCACATGTAGAAATTAGTTGAGCTCGTCGAGTGTGAGCTACTAGGCTCAGTCTTTGAGGCGCTTGGTGGCGATACGGCGCACTAGCTAATCGACTCATTCGGTTGCGTGGCACGTGTAAGTAGATGGGCTCGTCGAAGTTAACAGTCTTGGGCTCCGGCCCCAGGCCCTTGGTGGCGATCCAAGCTTGGCGATCGACTCGATAGGGCTGCGTGGCTGTCTTGAGTAAATGGGCTCGTCGAAGTGAGCTACTAGGCTTGGCGGGGCCTTGGTGTGAGCAGTCTAAGCTGATCTTACTCAATAGGGTACATGTGGCACATTAAAAATTAGATGAACTCGTCGAGTGAGCCCTCTTGGGCTGCGGGGTTTTAAGGCCTTTGTGGCGATCAAGCACATTGTCGATTCGATAGGGCTGCGTGGCACATGCTAAGTAGATGGGCTTCGTGAAGTGAGCTCTTTGCAGGCTCGGTAGCGAGGCACAGTGGCGATCGGCTGGTGATCGACTTATTAAGGCTGCGTGGCACGTCTTTGAGTACATGAACTAAGTCAAAGTGAGCTCTTGTGTGTGGCCATTTGACCGATTTTCTCGGAAGGTCTGGCGTCTTTAATCTTGGTTATGGAGAATTTGAAGCGTTTGACCTTTCGTCGATGTGAATTTGCTTGGAGCTCAGTCGTTTGATTTACTGAGTTAGGCGATTCATTTTGCATGGCACATGTCCAGATAGTTGAGCTCTTCGATTAATGAAATTTCTTTGAGCTCCCGTCGGTCGATTTACTGAGTTAGACTAATTCCTGGTTGCACTTGGCACAGTAGTAGAATGGTTGAGCTCTTCATTGTGAGCAACTCCGTCGGTCGATTTACTTTGGTGATTGGTTCTGGTGCATGGCTGTGTAGAGTGGTTGAGCTCGTCGATGAATACAAGGCTCGGGTCTTTGGGGCCTTGGTGCGATCAGTATTGTCGACTTATTAGGTTGCGTGGCACGTGCGGAATTAGATGAACTCGTCGAAGTGATTCTTGGGCTCCGGTATTTGAGACCTTGGTGGCGATCGACGAGGCTGGTTGACTTAATAAGTGTGTGGCACGTGTGCTTGGTAAGATAGGCTCGTCAAGAGTGAGCTCTTGGGCCGGCGCAAGGCGCCCAGTGGCGAACCAGCACAGTGATCGACTCGATAGAAATTTGTGTGGCTATCACGGAGTAGATGAACTTCGTCGAAGTGAAATTTCTTGGTCTCGGGCGTTGAGGCCTTTGTGAGCGATCCGGCTGACGTCCCGAGTCGATAGGAATTTGCGTGGCGCGTGGCAGTAGATGAACTCGTCGAAGTGAGCTCACGTATTGGCCATTTGACCACGATTTTCACCTCGGAAGATCTCGTCTTTAATGCTGATTTATGAAGAATTTGAAACGTTTAACTCGTCAATGTGAGCTACTGGGATCCGTCGGCTGATTTGCGAGTTGGGCTGATTCTAAGGCGCATGGCACAATGTAGAATGGTTGAGCTCTGGGTGTTACATTCATTTGGTATAAATCAGTGGTTACTGAGTCAGGCTAATTTTTGATGGCATGGCACATTTAAGTGGATTGGTCTTCTTTGTGTGCAACCGTCATTGGGTTACGAGTCGAGATTGATTCCGTTTGCATGCTTTGTGTAAGTGGATTAGGCTCGTCGATGTGAGGCCTCTTGGGCTCGGGTCTTGAGGCCTTGGTGACGTCTAGCCATTGGCGTCGACTCGATGGGTTGCGTGGCTGTGCGGTAGATGGATTTGTCGAGTGGAGCTCTCTTGCGCGGGCTCGGTGGCTGAGGCCTTGGTGGCTATCGACGAAATTTGATTTGACTCGATGGGCTGCGTGTTGTCTTTGGAGGTGGATGGGCTCGTCAAAGTGAGCCTCTTGGGCTTGAGGCATTTGAAGCCTTGGTGGCCGTTCCAGCTGGCCCGATCGACTCGATAGAGCATGTGGCTGTGCGAGTAGATGAACTCGTCAAAGTGAATCTTGCGGGCTCGGGCGTTGAGGCCTTTGTGGCGATCAGCTGAGGATGATACGACTTCGATAGGGCTGCGTGGCTGTGCTAGAGTAGATGAACTCGTCAGTGTTTACTAGACTCCGGTGAGGCCTTAGTGGCGATCCGGCTGGTGATCGACTTATTAATTGCGTGGCACATTACGGTACATGAACTCGTCAAAGTGGTAGCGTATGCGGCCATTTGACCGATATTTCGGAAAGCGCGGCGTATTTAATCTTGTTATGGAGAATTTGAAACGGTTGCCGTCGATGTGAGCTCTGAGCTCGATCGGGTGGTTACTGAGTTGAAGCTGATTCTTAAGTGCATGGCCTTGGTAAAATGGTTAGCGTGACTCTTCGTGTGGTTCTTTGAGCTCCGTCGGCGATTTGCTGATCGGGAAACAATTCTGAGGTGCATGGCTGTGTAGAATGGATTGAGCTCTTCATTGTGAGCAACCGTGGCCGATTGCGAGTCGAATTGATTCCTGGGGTACGCATGGCTGTTCAAGTGGTTGAGCTCGTCGATGTGAGCTACTAGGCTCAGTGTGGGGCCATGGTGACGTCTGGCGATCGACTCATTAGGTTGCGTGGCTGTGCGGAGTAAGATGAACTGTGCGAGAGTTAGATCACCCCGGGCTGGGCGTTGGGCCCTTGGTGGCGAACCGGCAGGCGATACGACTCAATAGAACTGCGTGGCTGTCTTTGAGTAGATGGGCTCGTCAAAGTGAATACTAGGCTTGATTGAACCTTGGTTGCGAACCGACTAAGCGTCATTTCGATAGGGTGTGTGGCTGTGCGGAGTAGATGAACTCGTCGAAGTGAGCTCTTGGGCTGCAGGCGTTGAGGCCTTTGTGGCGATCCGACTGGTGATCGACTTCGATAGAATTTGCGTGGCTGTCTTGAAGTAGATGAACTCGTCGAAGTGTTCATAGGCTCCGGTGGCCCCGAGGCCTTAGTGGCGATCCGGCTGGTGTCGACTTGATAATTCTTCTTTGTCGCGATGCATGAACTCGTCAAAGTGAGCTCTTGTATTGGCCATTTTGACGATTTTCTCGGAAAGATCAGAAGGCGTCTTTATATTGATTTGACAGGAATTTGAAGCGTTTGACTCGTCGATGTGAGCCTAATTGATCCGTCGGCGATTTGCGGCGAACTAATTCCTGGGAGTACGCATGGCTGTGTAGAATGGTTAGGCTCTTCATTGTAGGCAACTCACGGTGGTCGTTTACTTTAGTCGAATTTATTCCTAGAATTTTGCGCAGCTATGTAGGAGTGGTTGACTAAATCGATCATGAGCCTCTGAGCTGCGGGTGATGAAGCCTTGAGTGGCGATCGGCGCTAGTGATCGGATCATTAGGTTGCGTGGTATGCGAGGTAAGATGGAACTCGTCAAGTGAGCCTCTCTTGGGCTCAGAGGCGCGAGGCCTTGAGTGGCGATCCGGCAGTGGTGACTTAATAGGGTGCGTGGCTGTGTGTTGAGTAGATGAGCTCGTCAAGAGTGAGCTCTTGGGCTCTGGCGCTATGGCGCGGTGGGTGGGGTGATCGACTCAATAGGGTGTGGCGCTGCGGAAATAGATGGGCCTTCGTCGAAATGAAGCTCTTGGTCTCTGGGCGTTGAGGCCTTTGTGGCGATCCAGCCTGAGCTGATCTGACTCAATAGGCTGCGTGGCCTATGCTAAGTAGATGAACTCGTCAAAGTGAGCTACTGTGTGTGGCCATTTGACTTCTGATTTTCTCGGAAAGATGCGAGCGTCTTTAATGCTGATTTATGAAGAATTTGAAACGTTTGACTCGTCAATGAGAGCTATTGGGATCCGTCGGTGATTTCTTTGAAGTTAGACTGATTCTAATTGCCTCAGCTGTGTAGAATGGTTGAGAGCTCTTCGGTGTTGAGGCTGGCATTTGGGCTCGTCGATGATTGCCTTAGTCAGGAGACTATTTAATTTAACATGGCCTATGAAGAATGGTTGAGCTCTTCATTGTGAGCAACTTCGTCGGTCGATTTACCTGAGTCGAATTGATTCCTAAGTGCGCATGACGTAGCCAAGTGGTTGAGCTCGTCAATACAGGCTACTAGGCTCTAGTCTTTGAGCGCCATTGGCGATCGTGCCAGTGTCAAATCAGTGGGTTCGTGGCTGTGCGGAGTGAATGGTTGTCAAGTGAGCTCTTGGGCTCGGGTCGCTGAGGGCCTTGGTGGCGGTCGGCAGAGGCGTCGACTCGATGGGCTGCGTGGCCTTTCTTTAGTGAATGGGCTCGTCAAAGTGAGCTACTAGACCCGACCTTGGACATGAGTGGCGAACCGGCTGAAAGGCGTCGACTCGTGGTAGGTGGCACATGCGGAAATAGATGGTCGTCAGAAATGAGCTCTTGGGCTCGGCGTTACAAGATAATACTGGTGGCGATCCGACAGGTGATCGACTCGATAGGGCTGCGATGGCTTTGTGTAAGTAGATGAGCTTCGTCAGTAAGCTACGGACTCGGTGGCGAGGCCTTAGTGGCGATCCAGCCTGAGCTGATCTGACTTATTAGGCTGCGTGGCCTGTGCTGAGTACATGAACTCGTCAAAGTGAGCAACTGTGTGTGGCCATTTGACTTACGGCACCTCTCGGAAGGTGCGGCGTCTTTAATCTTGATTATGGAGAATTTGAAGCGTTTGACTGTTCAATTCTTGTGAGCCCTCTTGGGCTCCGTCGGCTGATTTACTGAGTTGGGGCGGTTCCTAAGTTTTGCATGGCACGTGTAGAATGGTTGAGCTCTTCAGTGTGAGGTGCTAGGCTCTGTCGGCCGATTTGCCTTAGTCGAACTATTTCCTAGAATTGCATGGCACGTGTGGAATGGACGAGCTCTTTCATTGTGAAGCGACCAAGTCGTGATAGATTTTCTGAGTCGAGATTGGTTCCTAGGGCTGCATGGCTGTGTGGGGAGTGGTTGGGCTCGTCGATGTGAGCTACTAGGGCCGAATCTTTGAGGCCTTGGTGGCGATCAGTGCTAAGTGATCTGACTCCATTAGATTTAAGTGGCTTTATCTGCGAGTAGATGATTCGTCAAAGTTGAATCTTTGGGCTCAGTGTTTGAGCCCTTGGTGGCGTCCGACCCGGGCTGATCTTACTTTCAGTAAATTTGGTGGCATGCTTAGGATGAGCTGTCGCGAAGTGGCTACTAGGCGGCGAAGGCCTTGGTGTAAACGACTGGTGATCGACTCGATTAGGCACGTGTGGCTGTGCGAAGTCAGATGAACTGTACCAGTGAGCCTCTTGGGCTCGGGCGTTGAGGTAAGTAGATGAACTCGTCGAAGTGGTACACTGGGCTCAGGGCGCTAAGGCCTTAGTAGCGATCGGCGGCGATCTGTGGAAATGGGCAGCGAAACGTATAAGTAGATGAACTAAGTCAAAAATGAGGCTACTAGGCTCCGGCGGCCGAAGACGCTTTAGTAAGGCGATCCAGCTGGCTGATCTTACTTAATGGGGTCGTGGCACGTCTTGATCGTGAACTCGTCGAAGTGAGCAACTATGTGTGGCCATTTGACTTACGATTTTCTCGGAAGGTCACGGCGTCTTCATCTTGATTTATGGAGGGTTGAAATGTTTGACTCGTCAATATGAGCCTATTAGACTCCGTCATTATTTACTGAGTTAGGCCAGTTCTTGAAATTGCATGGCACATGTGCGAATCAGTTGAAGCTCTTGGTGGCCAATTTCTTTGAGCTCCGTCAGTAGGTGCTGATCAGACTTATTCTAGGTTGCATAGCTGTGTGGGTGGATTGAGCTCTTCATTGTGCCATGACCAGTGACGAATTTTAGTCGAATTAGTTCTGTTGCGTAGCTGCATTAAGTGGTTGAGTTTCGTCGATGTGATTCTTAGGCTCGGTCTTGAGGCGCTTAGTGGCGATCGAGGCGCCATTGTCCGACTCGATGGCTGCGTGGATTATGCGGAGTAGATGAACTACGTCGAAGTTGAGATACTAGGCTCGGTATTTGAGCCCATACAGTGGCGATCCGGCTTGAGTGTCGACGATAAGGCTGCGTGGCTGTCTTTGAGTAGATGAGCTTCTCAGAAGTGGGTGCACCAGGCTTCCCGGCCAGTGCGGGCCTTGGTGGTGAACCGGCTGGTGATCGACTGATAGGGCGTAATGGCACGTGCGGAGTAGATGAACTCAGTCGAAGTGAGCCTCGGAGAAACCCGGCGTTGAGGCTTTGTGGCGATCGACTGGTGATCATTCAGTAAGTTTGCGTGGCACAGTAACAAGTGGGTGAACTCGTGAAAAGTGAGCTGCTGGGCTCCGGTGATGGGGCCTTAGTGGCGGATCCGACTGGTGATCTGACTGATAAGGGCTGCGTGGCTGTCTTTAGTCGTGAACGCAAATCAAAGTTA
Source organism: Tetrastigma voinierianum (assembly GCA_016808115.1). Taxonomy (NCBI): domain Eukaryota; kingdom Viridiplantae; phylum Streptophyta; class Magnoliopsida; order Vitales; family Vitaceae; genus Tetrastigma; species Tetrastigma voinierianum. The sequence continues at coordinate 226,006 of JAEQBH010005631.1, forward strand.
GCAGCTTGTGTGTGGCCATTTGACCACGATTTTCAGGAAGGTGCGGCGTCTTTAATACTGATTTATGGAGATTTGAAGCGTTTGACTCTCGATATGAGCTCTTGGGCTCAGTCGGCTAATTTGCACGAGTTAGTGATTCTGGTGCATGGCACGTGTGGGAATGGTTGAGCTCTTGTTGTGAATTTCTTGGGCTCGATCGGCCGATTGCTGAGGTCGAACTTATTCCTGAGGCGCATGGCACGTGCGCATGGCTGTGTAAATCGTTGAGCTCTTCATTGTGCTGACCGTGTGGGTTACTTGGTCGAGATTGATTCACAGGGCGCATGGCTGTGTAGAATAGTTGAGCTCGTCCCGATGCTAAGCTACTATGAGCTCGGTCTTCGGGGCCTTGGTGGCGTCCGGTGCTAGGCGTCGACTCACGTGGGATTGCGTGGCTGTGCGAGGAGTAGATGAAGAGTAGATGAACTCGTCAAAGTTAGATATCATTCACAGCCCTTGGTATGCATCCGGTACCTTGAGCCGATCCGACTCACAGGTCAAGGTGGGCCTGTGGCCGAAGGTAGGATGAGCTCACAAAGTGAGCTACTAGCTCGAGCGCCGAGGCCTTGCGGCGAACCATCCCGAAACGATCCGACCAATAGGCCGTGGCCTATGCAGTAGATGAACCTCCGCCAAAGTGAGCCACCGGGATCCGGCCGAGGCCTTGTGGCGATCCAACAGAATGATGTGACTCCAATAGTCGCGGGCCTGCGGCTAAGTAGATGAACTCGTCAGCGAGCTACCAGGCTCCGGCGCCGAGGCCTTAGTGGCGATCCAGCCCGAGCCGACCGACTTATTAGGTCACGGCCGTAGTCGAGTACATGAACTCATCAAAGTGTGCTACTGTGGGTGGCCATTTGACTTCCGACATTTTCGAAGGCGAGCGCCTTTAATGATGAGATTTATGGAGAATTTGAAACGCCAATTCGCCAATGTGAGATGCTGGGCTCCGCCGGCTGATTTGCCTGGTGCTGAACTGGGCCTCTAGGCCGCATGGTCAGGTCGGTAATGGTTGAGCTCTTCGCGTGAGCTCGCCCGCTTCTACCGATTACCGGAAATAAATAATTCCTTGTGCCGCACGGCCCGTGGTGTAATGGTCGAGGCTCTTCATTGTGAGCAACTCCGTCGGTCGATTTGCCTGAGTCGAATTGATTCCTAGGCTGCATGGCCTGTGTAGAGTGGTTGAGCTCATCAATGTGAGCTAATGACTCCGGGTGCTGAGGCTTTTAGACATCCAAGCAATGATCCGGGACTTATTAGGTCAGCGCGGCTCCCAGGCAGAGTGCATGAACCTCGCCAAAGTAGAGCCATCAACGCGCCGAGGTCTTGCGGCGATCCACCTTTGAGCCGATTTGACTTAATAGGCCGCTGTCCCGTGGCCGAAAGTAGATGAGCCTGCCAAAGTGAGCTACTCGGGCTTCTCGAGCGCTAAGGCTCAAAGTAACCGTACCGGAGCCGATCCGACTCCAATAGGGTCGCGGTGGGCCTTTGCAGAGTAGATGAACTCGTCAAAATGAGCTACTGGTCTCTGGGCGTTGAGGCCTTTGTGGCGATCCAAATTCTCGAGCCGACCGACCAATAGTCGCTGGCCCGTGCTAGATGAACTCGCCAAGGAAGCACAGCGGCCATTTGACTTCTGATTTTCTCGGAAAGATGCGAGCGTCTTTAATGCTGATTTATGAAGAATTTGAAACGTTTGACTCGTCAATGTGAGCTACTGGGATCCGTCGGCTGATTTGCCTGAGTTGAACTGATTCCTAGGCTGCATGGCCTGTGTAGAATGGTTGAGCTCTTCAGTGTGAGCTGCTGGGCTCCGTCGGCCGATTTGCCTGAGTCGAACTAATTCCTAGGCTGCATGGCCTGTGTAGAATGGTTGAGCTCTTTCATTGTGGAAAGGCAACTTCACGGCCGATGCATCTGCCAGTCGAATTGATTCCTAGGCCATTCAAGGCCCGTAGAGCGGTTGAGCCTGGCCGCAGCTACCAGCTCCAGTGCCGAGGCCTCGTAGCGCGACACAAATACAATTTAATCCGACTCCATTAGGTTGCGCGGGCCTGCGGGTGTAGGAGTAGATGAACTCACAAAGTTAGATACTGGCCCCGCGCCGAGCCCTTGCGGCGATCCAACTTGAGCCGATCCGACTCAATAGGTCAAGCAAGGGCCTCGACCGAAAGTAAATGAGCTCGCCAAAGGGAGCATTAGCTTCGAAATAGGCCTCTGTGGCGAACCAGCCTAAGCTGATCTTACTCAATAGGCTGTGTGGCCTGTGCGGAGTAGATGAACTCACAAAGTGAGCACCTGGCCTGGCGCATATTCAGGGCGATCCACTCGAAATGACCGACGCACAGTCGCGCCCGGCCTCAGGCTAAGTGTATGAACTCACAAAGGAAGCATTAGGCTCCTGCCACAGAGGCCTTAGTGGCGATCCGCTCGAGTCGGATCTTTGACTTATTACCGCGTGGCTCCGTGTGGCCGAAAGTACATGAACCTCCGCCAAAGGAGCGCCACCGTGTGGCCATTTCTGACTTCGATTTTCTGGAAGTTGTGCGAGCGCCTTTATAATCGGGATTATGGAGAATTTGAAACGCCACTCACAATGTGAGCCGCCGGGTCTGGCCGACCGACGGTTCGAGCTGAACCGATTCCTAGGCCGCATGGCCCGTGGCCGAATGGCTGAGCTCTTCAAAGGTGAGTCGCCAGCCCGCCGGGCCGATTCATTCGAAGGTCAACTAATTCCTAGCCGCACGGCCCGTGTAGAATGGCCGAGCTCTTCACTGCGGAGCAACTCCGTTTGGCCGACTACTCGAGTCGAATTGATTCCTGTGCTCACACATGGCCCAGGGTAGAGTGGCTGAGCCTCTGGCCAATGTGAGCCAAGGCTCCGGCGCCGAGGCCTCATGGCATCCAGCGCTAAATTCGATCCGACTCATTAGTTGCGCCTATGCAGGTGATGAACTCCGTCGTGCTAGATACTCGGGCTCCGGCGCCGAGCCCTTGGTGGCGATCCAAATTGGAGCTTCCATCTTACTCCAATAGGTCATGGACTTGTGCTTAGAAGTGATGAGCCTCTCCGGCAAAGTGAGCTACTGGCTTCCAGCCACCAGGCCTTGGGTGGCGCACAAATGAGTTGATCCGACTAACGGCCAGGTGGCCCCGTGCGCAGTGTATGAAGTCAAAGTGAGCCACCGGGCCCGGCGCCGAGGCTCAGGCGATCTGTACCGTGAGTCGATCCGACTCAATAGGCCGCGTGGGCTCGCAAGGTAGGGGATGAACTCGCTAAAGGAAGCACCGTGTGGCCATTGACTGATTTTCTGAAAGACGCTTTAATGCCGACATGAAGAATTTGAAACGCTTGACTCACAATGTGAGCCACTGGGATCCGCTGGCCGACGGCCGCAGTTGAACCGATTCCTAGGCCGCATGGCCTGTGCAGAATGGTCAGCTCTTCAAGGTTAGCCGGGCCCGCCGGTCATCTACTCGAGTCGAATCCACCTTGCAATGCATTACCATGAATGGTTGAGCTCTTCTTTGTGTGCAACTCGCCGGGCCGACGACTAGTCGACTGATTCCCTAGGCCGCATGGCCTGTGTAGAGCTGAGCTCACAATGTGAGCTACTAGGGCCCGGTGCCGAGGCCTCAGCGGCTATCCAGCAACATCCGACTCCATTAAAGTCATGCGGTCCGTGGCAGAGTAGATGAATTTGTCAAAGTGAGCTACTAAGCTTCGGCGCCGAGGCCTCGTGGCGATCCCATTGAGCCGATTTGACTCAATGGGTCGCTGCGGGCCTGTGGCCGAAAGTAGATGAGCCTGGCCAAAGTGAGCTACTAGGCTCGGTTAATCAAGCCTCGTGGCGAACTTCAGCCCCCGGAAATATCTCGACCAATAGGTCAGGTGGCCCAGGCAGAGTAGATGAACTCACAAAGTGAGCCACCGCCCGCCGAGGCCTTTGTGGCGATCCAAATGAGCCGATCCGACTACTGTGCCGCGGCCCGTGGCTATAGATGAACTCACAAAGTGAGCTACTAGACTGCCGAGGTCTTAGTGGCAATCCACTCGAAATGATCTGACTTATTAGGTTGCGTGGCCTGTTCTGAGTACATGAACTCGTCAAAGTGAGCAACTGTGTGTGGCCATTTGACTTCTGATTTTTCGGAAAGGCGCGAGCGGCTTTAATTCTGATTTATGGAGAATTTGAAACGTTTGACTCGTCAATGTGAGCTACGATCCTCACACTCTGGCCGATTCAGCTCGAAGCTGAACTCCGATTCTTAGGCTGCATGGCCTTGGTAGAATGGTTGAGCTCTTCAGCAGAGCACTGGACTGGCCGGCCGATTCGCTCGAGTCGAATCCATATTTCCTAGGCCGACGGCCTCGTAGAATGGCCGAAATTTCATTGTGAGCAACTCTCGCTAGCCGATTTACCCGAGTCGAATTGATTCAGTCGCATATTCGTGTAGAGTGGTCAGAGCCTGGCCAATGTGAGCCTACTAGGCCCGTGCCGAGGCCTTTGTATGATCCAAATACAAATGATCCGGGACTCATTAGTCACGCGGGTCTGCTCGCAGTGTATGAACCCGCCAAAGCAGATACTGCCCGGGCGCCGAGCCTCAGTACATCCAACCGGAAATGATCTTACTCAATAGGCTACGTGGCTTGTGCTTAGAAGATGAGCTCGTCAAAGTGAGCTACTGTGCTCGAGCGCCGAGGCCTGCGGCGAAGGTACCGGAAATGATCCGACTAATCGGGTCAGGTGGCCTCGTGGCAAGAGTAGATGAACTCGTCACAAAGTGAGCTATCGCCCGGCCGAGGCCTCAGGGCAATCTAGTCAGAGTCGATCTCGACTAACAGGCTGCGTGGCTCCGAGGCGGGCGTAGATGAACTCGCCAAAGCGAAGCATTAGTTCGCGCCGAGGCTCTTGAACAGGCGATCCAAGATGAGTCGATCTCGACTTATTAGGCCGCTGTGGGCTCAGGCCGAGCACATGAACTCGCCAGCGGAGCAACCCGTGTGTGGCCACTTGACTTCGGGATTTTCTGAAAGGTGCGAGCGCTTTAATACCGATTTATGGAGAATTTGAAACGCTGACCTGGCCAATATGAGCCACCGGACTGGCCGGCCGACGGCCCAGCCGACTTGATTCCAGGGCCGCATGGCCCGTGGTAGAATGGCCGAGCTCTTCGCTGTGAGTCGTTGGTTCAGGGGCCGCATTTATTCGAGCCGAACTTATTCCAAAGCCGCATGGCCCTGTAGAATGGTTAAGCCTTCATCAGGTGCAACTCATCTACCGATTTGATCTCGAGCTCGAATTGATTTCTAGCCGTACGGCCCTATGTAGAGTGGCTTGAGCTCACACGTGAGCCACTAGCTCCAAGGCCGAGGCCTTGTGGCGATCCAACACACCGATCCGACCACAGCTGCTACCAGACAGAAAGCAGGGATGAACTCCGTCAAAGTTAGATTACTCAGTTCGGCGCCGAGCCCTTGTGGCGATCCACTTTGAGCCGATCTCACTCAGGTCATGTGGGCCTCAGGCCGAGTAGGATGAGCCTGGCCAAAGTGAGCTACTAGGCTTCGAGCGCCGAGGCCTTGGTGGCGAACTACCAGCCGATCCGACCAATAGGCCGTGTGGCCCGCGGGGCAAGAGTAGATGAACTCCGCCAAAGTGAGCCACCTGGCCCGGCGAGGTTTCGTGGCGATCCGTACCGAGCCGACCGACCAATAGGCTGCAGTGGGCTCGGGCTAAGTAGATGAACTCAAAGGAAGCACAGCCCGGGGCCGAGGCCTTAGCGGGCGATCCAAATTCGAAATGATCCGACGCACAGTCGCTGGCCCGTGGCTGCCGCGAACCGCCAGCGAGCAACCGGTGTGGCCATTTGACTTCTCGATTTTCTCTGGAAGGCGCAGCCGGCCTTTAATAGTGATTTATGGAGAATTTGAAACGCTTGACTCAGAGCTATCGGGTCTGGTCGGGCCGATTCTCGGCTCGAGTTGAATCGATTCCCAGCCGCATGGCCTGTGTAGAAACGGTTGAGCTCTTCCGAGTCAGCCGTTCACGGGCCGATTTGCCTGAGTCGAACTTATTCCTAGGCTGCATGGCCTGTGTAGAATGGTTGAGCTCTTCACAGGCGTGAACTTCGCCTACCGACACCCGAAATGAATCGACCCCAGTCGCACGGGCCTGTAGAGTGGTTGAGCTCACACGTGAGCTACTAGGCTCCGGGTGTCGAGGTTTTGTGGCGATCCAAACATGAATGATCTGACTCATTAGGGTTGCGTGGCCTATAAGATAGAGTAGATGAACTCGTCAAAGCTGGGGAGCACTGGCTCCTGGGCGCCGAAAGCCCTCGTGGCTATCCACTGAAATGATCCGACCAATAGGCCGCGTGGCCCCGCGGCCGAGTATGATGAGCCACAAAGTGAGCTACTAGGCTTCGAGCGCTGAGGCCTTGGTGGCGAACCATCCCCGAAATAGGACTGACTCAATAGCCTGCGTGGCCCGCGCAGAGTAGATGAACTCACAAAGGAGCTGACCGGGATCCGCGCATGGCCTCACATCCAAATTAGCCGATCTGACCTGGCAGGCCACGGGCCTGGTGGCTAAGTAGATGAACTCACAAAGTGAGCTACTAGGCCCGCGCCGAGGTTTTAAAGGGCGATCCGTACCTCGAAATGATCCACTTATTAGGCCGCGCCGCTCGCGGCCGGCACATGGCGAACTCGCCAAAGGATTCATCGTGGTGGCCATTTGACTTTGATTTTCTCGAAAGGAAGCAAAGGCTTTTAACATCGATGGCGGAGAATTTGAAACGCTCGACTGGCCAATGTGAGCCGGGCCGTGGGTTCGTCATTGATTTCGGCTCGAGTCGAACCGATTCCCAGTCGTGACGGCTCGGCCGAATGGCCGAGCCTTCGCCAGGAGTCAGTCGGGTCTGGCTACCGATTCCTGCCCCAGCTGAACTAATTCCTAGGCCGCATGGCCTCGTAGAATTGGCTGAGCCTTCATCAGGAGCAACCCGTCTACCGATTCATTCCGAGCCGACCGGGATTCCTCAGCCGCACGGCCCGCGTAGAGTGGCTGAGCTCATTAATGTGAGCCTGGCCCGGTACGAGGCCTCGTGGCGATCCAAATGGCTTAGCCGATCCGACTTATTAGGTTGGCGGTCTCGTGGCAGTAGGATGAACTCACAAAGGAAGCATCGGGCTCCCGGCGCCGAGGCCCTGTGGCGATCCACCAGCCGATTCAATTTAATAGTCGGCAGGGTTCAGGCTTAGTAGATGAGCCTCTGTCAAAGTGAGCTACAAATGGGCTTTGAGCGCACAGGGCGTAACCACTCGGAAATGATCCGACTCAATAGGTCAGGTGGGCCTGCAGTGGGTGGTGATGAACTCCGTCAAAGTGAGCGCCACTCGGGCTCCCGCGCCGAGCCCTCGTGGCGATCCACCTGAAATGATCCGACCTCAATAGGCCGCGTGGCCCGGTGCTGGGCAGGATGAACCTGGCCAAAGTGAGCTGATCAGAAAATGGCCATTTGACTTCCGATTTTCTCTAAAGATGCGAAGCTGCCTTTTAATGTCGATTTATGAGAATTTGAAAACGCTTGACTCACAATGTGAGTCAGCGGGTCCGCCGGCTGATTTGCTCGAGTTGAACTCGATTCCTAGGCAAAGATGGCTCTGTATCGAATGGTTGCTTCTTCGCCAGGAGTCGAGTCTGGCTTACCGACATCTGCATGAGCCTAATCAATTCCTGTGCTAAGGGCCCGTGGGTAATGGCTGAGCCTTCACGCGAGCAAACTGGTCTCGCCGACGGTTCGAGTCGATTCCCAGGTCGCATGGCCTGTGTAGAGTGGTTTAGCTCGACAATGTGAGCTACAAGGCTCCGGGTGCTGAGGCCTTGGTGGCGATCCCACTACGGCTGATCCGACTCATTAGGTCAAGCAGGTCAGGCAGAAAGTGTATGAACTCACAAAAGTGAGCTACTCCGGCCCATGCCAGGCCTCAGCACCAGCCCCGAGCCGATCCGACCAATAGGCCGCCTCCGGTCTGGCAGAGAACACGTCAAAGTGAGCTACTGTGTGTGGCCATTCGACTTCTGATTTTCTAAGAAAGGTGCGCAGCCGCCTTTAATGGGGTCGATGATGGAGAATTTGAAACGCTTGACTCACAATGTGAGCCATTGGCTCCGCCTACGATCATCGAGTCAACCGATTCCTGTGCCGCATGGCCCGTGCCGAATGGTTGAGCTCTTCTGCCAGGAGTGACAGCCGAAACGCAGTGTATATAATGAATGCCTATGCAAGTGCACTGCAGAGTCTCAAGTAATATAGGGAAGGTACTTAAAGTACCTGATATCGATCCACAGGAAAGGTAAATTGACTACGAGGTTCCCGCTCTCGCACAACATCTGGAACAAAGAACTTAGGGTAAAATTAAGTAAGGAAACTCGCAACTGTCGTTGATTCTAGCGGAATAATGGTGTTAGCGCCTAAGGTTAAATCGCCTATCACTGCCTCAATGATTACTTTTCTAAAGATATTGTTATTCAATCTATTTGTAATATGTCAATTAGCGAGGTGATCTGGCCACGTGATATCCTCCTTCTTCGAGGTATATCCGCCTTATCTCGTGAATAGAATCGAGTATATCTCTATCTGACCTCGGTATCTCGAATGCTTAAATGTTCTAACCTCAATTGCTACTCTTCAAATTGAATATCTCATTAACCGACCGGCTAAAGGCTACTCTACCCATCCTCGAATACCTCATCTCGACCTCGGATTCCGGCCATTATGCTACATTGGCCGACATTAACATATAATTGAAATGCGTATAGAGTAGATGTGACAAATTAATAATAACCGAATAACATGAAAGATCAAATTTTTAATCCATTGTACACATGACAGGTTTGATGTAACCCTAGAAAGAGATCTGTAATATAATGGAAGAAAATATAAAATCGTTTTTTAATAAAGGAAACATTGTTTCTAAAATCCGAAAATATCAAAAATGAAAAGCTGCTAAATCCCGGCACTTCCTCGTCGCGTCACCGCCCGAAACCCGTGCCTCTCGTCTCGCAGGCGCCTCCGATCTCTCCCGATTCGAACCCATTTGCTTTAATGAAGAGGGCAGATTTTTCGGGAGTCGACGTCAGCGCGACGCGGGTGATCGCCGCGACGCGGGCGGTGTCACTACGTGGGGACGTCGCGACGTGGGGACGTCGCGACGTGACAGGTATTTCATCGCCTTGTTCCCATTTGCTCCAAAATATACTCGCTGTCGCTCTTTCACCCAAATGCTCCTCGCAGATTCACGTAAGACATCAATCGCATTCTAGCCTCAAAACTATAAAATTACTCTTAAAAATAAAACAGAAAACGTAGATCGACGAAAGTATAATATGAGTGTTTTCGGCACTCATCACACCCCCAAACTTTGTTTCTTGTTTGTCCTCAAGCAAGAACCGACTCTGCATGTGACACACCAATCTCGACATAATAACCTACACTCAATACGCCAAAGGATGCACATGCCGGTGCAGGATCAATTGACCGACTCACATACCCACCGCTTTTCCTCGATGTTCCGCAAAGGCATACGTATATTCACTTTCGGTAAATTCGATTTAGCTAGGTGAAACTGACTAGTGCATCAAATCCCATGGTGTTCAATAGCCTTTCCCAAAATCCCTATGTGCTTATAGTGAATGACCTCCAGGATATGCCTAGGTTCCGATACCCCCAAACTTAAGCTCAACGCGCCTATTAGGAAGAAGCTAACTAGGAAAGGATAGGAACGCACCCATTTATTCGTGTCCTCATATTTGGAAATTTCCCCACCTAAAATGGAAGAAGACCTAGTGCCAAGAAGTTTTGTAAATGAAAGTGTTCCCTCAGACGTGGGATCCATCGTGACTCCCCACCGTCAAGTTAAGGGCACCGTGCATTCAATTCCTCTCCAAACTTCACCCCCAAACACTAACCAAACTCAAAGGCCCCAGTCATGCGTTGAATGGATCCATCTTCTCGGCCCCATGTAGCGTACGTAAGTCAATGACTCCGCCGCTTGGCTCGGGTGGCATTAGGGCTTCGATGTTCCTCAGATCGCGTGTCTGATTCGATCGATGATCCCGCTTATTCCTATGCATATACCTATTTTTGTCATATTTTTTTTCTTTTTCTATCGCTTTTGTATTTTCTCTGTCAGCTCGATGGCAATCCTCTTGATTAGGGTGTCCCATCACTCAAATGGTTCAATCTCCTAGCTGGATCGAACTTTAGTAGCTGGTTCGCACTTATGCATACTCCGAAGCTACCAGTGTGTGAGTGTGATAGGGTTTTTGAGAACTGGTTTCTTGACTACCCTGGATTGATTCACTAGCCCTTTTCAACTATTCAATCTAATTACCGAGCATCAAGCAAATGTATGCAATTGAACAAGTTTATAGTGAACTCAATCCAAAATTGATCCTCAATTTTTCAACATGGCCACATGTATGCAATTACTACGCAAGAATGTCCTAAAATATAATCAAATAACTAAAGTACATGACTCATAAACATGAAAGTGCGATGTAAAATAAACCGAAAAACAAAACACACTAATATGCGAACACACTAAAAAATACTACACACTACTAAAACCAAAACAAACACAAGACCCGATCACCAAATCCTCCCCCAAACAAAATATCCAAGTGTCCCTAATCGTAAGATAAACATGTAGGGAAGGAACTCCTGAATATCACCGCCGATGCTCATGAGTCGCATCAAAGAGACCCAGGGGACGCCCAGGCCATAGAAACTATTGGATCGACCAGCCGGAAGTCGACCAATACACCCTGACCCCGACCTGAGACATGGGAAGTCGAGGTCGGGCGTAGTACCCTCGAACTACGCCTCATTGCCGCCGTGGATCGAGGGTCGCATAAGGCACGCCACCCTTTAGCCCGACTGTCTTTCTGAAGAAATCATCGCGATGAAACCCTCTTCCCACGTAAGGATCTAAGCAGAATTGTGGCAAACCGATCCACAAGGCCGTTATAAAACCGTGGATCGAACTGGAGCCGGGTCCTCGATGGCCGAGACCCGCTAAGTGTGCAACTTCGCCGCTCCGACATACCAACCTGTGACAACAAAAAAAAAAATCAAACACCTAATGTGCACCACAAAACAACTAAATAACTATCTAAGGACTCAACAAAACCTAAATGCGACTCAGAGATCCTAAAGGAACCTAGCTGACCCAAAATGAGGGCCTACAATACCTCTAGAATACGCGAAAGCAACAAATGAACCCTAGACTATCAGACCTAAGCCCAGAATCTGGCACACAAGGCTGGATGCCACTATGACCCAAAACGGCCAACGAGGGGGCGACGTACGGCCTGGCGAGCGCTGGGAGGGCCTCGAACGACTGGATGGAGCTCGACAGTCCTGAAGGCCGGGATGCAGAGAGCTACAGTGGTTTCACGAAAGTGAAGCGCAGGGAGGCGAAGAGCCAAAATGAATCCATTCTCGCTAAAAACAGGCCACGTGAGCGACGTATGTCCACGCCGACGCGGGCAGAGGACATGATCAAACGACGCCGCGACGCATGATCACGCCGCACGTGGCGTAGTAAATGACCAGTCGACGCCGCGACGCGGATAAATTCCACGACATGACGCAGAGCTTCAAAATGACGCCGCTGACGCGGAGAATCCACGCCGCCGACGCGAGACGTAGAGCCGTGGTCGACGCCGCGACGGAGAATCCACGCCGCGACGTGATTGCAGGGCTTCAAAAATGACGCCAGCGACGCGGAGAATCCACGCCGCCGACGCGACGTAGGCTTCAAAATGACGCCGCTGACGCGGAGAATCTCCACGTCGCGACGCGACGTAGAGCTGTAATTTGATCGTCGACGCTGATCCTCCACGCCGACGCGGGCGTAGAGTGTTCCGCAAGAAATTTTGAACACACAACTCAAATTTCCACTTTTTTCGAGAACTCTCCACGTGTAAACATCATTCCGGGCATTGAACACGCTGAAAGACCTGCACCCACGCTTCCGGGTCCTGCAATTAAACCAACAAGCAGAAACACTGATCAGGAACACAACTAGAAACCCAAAATTGCTGAAAATAACCAATGTAACTTGAAACTACAAATTTAGGAACACTCGTTGCCCCAAGAAGCGCTATGTTTAATGTCGTTAGCTCGACGACCCTGAAACTCAATGTGCTCAAGAACTCAAACTCTTGTGATCGTTGACTATATTTCTTCTGCGGCTGTCAAGAAACTCGCCTCCATAGTACGGCTTCAAGCGTTGGGTGGCGACTGTGAATGTGCCTTTCTCAGGATGTGAAACTTCTTCCCCACCATGTGAAAAGACCTTTGTTACCGTGAAAGGTCCGGACCATCGAGACTTCACTCTCGAAAAGCTTTTTAGTCGGAATTGAATAGAAGGACTCGTTGTCCGGCCGCGGAATTCTTTTCTTCTCGTGATGTGCTCACTGTGCCAGCCTTGTCTTCTCCTTATAAATACGGGGCGCTCTCATATGCTTCGCTTCAACTCATCTAGCTCATCGAGTTGGAGTAGTCGCTTTTCACCAGCCAAAGTACTGGGCCCATGTTTAGTTGTCGAAAGTGGCCCAATAAATTCGATGCTCCAATTCTACCGGAAGGTAGGTACGCTTACCATAAACAAGTCTCGAATCTGGGACATACCTAAAGGAGCTTTAAATGGCAAAGTGGTATGCCCAGAGCGCATCGTTTATCTTTTTTAGACCTTCAATCCTTCTTGAAGTTGTTGACTGCCTTCTCGAGATGTGTACTTGATTTCTCGGGTCGATACTTCGTCGCCGCTTGATTGCGGTGGTATGCAAGAGATGTACGATGACGCACCCATACTATAAAGACCCCTGCCTATTACCTTATTGCGTGAAATGCGTACCATTATCCGTGCATTAAAGCTCGAGGAGTTCCAAAACTGAGAATATATTGTTGCGTAGAAATTCAGCTACAATTCGCATCATCGCTCGTGTTGGAATCGCTTCTACCCACTTTTGAGACATACCACAACCAACAAGATGTATAAATCGTTGTATGATGGCAGAAATGGTCCCATGAAATCGATCCCCATAAGTCTAACAACTCTACCTCCAAGATAGGATGCATGGGTGGCTCAGTTCTTTCTAGAGATGTTCTATTCGCGACATTTGTCACAAGTGGAAACGAATCTGACGAAAGCACTTAAATAAGGGAAGCTAATAAAAACCCATCAGAACCTGTCGGCTGCTCTCGCCACCAAAGTGTCCACCACACGATAGAGTGTGACACAATGGTTCGCACACTCGAGCATTTCATCTTCGCACACATCTCCTTATCAATTGTCAACACAAGGCTCAGAAGAATTGGCTCTTCTCCCAATAAGAGTTTAAGGTGTGCGAAAACCTTTTTCTTCTTCCGAAGGCTAAATTCGGAATCGATTTTTGCTACCAAATATTCTACATAATCCTGAAACCAAGGAACTACCCCTCTTGTCCTCAATAGCAAAAGCCGTCTGAAATTCGCCATTCACCCGAACATCATCTCTCGCCCTTCCGGGGCCGCTGCAAAGGTGGTCTCGCCACTAAATTTTCAAAGGTTCTTTCTTGCCCTGATTTCTACGTCGAACTCTTGCAATGTATGACCCACCGAATCAATCCTCGGGTTTTGCATCTTTTCTTGGTCATCAAGTACTTAATGGCCGAATGATCGCTATGGTGTGTACCACGACTTTATTGTTAATCAAATATGGCCTCGAATTTGTCAAAAGCAAAGACAATGGCCAATAGTTCTTCTCAAAAGAGGGTATAATTCAGCTTGAGCGTCATTCAGTCCCGTTTGCATAGTAAATCAATTGAAGATTTTTTCAAGTTTCGCCTAAGACTGCCCCCAATCGCATAATACAGATCACATATCACTCAATGAAAGACCAATCCAGCTACAACAATAGAGCCGAGATCAACTTATTCTTCAATACATGCGAAAAGCATGTACGATTGGAGTCAAATTCGAATGGGATCCTCGGACTAGCAAATTAGACAATGGTTTCAAGAACTGTAAGAAATCCTTGATAAATGCTATAAAATCCAAAGATGGCCTAGAAAACTTCGGATCCCTTTCACCGAACATGTGGAGGTAACTTCAATTGCTTCAATCTTCGCCTTATCTACCTCTATTCCCCTTGCTGAGATCCGATGTCCAAGGACAATACCCTCTTGTACCATGAAATGGCACTTTTCCCAATTGAGTACTAAATTGGTCTCTTCACATCTTGCCAGTACAGCTCTCAAATTTTTTAGACAATTGTCAAATGAATTTCCATTACTGAGAAATCGTCCATGAAGATTTCAATCTCTTCTGCCATGTCGGAGAATATGGCCATCGTCGTATTTGAAGGGTGCGGTGCATTTGCACGATCCAAGGCATCGTGGGAATGCGAATGTGCCATAAGGACAAGTGAATGTTGTCTTCTCCTGATCTTCGGGAACTATGACTAGTTTATGTAGGAATATCCATCGAAAAATAATATTCATACCATTTAATGGTGACGTCGATCTAAGTAAGCGTGGAAAGTGATCTTTTAAATTGGCTTGTGAAACTTTCTATAGTCAATACAAATTCTCCCACGGTCGCTGTTCTAGATGGCGATGAATGTTGTTTTGGTCTTAATATAGGTTATCCCCCTTTCTTGGCACTACGAACGGGGCTTACCCGTGCATTTGTCACGAAATGGGGTAAATCACCTGGTATCTAACCATTTAGAACTTCTTTCCCGACTACCTCCTTCACATTGTATTCAACCTCCTCTGCGCTTCCAACGAGGGCTTGTGGCCCATCTTCTAATAAAATCTGATTACGCCACACATAGAAGGCGGATCCCTTGCCGTCGATGAGGGCAAAATTCAAGGTGCTTGTTTGTGATCGAAGAGACCTCGATAACTTCACTTCCTCCATTTAGTTAGGGATGATGAGATAATTACGGGTAGTAGATTCTACCCCGGATATGCATACTTCAAATGGCTAGGTAGAAGGTTTTGTTCCATCTTGGGTGGTTGCTCGATTGTTGACCAATTTCATTTAGCTCGTAGCCAGCCTAGCGATTGAAGTATTTCCTTCTATTGTGCCCCGAAGGAATCCATCCACTTAACGTATTCTTACGCCTCGTCTACTCGGGTTCGGATGCGCCACTAGGCTGTCTCTGAAGGTGGTGGATAGCTTTGGCTAGACACTATAGCCTCTCTTATATCAACCATTAAGCCCGTATCTAGCGCTACAGCGGTCTCATGCCTGAGACATTGAATTTTACTTCTTCTTCTTGTACTCTTAGTTTCGATTCGCCACCTGCGCATCAATCATTGCCACGCCGGTTGCTGAAAAGGTCTTCCCAAAATAATGAATTATTTCTTTATCTTCCTCCATGTCTAAAACTGAAATCTGTGGAAAGATAACATGGAAGCCTTTACTAAGACATCTTCTATTATCCTCTCGGATACTTCAAGATAAATGCATAATTTGAAGAGTGACATGTAGTCGGACGGGCTTCTCTAATCTGACAGCTTAAAGATGGATAAGGGCATAAGATTAATGCACCAAATCTGTGCTCGAAAATAGCGACGTTTGTGCACGGGATAGTGCGGCCCGCTGAGTCTTTGAGCACGCGGTGGCTTCCTCTCGAAGGATGTACTTTGCATTCCTCGGTTAAGTTTCACCAGTCTCTCGAAGTCACCGCTAATCTTCTCTTCGAGACAAATGTCTTTCATGAACTTTACATAGCGCTGGGCATTTATAGGGCATCCAACCGTGGAATGTTTATATACGACTTTTGAAAACATCATGAACCATTGAATTGTCCAGTTTATGTTTCTTGGGGCGTTGTGGGTAAAGGTGGGGGTATCTTTGGCTTTGCTTCAGGAGTCTCTTGTGTTTCTCTGTGTGTTGTTCTTTGACTGCATCATGCAGGTTCTGGTGGGTAATCTCCTCGATCTAAGCACTCTCTGATTGAGGTTGCACTTGTGGATTCCAATTCTCTCCGCTTCTCGACATAGTTGCTTTGCGCGTGCTCATTCCGTCTTCTTGAACACCTGCGGTGCTTCCGAGAGAACGGTTGCCTTTACAGCCGTCGCTTGCCATTTGTTGTTTGTGCATCCAAACTCCTTTGGTTGTGCGCTTGATTGTTTCTGCTTGGGTTGAGTGTAACGCATGGTAGCGCCCAGTCTCTCTCATTATGACACTGGAATGCCGAGTTAACATACGTGCTAGAGCTTGCTCAAAATCGAAACTACTGGGGGTGGTTCATTAGCTCGGATTCGATTGCGTATTGTTCTAGTGTTAGCCATGTACCGCCCGGTTGTTTTGATTATTAGTTCTGATTGTGCGTAATCGTATCACATTTGGTCGCGGTGCATTGTGGTCTTATTAACATGATTGATTAGTTAAACCTCGACAAATCAAAACGCGGAGAAACGCTGTAGTTCTTAGTGACTGATCTAGTTGTTGTCTTTGTCTCCATCACCTGGCTGTGGATTAGTTGTGTAGTTGCGGTTCCCTTGGCATCTCATTCCCATTGTGATTGGATTGTGCAATTCACGGGGTTATTAAGGACCTCCCGTGTCACCACCACGTCTTCGGTGCCAGCCTTCCCTCTCTAAACCCTTGAACCAGTGTTGGTTTGTATCTTTAATATCATCTTTGGTATGGTTTTCTTCATCGATGATCCTGTTGAGGCATGTCATTGTTAGGTTGTATTTCTCAAACCATTGTAGAAGGTGTGAACATCATCGGTTGGTCGGTGGTGAGGACACTTCTACTTGTGTAATTCTGGAACTGTCCCAGCATGCCTCTTGCCGAGTTCTCCCCTGGATTGACGAGCGTATTGATTGCACCGGTTATTGCAAATCTTGGAAAGTGGGAAGAACTTGGTGAAAACTTTTCATTTCAAACTCGTTCCATTGTAGTAATGGAGTCGGTGGGTGGTAGTTCAGCCACAATGCTTGATATCTCGAGTGAGGAGTGGGAATAACCGCAATCTTGGGACCGGTAACCGTTTGTGTTTGGTGTTGTCCATGAACTTAGAGGAGTTAATTGATCGTGTTCGGGTTCTCATGGGGTGAGTGTGGAACAATACGAAGCATCTGTCTTTGTGGCGACTTCAGATTCAAGTGTTTTCTTGAATGTTGTACGTCCCGATCATTTGTCTACGAGACAAGCTGTTGGAGGTAAAACAAACTCATCTAATAACTTATAAGGATGATAAAGTTTATTATATAAATGGCACAGAAACCGATTCTATTGCGCTCACTGTGGATTGATTGACCAGCAGAATCTTATTCTTAGGTCATTTCATGACTATTGGAATTCTAATCTGTTCTGTTCTCTGTTCTCGGCGCAATGTGGAAGTCTTTTCAGTAGTCACACAAGTGTTGATTAATTCGATTTTCAATAATAGCGTATATACTCAACTTGAAACATATATTATGAAATATTTTCAATAACAAACCAATTACAGGCACTTGTAAATATAAGCAAGCCAAAAAAATTAGAATATATCATGTTGCTCACTTCTCTATATCAATTTAAACCGTTCACGACAGCATTGAAAACAATGATAAGCGCGTGGTGTATATATTGTGATCTAAAATGCCTTGAAGAGTGCGCGTGGCCAATAATATCGTGCCAAAATGCGGATCATGATCCTGAGGAAAAATTAAATTGACTGGAGATTAACTAGACAAATATCACGAATAAAGATTGGTGCAAAATTAAGTAAGGAAAACACGACTGAACAGTGATTAGTGAATTAATGGTGTTGAGCCTAAGGTTCGTCGCCCCCCTATCCGTTAATGGATTTACTTTTCTCTCAAAGATGTTGTTATTCAATCTATTTGTAATATGTCAATAGCGAGGTGATCTGCCTCGATATCCTCAAGGTATATCAGCTATCTCGTGAATAGAATCGGCGAGTATATCTACATCTCGACTCGGTATTAGAAATGGCAAAATGTTCCTTCTCAGTACTACGCGGGTTGAATATCTCTATTAGCGAATCGGCTAAAGGTACACTCTACCCGAGATCACAGAATACCTCATCTCGAATCTCGGATCTCAGTTCGATTATACTAACATTGTGAGACATTAACATATAATTGAAATGCAGGTATAAGTGGATGTGACAAATTAATAATAGCTGAATAACATGAAAGATCAAATTTTAATCCATATTGTACATGGCGGGGTTTGATGTAACCTGAAGTCTGAAATATAATGGAAAATATAGCTGTGTAAGAAACATTGTTCTAAAATCGAAAATATCAAAAATGAAAAGCGTTACAAATCAGACTTATGAAGTCAGTGTCACTCTGCTCTCGAAGCACGTGCCTGCGATGATGCGCCTCCGATCTATACGTTTGCGAACCCACATTTTGCTTTTAATGGCGAAGAGGCGGATTTTGTTTGGCGTGTCGCGGCGTGGTGGCGGTGTCGCGGCGATGAATCGAGCGTGGGGCGTCGCGGCGTGAGAGGGGCGTCAGCGACGTGGCGGTGTTCTCGCCTTGTTCCCGACAACCAGTCACGCTTCTCGTTCGCATCGCGCCACGATATATACGCGTTCGAAACATCAACTCGATATTCTAGTGCAAACGCAAATTACTAAAATAAACGGAAAAATGTGGCGGCGGTATAATATGAGTGTTTAGGCACTCATCAGTGAGCTGCACTGGAGCTCCAGGTCGTAGGTGCCTAGGTTAGATTAATTACCAGCTAGGCTTCATAGCTGTGGCATGGTTGAGCTCTTTGTTTGGCGACAAATCCAGTCCAGTTGAAGTTCTTAATGATGGAGAGTGATTCCTAAAGGCTGCGTAGCGCTGTGTGTAGAGATGGTTGGGCTTCGTCGATGCTTGGTGAGCTCCCGGGTGCTGAGGCCTTGGTGGCGTCCCAGCGCTATTGATCGACTCATTAGGTTGCGTGGCTTTGTCTGAGTGATGAGCTGTCAGTGACTCTTGGGCCAAGGATGCAGAGAGGGCCTTGGTGGCGATCGACGAGCGATTTGACTTGTGGGGCTGCGTGGCTGTGTGCTAAGTAGATGAGCTCGTCGAAGTGATCTTGCGGGCTTGGCATTCAGGCCTTGAGTGGCGGAACGACTGGTCGTCGACTCAATGGTATGGCGGCACCTGTCTGAGTAGATGAACTAGAAGTGAGCTACTAGGCTCCGGGCGTTAAGGCCTTTGTGGAGATCGACTGGCGATCGACTCAATAAGCTGCATGGCACGTACTCGTAGATGAACGCTGTTCAAAGTAAAAACTCATGTGGCCATTTGACCGTTTCTGGAAGGAAGGTCACGGCGTCCTTAATCGCGATTTAGCGGAGAATTTGACGTTTGACTTCGTCGATGAGCCTGGCTGAGCTCGTCAGCTGATTGCGAGTTAGGCGGTTCATTTGCATAGCTGTGACTCTTGATTGTGAGTAACACGGGCTCCGTCGTGATTGCGAGGTGAACTAATTCCCATTGCGTGGCGCAGCGGCGATGGTTGACTCTTTCCAATGTGAAAACAACTCGATGCGCGATTTTCGGTCGTTGTTCATAGTGCATGGCACGTGATCGTTGAGCTTCGTCGATGCGAGCCTCGCGTTTCCGGGTCTGCGGGAGGCCAGCGGTGGTGGCGATCGGCTTTAAACGATCATTCGTTAGGTTGCGTGCTTTGTCTGAGTAGATGAACTTCGTCAAAGGTATTTCTTGACTGGTGTGGGGCGCGGTGACAATCTGGCAGGCTAATCTGACTCAATAGGGCGTGTCACGTGCGATGGAGTAGGCTCGTTAGAGTGGCCTCTTTGAAGCCCCGGCGGCCCGAGGCCTTGGTGAGCGGGTGGTATTTGGTGATGTGAACTGATGTTTCCGTGGCTGTGTGATGAATGGAACTTCGTCAAAGTAAGCCCCTCTTTGGGCTCGGGCGTTGGGGCCTTTGTGGCGATCCGGCTGAGGGTGGTCAGACTCAATGGGCTGCGTGGCTGTGCTAAAGTAGATGAGCTGGTCAAGTGGCTCTTTGGGCTCGTGAGGCCTTGGTGGCGATCCGACTGGCGATCGACTCAATTGGTGTGTGCTGTCTGAGTAGATGGGCTACGTCAAGTGATGTAAATCTTGGGCTCAGGGGCGTTGGGAGGGCCTTTGTGGCGATTAACTGGCCCGATCGACTTATTAAATTGCGTGGCGCGTGGGTGAACTTTCGTCAAAGTGGCGGAAACTCGTATTGGCCATTGACTTGATTTTCGGAAGGTCGCGGCGTCTTTAATCTTGCGGTTATGGAAATTTGGCGTTTGACTAAGTCCGTGTTATTTGAGGCTCAGTGATGTTTTTTGAGTTGGAAGAAGGCCCGATTCGGCGCATTTGTTGTTTAGATCGTTAAGCTCTTGAGTGTGAGGCTGCTTTGAGCTCCGTCGGCCGATTGCTGGTGAGACCAATTCTGAAGCTGTGGCACGTGTGTAGAATGGTTGAGCTCTTCAATGTGAGCAAATCCGTCTGCCGATTTTCCTGAGTCGAATTGATTCTAAGGTACGCATGGCGCGTGAAATGATTTGCTTCGTCGATGTGAGCTCTGAGCTCTGGCGGTCTTTGGCGAAGGCCTTGGTGATCGACTTCATTGATATGACGAATTAGTTGCGTGGCACGTGCGGAGTAAATGAACTTCGTCAAAGTGAAGCTCTGGAACCAGAAAATGCCGAGGCTGGCGGTGATCTGCGGTAATCAGGCTGATGAACGGTATCGTCGTGATAGATAGGCTCGTTGGAGTGAGCTCTTTGGGCTTGTGAGGCCTTGGTAGTAGAACCTGGCGCTGAGTGACTCAACCAGTGCATGTGGCTGTGATAGATGATTCCGTCAAAGTGACTCGGAACCGCGGGCGTTAAAGACCTTTGGCGAATCCGCTGAGTTCCGTCGCTCGATAAATTCGCGTTCTTTGTGTTAAATCAGATGAACTGGTCAGTGATCTCTTGACTCCGGCGGTAGAAAGACCGCCGGTGGCGATCTGCGGTGATCGATAATGAACATTAACTCGTCATTGATGGATCGTTTCGTCGTCAAATCTTGAATCGGCGCAAGGCGCCAGTGGCGAATCGACTGTTGTTGACTGATAGTTTGCGGGCGTCGATCGATGAACTCAATCTCGTGAGCTCTTTGAACCGGGAACGCCGATGGCGAATCGGCTGGTCGATCGACTCGTTGTGATGGTGCGTCTTTGATAGATGAACTTCGTTAAAGTGAGCTGATGGGCTCGGATCTGAGGCCTTGGTGGCGATCAGCACGAGCTGATACGGCGATAGGGCTGCGTGGCTGTCTTTGAGTTGATGGGCCATCAAAGTAAACTCTGACTCAAGGCGTTCAGTACCAGTGGCGATCGGCTGGTAAAATCTGACTCATTGGGATTCGTGACTTCATGCTGATGATGAACTGTCAAAATTATGACTCTAAGTGGTAGCCATTGACCGTTTTCTGAAGATTAATGATCTTTATTCTTATGAAATTTGAAGCGTTTGTGCATTTTAGTGCTTTGGCCTTCTTATAAATTGCAACTTTATTGCTGTGATTCTTTGGATAATTCTTCTTGGTCTTTGTCTTTGAATGCAGATGAAGCGTTAAGGAGTTGATCACGTCTTGGCTGGGGATCCGCAGAAGATCCACGGATTGATTTTGTTTGACTGCTTGTGGGAGTTGTGTTTTCCATTAGTCTCCCCTTTAACAGATCATATTTATTCTGGCTGCTGGGAATGTCTCTCTTTCAGAGAAGGCGGTGCATTTCATGTCCTTTGCCTCTTTCTGTGCTGTCGCTACTTCACTTTAGGTCTCTTTCTTCTCCTTCATTCTCTCTTTCTTCCTTTCTTCTTTTTCTTCCACATCTCATTCTCCCCCCTTTTTGTTTCTTCTTTTTCTTCCACATACTGTTTCTCCTACTATGCAAACTCCTTCAAATCTTTTTATTCCCTCCCTCTTTTCCATCTAGTTTTCCTTTCCTCTTCTTCTGAGTTTTTTTTTTTTGAGGTGACATCTTTGTATACTTCAAGATGTAATGGGTGACCTCTTAGATTGTAACATAATTCAGTGCTGATTGGAATAAAGAGATACTTTTTCTTTATTTCTTGAGCTTTTCTCATTCTATTATGTAATTTTGACATTATATGTTAGGCACTTCATGTCTAACAAATATTGAAGTATTAGTTGAATCGTTAACTGAAAATTAATAATCTCATTAATATTACAAACCAGATCTCGTAAAGCGTTTGAATCTTTGCACTTCCAGTGCTGTAAAAATTTCCACCGCCGTTTGGGCTTCATGTAATTGCTGGTCGTGACTCGAGAATATGATGGAGACCTTCCGATTCGAGACGATTTCCCATGTCTTCGGATTCTTCCTTGCTGGCGAGGAGCTTTCAGACAATCACCGGCATGCGTAACTCACGGTTTGTTTTAGTTGTGCTTTCATGATCTTCCTTTGGTAGTCTTAAATGCGCCTTAGAACACGCTCCGTTTTCATCTAAGAGAATCCGTTTGTGAGTACCGTCATTGTGCTCCCACTTGACACTAACTTTCGATCCTTAGGGGACTTTAATCGGACCTCCAACGAGACTCTCTTGCTTTGGTGCGAGGCTAGAGTGATAGGGTTTCTCGGGTTGCTGACACGTGTTGTTTGTAGGCCCTGGTGTTACCTCGAGGAGGTATTCTGCCCCATTTCCTTTAGATCTTCCAATTTGGTCTTGAAAGCGGCCTTAAGGGTTACGAAGTTGACAGCTTGACCTGCTCCAGTTGAAGCTGCGGTTGTCTGGGCAGAGTAATAATTCTTAATTCCGAGCTCGGCACAGAAATCAATTTGGCGTTGTCAAATTGCTTTCCGATGTCAAGCGCTGGGGCTCTTGGGATACCAAACTGCGTATGATGGCTCGCCACACAAAGTGCGTATCTTACATTGTGATTGTGGCAAAGGCTCGACCTCGGCCCGCGTTGAAGTAATCTACCCGCGATGATGATGATTTGTGTGCTGAGGCGAGATTTGATATGTCGAACCCGTTGTTGGAAGCGGGGGCTTATATGATTGGCGTGAGGGAAGTGCGATGGGAGAAGCTTAAGATCTTGGCGTGCTCTGGCGGATCTTGCATTTTCTTGACTAAAATTCGGTTCGCGTCTTTGGTATTACTTAGGCGATGGTATCCACAATCTCGAGACCTTTCACATAATGCTCGAGCCAGATGTGATTTCCACGCATATACGCCCGTGTACTTCTCTTGCTTCACGTGACCGATTATCTTTTGCGCGATGCCAAGGATTGGTGTGAAGAAACCACCAACACTACGAACTTCCATATGATTTAGTGAACCTGGCTGACCTCGTCCTGATTTTAGCTGCTTCTTTCGGGTCGTCGAGTAGACGTCCGTCTATTATATAATCCCCGAATGGGGTCCGTCGATCGGCTTCGGACCCGACTTAGAAGCTGACCTCACGTCGTGAGAGGTGCGATGGGGGCTGCGCGGTATTCGGCGTTATTGACCTGGTCTTCTGTGAAGTTGTTGCTAACTTTGCCAGGCGTCGGCTCCGGGAGTTCTACGCTTTCTGGGGACATACGATCCCGAACCCGGCCACAATTTTCAATAAATCTTATACCTTTTAGAGATATAGGATCATCCGCTTCCACTTTTGGCCCCTGCGTAGGTGTCTTCTGTTTGTCTTTACTGCGGTGGGAGTCGTGCGAGACCTACCTTCAGCTTCGATTGAATGGGCGAGGTTGAGGCCTATGTGACCTCATACCGGCCTCGTTGTTGGAGGCTTGAAATCAGAATCTAAGTGCATTACTTTCGATATCATTCCATGCGGAGAGGTCGATTGAACTGCTCCGCGACCTCCCTTGTGCATTGAAACCTTCCATCTCTGAGTTTCAGGATGGAGAGGTCATTTATTGTTTGAGCGTTCTCGAGTTCGGGTTGAGGTGAATTCCGATGAAGTCGGCTAAGACGCCCTTTATTCTCAGTTTTTAGCTTGTATCGATGTGAACCACTCAAATCTATGTTTATTTGTTCAAACCTTAAAGTCTCTGGTTTATCAACCTTGTTTCATCGGGTGATGTTGGAACTTCTATGGTATGAGCACAGGATGGGGCGGAGTTGAGATACGGTTTGAGTAGTGGTTTCTCCATCCTTGGAGTCACTTCTCCACCAAGGCTCTCTCAAAGCCCGAACCCAATAGTAAGCCGGGTGTTGCACTCAGTTCTTTGTCTCGATGAGGGCGGTGCTTGGTTGAGAAATGCGATACGGCTAAGTATAGAGCCAAGAGCTCTGGCGGGACTTACTAGAGTGGAAGGCTGGAAGAATCGTTTTCAAAGCTAAGAATGCCTCTTCCACACTTCACATATCCATTGAAAGGCCCTCTTGAGACTTTGAAGAAAATTTGGCATTGTCACCTAGATCTGACAGAAGCAAAGCGGCGATCCTTCCATCAGTATTGAACATCTTCTTTGATGGCGAGGCATGAGCCTGACAACATCTTGTCTGGATTTGCCTCGATTCCTCGGTGGTTGGCTGAAGCGGGGTACCGATTGATACTCAGAAGGCACACTTGGTACGGGTTAAGTTTCATGTTGTAATTTCTCAAAATGCAGGCGCCTCGGATAGATGGGCTGTGAGGCTCATTTGTGGTGGATTTACCAACAATATCATCTATGTACACACTCCCGCATAGGCGTACTGTCTGTACGGAACATCCGGTTCACGGCTACGTCGTAGCTCCTGGATTTGCGGGCGAGCAATACCTGATCAATAACCAGGTTCTTCGCGTTTTGGCAATGAGCGGTCTTTCTTGGTACTTTGGGTCCCATCGTGGTGTGGCCAGGAGAAGGCATCCATGTCATGAGGAGTTCATGGCGTGATGGCATCGATGGTCGATTCGCGTGAAGGCTGTCGCTGGGCAGCTTTGTTGGTGCCGGTGGAAATTGATCGCAGTCGCCGCTAGTTTAGCACGGCGATCACGGCGTTGGCTAGCCACTCGGGATATTCTACCTCCACGATCGCTCACGCGAAGGTTCTGTGCGACTTCCTCGTTGATGGCTTTTTGTCTTTCAGGCGCCAAGCTCCTCCTCTTTGTTTGGGTTGAAGCCTGAAGGATGGCGTGGCGATTCGGCTGTGAGTGGTCTGCGAGGATAATTCCTCCATGTCTTTCACTTCCATGCGAAGAGCGTCTTTGTTATCTTAAAAATGGATAGAGGAGGTTTTGGTGCCGTAGCTTGGAGGCGGAATGTGGCGAGATGTTGAAGTCGTTGTCGGCAACCTGCTAGATTCGATTCTTCGAGGCTTGGGCGTTGACACCTCGTCACGCATGTCGGCGAGCTCATCCGGTATATGTTGGCCGACGTTTTATATTTCGCATGGATGTTGGTAAATTCACGGCACTGTTGATCTGAACATTCTGCTAGTTACGGTAGGGGCATTCGTGCCATGAACGTGCAGCGGAGGATGGCTTTTATTGCATTGAGAGAGGGTTTGCCTAACATAACATGTTGTAGCGAGGCCGGAGCGTCTCTGATGAGAATCTTATGCGTAGTAAATGCGGCATAGAGATCTCGAGTGAAATTACACGAGTTACTTGTGTTCAGGTAGCCTGTTTCGCAGAGAACCCCGAGATGAGTGTTGGCGGGTTCCGGTCTCCACAGATGCCACATTTTATGAAGGTGACGAAGATATCGGTTGAACTCGGATTGTCAGTGGGGACCAGATGAAGCTGTTTTGTTGGCCTAAGCTACGTGAACTACCGATTAGATTAGATCGTGGTGTTTGATCCCTCGGATCTGATCGGAAGAATGTGATGGACGTAATAGAAACGCGGTAGTTTAGACCTTTGCTTATTATTTGCTATCTCTGATGACTGATCTTTGCATTAGATGGGCCTTAGGAGCTGAGGTTGGGACCGCCTCTTGAGATCCTTCTGAGATTACTGGATTTCACTGAGGTTGTTGGTCTTTGGTCGTCATTACTGCCTTAGAAATTGTGGTGGTTCTTTGGCGGGGCACGGATTACGGCGACTTGATTAAGGCACGATTTTCGGGGGATATAGGCGTCGGAGTACGCGCCCGTGTCGAACATATTTCTCTCGCCAGGTTGTATGTGATGGTCGATGCGATTGTCAGTAGTCCACTGGAACTTCATAATGCGGGATTATCCTCTTGTTGCAGGTGCGACCATTTGGTTGACCACCTCAGAGTGACCGTTTCGTGCCAGCGCGGGACACGGCGTGAGGTTGTTAAGGGGTGGCATTGCGGCGGTGCGCGTCATCGTCTTTGGATGCGGTGGTTGAACGATCGAGTTCCGCCTTTTAGGGCGTTCTCAAGTATAACCGGAGACCTTTCTCGTGCGTTTTGTCACGTTAGGGAGCCGTCTTTGTCGGCTTGTGTCTTAGCTTTTTCTTTATGAGTGGAAGAGCTCTTTCTTGGATGAGGCCTTCACTAGTTAATATACTTCTACGCACGCAGCACCTCGACCATGCTTGCTTGGGGATTTTTGGAGATGGAAAACATCAAGTCTTTCGACTACACCCCTAAGCCAGCAATGAATACGGTGATCGCGAACTTCTCATAATTATATCTACC
Organism: Tetrastigma voinierianum; assembly: GCA_016808115.1. NCBI lineage: Eukaryota > Viridiplantae > Streptophyta > Magnoliopsida > Vitales > Vitaceae > Tetrastigma > Tetrastigma voinierianum. The sequence goes on from JAEQBH010005631.1 coordinate 252,685, forward strand.
TTTTGGGGCCTCAGGCATTGATCTTTGGACATATTAAGACCTCGGGTTTTCTTGGACTCTGCCCGATGAGGTCAGCGGTGATAACTTGGCTACATCGTCTGCCTAATGAAGTGAGGGAAACCTGAATGCAATGGATAGCTCTCTGAATGAAGAGATTGATGACGGTGGAAGCCTATTAAACCATGCAGTGTTGGGCCTTTTAGGGTGATAGCGAAAGCTACGCATTTACCGGATATTGATACCCGTGCGCGACTCCATTTGGTTTTGTAAGTGTTGGTGACTAGATCTTTAACGCCATCGAACACTTCCACGTGGCCCGAATTTTCTTTGGGGAGAAGTGAAACCTCATTTGTGAAGGGTGATTCAGTTTGTTGTACGAGGTATCCATAGTGTCATGAAGGCGCGTCTCTTCACCTCCTTCATGCGGTACGAGCTCTTGCGAAGGCTCTTGAACCCTCACCTCCCGCTGATAGTTCTCCTGGCTGGGTGAGGTTGCGTAGTTCGCCGTTCCGTGTACTTGCCCCAGGCGTTGCGCCGTTGCCCTCCTGTAGGGGCGGTGATCATGGCACCGGTTAGACTACGCTTCTCTTGGCTACCTCGGGAATGGCGGGGGTGTATTTGCTCACCTTGTATTCAGTCGATACCGCCGAGGAAGCGATGAATAAGTTATATTTGTATAAGGCATCCGATTTCCCACAGTGGCGCTCAGCGGTGATGCTTTTTCAGCGAGATGGGGTGGCAGGCGTGTGGGGCGTGGGCGGGACTGAGTGTGCTTGGTGGGTTGGTTTGCGGGCTTACGGATCGTCGGGCACGAGAGTAGGGTTGCCATTGTCTTGTCTGCGTGTGGCGTTGCTCTCCCTCTGCAAAAACCACGAAAAAAGAATGGGGGTCGGCGAGGCTTTTGCCGTGGCAGCTAGTTACTAGTCGGTTTTCTTTCACGAGAGAAAGAGACTGCCAGAGGCCCGAATGTGTTGCGCGTATGTTTTGCGTACATGGTGTCGTGCCTGCAGATGATTGACCTTGTATTTATAAGTGAATATTATGCAGTTGTGGATGATGATTAGGATTCATTCCCATTGGATGGGATATTTCACTGTATCATTATCAGTGCTCCGGATTTAGTAAAGGATATAGAAAGAGAAGTTTATTTGGGATAATCTTCCTTCCTTATTGAGGGATCCGGTTTGATGATGAGATGTTATTATCTTTCTTTCCTTATCGATGAGATTTGGTTGGATTTGCAGGATAATATATTATTGGGGATTATTCTATTTCCCTTATCTTTGGGAACTATAATGGACACAGGCAACTGATTGGACCTTCATTAAGGCTGGTACAAGGCTTGAATCTTGTGAAAAAGGGCTGAATGCTTGATGGGCATATGTCTCTGTCTTGAGGTTTTAGTGAGTGGGCTTAGTGTTTCGTTAGGCTGGCCTCTTTCTTGGGCTTTAGTGAGTGGGCTGTGGGCCTTGTATTTTTTTAAACCTATCAAGTCTTCATCACAGTTGGCCTAAGGCCGTGTTTGACTTATCACATGTTTGACAATTTCTCTTTTTCTTATTGGTCCTTTCCTCCTCTATTTTGCCATTGAGCTTGTCTATTTCCTACAATATCATATAATCTTCTTGTGTTATGACCTTTAGGTCCTCATTTTACAAATCACTAATTTAACATTGACTCTTGTATTAATTTCGGCTTTATCCTTTTTTTTTCACTCTTAGCACTTAAATTTCGAAAAATACAAATTTTACTTCTCTTATACTATAAAAATGTAATAAAACTACTAGGGTCTAATTTGAGGTGTTACAGGTGCAAACCTATAGCTAAGTATACAACTAAATGGTCATCCTATTTGACTTTTAGCTCAACTGTCTCACATTTTAGCACTAATTATACATTGGTTATGTCATGTTTGAAGAGGATAATGAAGGTTAAAAATATGTTTGGGAAGTTAAAATGATTAAAGAGTAGAAGGATATAATCGGAATTAATCTAGAAATCAATGGTGACCTAGTAAATTATTAAGCGGACCCTCTAAAGGAGTGCCAAAGTTGAAATTTGTTAGGTTAAAAATATGATTTGAGAAAACTTAACAATCATATAAAAAATTAGATACCTAGGAGGTTCTTGCATAATGGAAAAGCTAGAGGCTTAATGATAATAAAAAGAAAATTGTGAGCAAAAGGGGATGGGAGTGCCACATGCCTCTTCTAGAAAAGTTGAGAAGATAATAGAAGAGTGAGGAGGGGAGAAATCTTTTGGCTCATTTTGTTTTTCCAGTCAAGAAGATCGGTTTTTGGAGAGAAGGAGAACTGGTTAGGGCTCTCCATTTCAGCCATCCTTCTTCTCTCAAAGCTTAACCTAAGGTTTTGATTTCAGAAATTCTTGAAGAAGATCTCGAGAAGGAAGAGAGGAGAGAAAGAAGAGGAAGGGTTAGAGCTTGACGTTTTGGAAACTAGATCTAAGGTTTGGGATTCTAACCTTTTTTGTGTGTATATTTTGATTTGGTTGTGTTGTTGTTTTGGTTGTGACCTCTAATGAGGAACAATTTGTGTGAAAAAGGTAAGTAGGGTTTTAAGGGGAGATTATGTCAAATTTTCCCCATATCCTATGTTTTTGCTTTGGCCATAACTTGGCCCACCAACCTCCAAACTGAATGATTCTTATTTGTAAGGAAATTTAAGACCCATGGCTGTTGTCTAGAAAGGGGCTAGATCGAATTCTGTCTGGGCCCACGAGTGAGTTTGAAGTGGTATCGATTAAACACCTAGATAGGAGGGTAATTCAGGTTTGAATCATAACTTAAGTTTTGTTGTTTCAAATCGTGTGATTCAAAATTCTGTACAAACTAGACATGTGGGAGAATAACTTTTATAAAGGAAGTATAACCAAATTTAGTTCCCATTGTTACCATAAATTCGTCGAAGTTAGGGAACAATTCTATCACGAAACACAATCATGGAACAAATCAGGATCAATTTAGACAATATCTCCCAATTTAAAAGTCCAAACATTCGTTTGTCCTTCTTGGAAACTTAAGACATAGGGAATATTTGATTAGAAAATCAGTAAGCAAATCATGTTCACAGGGTTAAACTTATTGTTGAAAATGGACTTAGGAGTTGCCTCATCTGTTGACTGACATTAGTTTATAATACTGAAAGCGATTTCCTAACCTTAACTTAGATGATGCGTGTGAATTAATGTATTAATGTTATATGTAGTTAATTTACAGGATTCAAAGATATAACGATCACGATAATAATAATAGAAGAACACGATCATTATAAATATTGTTATATAATATTGAATATTTCATGATCATGTATATTTGAATATACATGTATGATTACTACATTATGTAATAATTGATTTTAGAATGGAATTTATGTTAAGAATATTGGTATGACTAATCACGGAAACATAAATAACTAAATGTACATTTATGTTGAATTGGTGGATGATTGCTTTTCATAAAGGATCTTGATGTTCACGATTTATCATTACATGCCTCATTCGAGTCATTACTTTGGGCCTTGTTTTGGTCATACTCTGCTCTGTTATCACTATCCAGTACAGTAATGTACTTATGGATACTTATTGTTTTGTTTCCCGTTATCTATTTCCATTGGAAGATGCAGACATATAAGGCTTCGGTTATTAAAAATATATATATATATATATTCAAAATAATAATTATAATGAATAACAAATTGCATGGTGCTCACGAGATATATTTGTCATGAGTAATGAACAACAAGAGCATGAATTATTATGGCTTTGTCATATTATATTGTTGTTATATGACAAATGAATAGTATATTGTGAAATATAATAATCTATATATGTCTATCATATGATGGTTGTTGATCATTGTGGTGGTTGTCCATATTTATATAGTTCCCAACTAGCTATAAATTGCCACCAGTGTTTTGTCATGTGGTTTTTTGGGCTAAGCGATCGCTAAAACATTCCACATCAGCCGGAGACACACACTAGTAGGACTTATCAGGGTAGATCTTGTATTTTGGAGAAATATTGTACATATCATATTTTGTATGGCATGTAAATAATAATTTTACATAAACCCTATAGTGAGGCTTTGCAATATTTTGTAAGAATCTAAGCTTAAACTTTTATAATTCTGATCAGTCTGAGATTTCTAGAAAATTATAATTTGGGGTAGAAAATTTTTGTCAGGATTATATAAGTTATTGAGTTTAAGTTTCGTGACATTAGTAACAACCCTCACTGATAAGTGGGCCTCAGGCCAGGTGAAGGCAAAACATATTCTGGTTGGGGGCGTCACACACATTGTTCATATTTACAGAATAACACAATTTGATATCATCATAGGCATTTTAGGTATTTCAACAACAGACCCACAAACAACAAAATGAACCATTTTGAATCTTAACAAAAAAAAAATGTTTCAAAAATTGCTATGTACTGTGGCATTAAAATTATTTACTAAAAAATGAATAAAAGGCTCTGATAGTATGATAAGGTTTAATAAGAAACCAAAAATAGTATAATAACCGTCAAATGTAAGGCAAAAAAAATTAGTAACTGCAAAAAAGAAAATAAAGCAAGATAAAATGTTTCTACGCCTTGACAGTAGCGCAAAAAAAAAAAAATGGCGATAAAAATACAGTGAAATAGAATTAATGTTGGAAATTGATTTTCCTTTCAATTTTCATCAAGTATGCTTGGTTCCAGTGATTTTATAAATATGAGAAAAAATAAATAAAAAAAATTTAAATCAATATAATATTTTTATCTATTATTTAAAACTTATTTCATTTTAAAATTCATCAATATAAAATTAAATAATTTAGGTTTATTTCTAGAGGAAAAATGCAAGAGAAGCTTTTGAAGTCTAACAGAGTGGTAAAGGGGTGGGATGAGAGATGGAAGATCCTAGCCTCGAAATCCTTGAATTGAATAGAAATGGAAAAAATAAAAAATAAAATGAGAAAAAAAATAAACATTAAAGTAGAAGGAAAATAAAAATAGAATTGAAAATCAATAAGTTATTTTTATTTCTAATTTTAAATTTAGGATCTCAGAGCTTTCACTCGTATCATATGATTATATTATTATCTAACATCCTAAATGTCATCATATATTTTTAATAACTTGGATCACTAATCATCTTTTTAAAGTTTGTTTCTTCATTAAGGTTCTGTTTCTCAAATCTTTAATTTTAGTTACTCTTTGAAAATGGGAATAGTGCAGTGTTGAGAAACTTATCTTGTTGAAGATAGAAGTGGATTGGACTTTTAAAATGTGACGACGGTGGGAGAAAACATAACTGGCGGGGTGTGTGACCACCTTTGTCATAGAATTTGATTCCTAGGGTTTTTTCTGTGATTCTTGAGATACTATAATGAACTGGAATAGGAACTGATGAGAGATGAGGTGATGAAAAAGTTGCGAGGAAGAAAGGAGTTTGAGAAGTGTCTCAAGACTTAGAGCCCATTTAGTTGGAAAATTGTGTTTAATTGAGTCTAAAAACTCATTAGGTTTTAATCCATTTTTAAATTATATTGAATAGTGTTGACATTTGGAAAAGTGGATGATGGCTCAGTTTCATTTGTGTAGGAAAATCACAGTAGCTTCAGTATTGCTTAAATGGAAGAACTGAAGGCCCGCGAGTAGAATTGAGGTCATGGCGAAAATTTATGTCAGCGATAAGGAAACGGTTGCTTCTAATGTTCCGATCGACATCACAACAAATTCGGCTTTGAAGAAGAAATAAGCGGAACAATTGAAGTCATTGACTTGAAGAAGGAGGTTGCGACGAAAACGTGGTTAAGGACTAGAAACCAATGAGGAAGAATTATGTCTGACATCGCGATGTCACGGCGCGAAAGGATATGGTGATCTTCGACACAACTGAGTGCGACAAGATCGTCTATGAAGCTACAAGAAAAGGTCTTTGCAAAAGAAAGAGGTTGCAACCTAGTTTTAAATGCAAGGTCCATTTCCTTCATGCGACACCACTATGATGTCAAATGACACTAAAAACGAGGAAGATTCAAAGTGCAACCAAAAATAGGTTTGAAGAATTCGCGACCTATATAGCGAATAAAGCACTTGCGAAGTGCAGCGTTTGCAAAATCAAGGATTAGAAATGATCTTCGCGATACTCCATTGAATTGCATGCCGAGGTTGCAACCAAGAAAAGAAATGGGAAGCAAAAGAGGTCGCAACATCACCATGAGGTCGTGACATAAAATTGAGACATATGAAGGCGCAAGAAGACCACCAACAAGATCACACTAAGAAATCAAAGTCACAACATGAAGTCATCATACAAACAGAAAGTGGTCGTGAACTCCAAACTCCATGTCGCAACTTAGAAGCCGTGAAGAATAGGTGAAAAGACAATGATGTCGCAACATGTAACCGAGGTCGCAGATCAACATTGAAGGAACATCGGCAAATGAGGTCGTGACCAAGAAACGATGTCGCGACCACCGGGACAAAGCAAATTTGGTGTGGACAAACTCGGTTGCAACTTAAAGAAAGAAGGTCGCTGACGATCACGAGCAATTTGGCAGAAATCCATATCGCGATATCAACTCTGAGGTCGCTACAGATGCTGAGGCTTTTTCTTTGGAGTTCCACGGAGCATTTTTAAGGGATTCATTTAAATTCTTTTTACCAGTATAAATAGATAGCTTTAGAAGAGTAAAAGTAGTTTCCCGTCTTCGCTACCCGAGAAGGAGAAGAAGGAACTCGATTAACTATATATTTTAGAGTAGATTTTTATTTTTTTTATTTTTATTTTATTTTTACGGTTTTGGTCTGCGAGGCTAATGCGAGAAACGGTAGAGCTGGATTTTTAGTTCTATTATTTTTCTTGAGTAATACTGCCTTAAAATTTATGAAATCTAGACAAATTTCTGGAATTCATTTCTTCTCAGTTTTAATTACGGTGGTTATGCGATCGGTGCTCGTATCTTAATTCGCAATGCGTGTCGAACACGGCTTCCTAGCTGGATTGATTTACATTAGATTCTGAGTCTTTCTGCACAATTATGGAGAATTAATTTGGGTTCGGTTCTTACTTAATCAGTGTCGTTTTGAATGGATAAGTTCCCGATAGTAGTACTAATACCGAGTTGAGGAATGTATCTTACTGCGATATCGAGGGATGCCCTACGCGTGACACGAGAGACGGAGATTCACGAGAGTTGAGAGCATTCTTTTACGGGCATGTTCGACTACCATTAGACTGTTGAGCTCGAGTTCATTTGATAAATCCCCGTTCGCTGTAATTGAGGTTGGGAGGGTGTATTTAACAATATAAATAATCGAAGAGTTCACCTTAATCCCCAAGGTAAGTTCAATCGATGTTAGCTTAAGATCTAATCAAGGGAGCAGGGATGAACCCATAGATACGAGGTTGAGCTACCAATTAAGTGGTAGAAACTTTGCGAAAATCCTGAGAAGGAAAAGCAAAAGGATTATAGCATCGCAGGAAATAAGTGTGAAGTATTGAGAAAGAAAAATACCCAAAATCTTACAGAATTTGGAATACAATTGTGGTTGATCTTGTCTTCGAGAGAAGCAAGGATATCTATCGGTGAATATGGAGAAATCCACTTCCAAAAACTAGGAAATCTTGGACCAATAACGGATCCATACATAGGAAACCAGCAAAGGATTTTAGTCTTTGGAATTTCTTGTTCCATTGTATTTCATTGATGGTTTCGTTTCTCTGATAAGCGATTGATCCATTTATTCTTTTATATACAATTTATTTTATTCATTTTACTTTTGTTTTAGTTTAGTTTGAATATATTCAATAGTATAGAGTTTTTAATTTTAGTTGTTTAGATAAAACCTTCACTACGAGTTTTGAGTCCAAATGGTATGGAATCTTAATAGTTGGGATAGTTGATGTTTGTGGTCGCTATCAATCTCTGTGGGAATGATACTTGGACTTATTGATTACCTACTTATGACTGTGCATGCGGTGTCATAGGCGAACCCTTATTTGTAAATCATGAACATTAAAGAGAAAATTATTTTTATCAAAGCAAAATTATCCAAGCGCTGTAGGTGCGAGGAATTGTAAGGCTCTTGTAATTATGTTAATTTGAGGGGTTTTAGTCTATATAGAAAAAGGCAAACAATTGGCCATTAAGAGAATTTAATTAAAAAAAACATTATGGATTAAATGCAAATTTAATTATTTAGAATTTGAATTCAAAATCAAACGTTTTTGTATTTACTGTGAATTTATGACTTGGACCGTTTTGATTTTAAATACTCAAAAACTAAAGTTTTTATTTAGGCCTACAAAAAAAAAAACTGATTTGGAGCAAAACCGAATTTGTCCCGGGTTTATTCATGAATGGTGGAGGGGGGGAGCGCGCAAATCCATTGATTTGCAGAATTGAACTTGGCGTTCTTATGCTTGTGAGGGCTCCAGCTTTTCTCAGTGATGTACAAGCCCATGGTGGGTTGTTAGATAAACCCATAAAAGTCTTTCCATGTGGGACAACACCTTTTGAAAACTATTGTTTACTAACAATCCCCACATTTTCAAAAGATGGTTGTGATCTGCAATTTTGTATTTAAAACACTTTGTTTGGAATATGGAAGAAGGTGTAAGTGCCTTAAATTTGGTGTTCAATGAACTATGAACCAAACATAGATGAATAAGATTTAATTTACAGAGTATTGGTGAAGCTTATAACTTCAATGAACCAGAGTAATCTTGATAGTAAATTAGGGACCTTATCATCGGCACCACACATTACGATTCTTGTTGTTCAACGTTGTTGTTCGCATTTAGGCCATGCGCGTGCCTGATTATTTCATAAGTGCTCTAGAAATTTTGTCATACCACTTCATGGGAGCGGCCCCACTCCACACTTACATAGGTGATTTCATCAAGTACACACTGCGTTTATATGTACCACCCATGAGAGATATGAAATCATTAAGAGTATTACTCATCCTCTCAAATTATGCATTCTAGCACCATAACCACACCATAGGAAGGGACAATTTTGTTGGTGCTAGCAAGATTAACAAGTGACTTGTTATTACTCATATGAACCTTCTCTATTTGGCTTAAGTCTCATTCCACTCGATGTTTCCAATATTAATTTTCTTCCCAAAGGTTTAGTTAGAGGATCGGCCAAATTCACTTATGACTTTACATAGTCAATGGAAATAATTTCATCTTTCAACATCTATTTCAAAACCTCATGTCTTGGATGAATGTGTCTGTTTTTCCCATTGAATGCTTTATTCTTTACGATCGATATTGCTGCTTGGCAATCACAATACATAGAGACCCAGGTGTCAAATTTGCATTCAAATTCATTAAAGTTCCTTAACCCACTTTCGACTTCTTTACTGTGGATTCAAGAGCTATAAACTTTGACTCCATGGTAGAAGTAGCGATGATGAGGGTTTGTTTAGATAATTTCCAAGCAACAACACCACCTCCCAAAGTAAAGACATAACCGCTTGTGGATTTTATCTCATCTGAATTAGAGATCTAGTTAGCATCGCTATATCCTTCCAACACAGCTGGAAATCAACTATATAGGATACCATAGTTCATGGTACCCCTTAAGTATTTCATTAGTCTAGCTAATGCACTCCAGTGATCATTATTGGGATTATGTGTTTATCTACTTAATCTACACACTGCATATGCTATGTCAGGTCTAGAAAAGTTCATCAAATGCATCATACTCCCAATAATTTGTGCATACTCAGCTTGACCCATAGGATCACCTCGATTTTTAATTAAATGGGTGTTAGCATAATAAGGGGTACTCACAAGTTTGGCATCGAAATGTCCGAACCTCTTGAGTATTTTCTCAACATAATGTTCTTGTGATAGCATTATACTATCACCCATCCTTGTGATCTTCACACCCAAAATTACCTTAGCTTCACCCATATCTTTCATGTCAAATTGTGAAGCTAGAAATCTCTTGGTACTATATACCACACTCAGGCTAGTGCCAAAAATCAACATATCATTTGCATACAATGCAATGATTACACATTCTTTTTTTGTACATTTTGAATATATACATTTATCCACTTCAACATATAAAAATCCGTTTTCCAACAAAGCATTATCAAATTTCTCATGCCACTATTTAGGTGCTTGTTTTAAACCATATAGAGACTTGTTCAGTTTGCAAACTTTATTTTCTTATCCAGGTATAATACAACCTTCAGGTTGTAACATGTAAATTTCTTCCTCTAAATCTTCATTTAAAAAAGTTGTTTTCACATCCATTTGATTTATAAAAAGTTAATGAATAGAAGCCAAAGAAATCAAAATATGAATGGAAGAAATCCTAGTAACAGGAGCAAATGTATCAAAATAGTCAACATTTTGTTTTTGTGAAAAACCTTTGGCTACTAACCTAGCTTTATATTTTTCAATAGAACCATTTGGCAAATATTTCATTTTGAAAATCCACTTGTAACCAATAGGTTTTGCTCCTGAAGGTAAATCGACTAACTCCCACGTTTGATTTTTTTTAAAATAGAGTCAAGCTCTGTTTTAATGGCTTCTTTCCAAAGTAATGCGTCAAAGAAAGAAATCACTTCCAAATAAGAGGATGGTTCATTTTCAATTAAGTATAAAAATCATCTCCAAAGGAAACTTCTTTTTTTTGTCTCTTACTCCTTCTCAACTCATCAAGAGAACTTTCCATATCATCCACAATAGTGGGCACATGCTCATCATATGAGTTTTCTATACCATCCACAATTGTGGGTGTATGAGAAATTTTTTCAGAAAGTGGGAAAATGTGTTCAAAAAATCTGGCATTTTTTTTCTCAACAATAGTGTTACATTCTAAAACATCACTTTTCAAAACTAGAAATCTATGGCTTGTATTTATTACTAGCATTGATAAACATACGATCAAAGTCTTTTGATCCTATTTTCCCTTTTTTAGGATCATGTAACATAACCTTGGCAAGACACCCCCACCCTTTCAAATATTTAAGGTTAGGTGCATGACCTTTCCATAACTCATAGAGTGTCTTACTAGTTTTCTTGTATGTAATTCTATTTTGTAGATGACATACAAATAATATGGCTTCACCCCACATATTATTAGGTGCTGAAGCAATAACAAGTAGAGAATTCATCATCTCTTTAAGAGTCCTATTCTTTCTTTCAGCAACTCCATTTGACTCAGGTGAATAAGGAAGAGTCACTTCATGAATTATTCATTCCTTTTCACAATAGTAATTTAAAGGGATGTATTCGCCCCCTCTATCAAATCTAATCCTTTTGATTTTCCTATCAAGTTGATTTTCTACTTCATTATATCTTAAGAACATGTCAAATGCTTCATCTTTATTTCTAAGCAAGTAAACTCTAGTGAACCTATAATAATCATCAATGAAGGTCACATAGAATTTCTTACCTCCTCTAGTTATAGTTTTTTTTAAATCTCCTAGATCGGAATGAATAAGTTCTAACAGTGTTGTTTCTCTAGTCACTGAGCCACATGTCTTTCTAGTTTGCTTAGAAGTGTCACATATTTGACATTTACTTAAGCCTGAATAATCAATATTATTGATAAGGGCTAAAGTTTGCATTTTCTTAATATAACCACTACTCACATGTCCTAATCTAGCTTGCCATCTATCATAGGAATAAACCAAGTAAGCAGAAGAAGAAGCATTTCCATTTTATAACGGAGATGCGAGTACAAAAGAGCCCCTTGATTACAAAACCCTTTCCCGCAAGATATTATTTTCATTACAATCGCTGATTAAATGACACTTTAACCCCCACATTTCCCGATAAGCGGTGAGATTAAATTTGCTCTAATATTGGGGCTGCTCTGACATCACTGAGGCAGTCTTTCCCAGTAATTTCAACATGACTTTGCCTTTTCCTAGAACCCGAGCAATGCGAGAGTCACCAAGGTAGACAATGTTTTCGTCATCCCTTACTGAAGTGTAGGAAGTAAAAGCATCTCTGTTTGCCTGAGAATATGCCTTGTTGCCTTAGAGTGCCGCTGATTCTTGGAATTGGTCACCATATTAGCTTGTGATACAACAACATCTATTATGTCATCTCCTTCGACCAAGTTGGCTTTAGGTGGATTTCCATTGTTTCTAGTTTTTACTCTCTTTCTGCATTAGGGTGCATAATGGCTTGGTTTTCCACCAAAAAAAAAAAAAACAAGTGCCTTTCTTTTTGAAAGTCTGGGAGTTAGAAATCTTGGGTTTGTTATCAGAGTTTGAAGCTTTATGTTTGTACCTTTTTGGGTCGGTTTGGACCAAGTTTGCCTTAGTGGTCATCTGTTTTGCCTTGGTCGCCTTTTGTTCTTTGCGATTTGTATCCTTTATGATGATGTGAGTGATTAGATCAGCTAGGGATAGCTACTTCTGTTTGTGTTTTAATTGTTGTTTGTAGTCACTCCACGAGTTAGGTAATTTTTCTATCAACAGTCCTACTACAAACTGTTCTGGTAGTTCTATTTTTTCAGCCCTTAGTTCCTCTAGCAATTTATGGTACTCATTGATTTGGAGTTTTATGTCCTTGTTGTCTACCATCTCCCATTTGTAGTAGTTTCCTACAAAAATTTTTTGCTTGCCGACATCCTCAATAATGTATTTTCTGAGCATTGATTCCCATATAACTTTTGCTTCGTTATACACAATAGACATTAAACAATCCGTTGGATAATGTGGTTAGGATGGTATGTTGACAGACCTTGTTCGCATATGTCCACACCTCAGAGTTGGGAAGCGTGTTTTCAGTTGACAGCAACCATGCCAATCCATGCATATCAAATGTGGAATATATGCGTTCTTACCAGCGCTTGAAATTTTGGCCAAAGAAGACTTCAATTCTGGAGATGTTTGGGAAGGGCTTGACGTAGGCAGGAAACATAGGAACTAGTGTAGTAGTGGCTAGGTCTGTTACAGTTAGGGGGAGATGTAACACCCAAAACTATACCTTAGTAGTTTATTACAATTTCGTGGTATAATAAAAGTCAAAATTTTATTTTTTGAAAATTTAAGTGCTAAGGGTGAATAAGAGTAAAATGGCAATATTCAAATTAAGGACTTAAGAGACATAAGTTAAAAAGATTATATGTTATTATATAATTTGAATAAGTTTACTTGCAAATGAAATAAAAAGGAATGACTAAAATGCAATAAGTCAAACTTGGAGCCAAATGGCATTAAGACAAACAACTTGTCTATTGAATGGATAAGTTCTCCATTTTTGGCTCAGAGAGAGATAGGGCATATGGTTGGGAGAAAGGAAAATTTTGGTTTGATCTCTCCATCTTTTGGAGCTCTACTGGTTCTTGTAAAGAGAAGGTTTCAAGAAGATCAAGGTATGGAAACTATAGGTATGGACTCCTAGTATGGAATTCTTATATGGAACTCTTGTTAGGAAATTATACTTAACTTCCTCTTTATCTATGTTTGGGTTAGGGAAAATCCTAACTCATTATAAAGGTGTTTTTAGTTGGTTTCAGTCAGTTTTGTAGGTTTGTTTGGAAATGGTTTGTTTTGGTTGGAAATTTTTGGTGAAAGAGGGCAAAAAGCCCCAATTTCTGTACAAGCCCGATCTCGCTTCTCCTAGGCAAACCCAAAGCCCCAAAGTTCCCGTCTCTACCTCACCTCAGCGAAGGTTTCTTTACCTTAGCGAAGGTCTTCGCCTAGCGAACCTATAGTCTGATTTTTGTTTCCTTTTTTTGTTAATTCTAGAAACCGTCACTCTTTTGTTCGAACTCTCAAGGGGTGATAATTAGGTATGAAGTTGGATTAATGTAGGATCCTAACGAGTGAATGAAAGGGTATGTACCTCTGTATACAAGTTATATGTAAAATGTTCTGAACCTCGCCGCTGGGACGAAGCTTTACATGCGTTATATAAATACAAGAATGTGATTAAGAACAATACAATAAGCTCAATGATACAAATAATTGTATGCATGCCTAAGACCTAATAGTGAATGAATAGGCACTCTTTGTTCAGTGCTACGATACTCCTGCGTAATGCTATGACACTTTTGTTACATGGGCAGACACGTCTCTGTTTGTTCTTCGGCATCTCTATTTGTGCTTCGGCACCTCTGTTCAGTATTGTATTGTACCTTCAGGTACCTATTTTGTTGTGTCCCTCTCATTCATTGTTACCAATCTAGGTAGGAAAATACTTATATGTTGTGTATCTGAATAAGATGATATATGGAAATAATTATATGAAAACAAAAGTAATCAATTCTAATGCTAATGCATATCTCAGTTTTGGTTTGTAGTGTACCTACGAGTACCTTCTGCTATAAGATCTCTGTTATGAACTCCTACAGGAGATATGAATATTCTGATATATGAATTATGTTGTAAGTATACTGTAATTTGTTTATGATGTAGGTCCATGAATTTTTTTTTGAAATGTAAATGTAAAATATTGTAATTATGGAACTTGTGTAAGTACAAGTAAATGAGACTCCAATATATGTAAAGGACAGTTTAAACACCATTATGATGGTAGTCTTATAAGTTTATGTAATGATGAATTTATGTTCGAAATGAGCCCACCAATGTTGGAAAATCAGGTTAGAAATCTCTGTCCTATGTAGCGTCCCTCATCCGCTTAGGTGGGGGATGGGGCGTTACAGTTTTAGTGGTATGAGAGCCTAGGTTTAGACGTTTCTGGAAAACTTATTAGGTTAAAAATGTACCTGCATAGTATTGTGTTGGCCTAATGCGGATGTCCTTGTTTTGTATAGTGACTAGAATGGATCGATCCCAGGATGCTATAGAGGAAACAGATGAAAGCGTCAATCCTATGGATCTTGATCCATCACTCTCTAGTCCGTCTGACTTAGCTAGAAGTGAACACGTGTCAACCGAAGCGTTGTTAAAAATTTCTCAAGAGATGGCAAGGGTCTTAGATCGGCTCACAGCCTCTCGAGCTCCAATTTATTTGGTAAGAAAACATGGAGTAGAAGAATTCCGTGGTATAAGTTTGGAAGAGTCTGATAAAGCTGAGGTTTAGCTTGAGAAATTGAAAAGGGCTTTGGAAGAAGTAAAATGTCCACCTAAAAAAATGGCCAAATGTGCGGTCTCACTGCTGCAAGGTGCAGCTTATGATTGGTGGAAGTTAGTCTTAATAAATCCACTACTTCCAAAACCAATTTCATGGGATTTCTTTGTCCAAGAATTTCATACGAAGTATGTCATCGATGACTATAAAGAGACCAAGTGGATGCAATTCTTGAATTTGAAACAAGGTAATCTGACGAGGGCGGATAATGAGAAAGAATTTAGTCGCCTTAGTAAATATGCACCAGAACTAGTCCTTACTGAAACTTTTCGATTTAGATAGTTTGAGGATGGCCTAAAGGAGTCCATAAAAAGGTACCTCACGGCTATTACATCATTGCAAGTAGTGATTATCATTGGTACAGCTATGAAAATTGAAATACGAAATGATGAGTTGGGAAAGAAATATGAGAAAGTCATACAGGGTGGTTCTCTTCGGAGTAAAGAACTAGAGATTCTCAAGTGGAATCCGTACATAGTGCTGCTACTAGAGGTAGGAGACAAGGACCTATAATGACATAGGGTTCCGATAGGGGCACTTCAACCAAACAAGAGGAAAGACTTGAATGCCCTCATTGTCATAAACATCATCCTGGTAATTGCCAATGGCCAACCGGGGGTTGTTTCATATGTGGAAGCATGGACCATCTGATAGTAAATTGTCCACAAGGATTTGGGAGTTCTAGAAATCATCAAGGACGTAGCAGAGGAGGATCAAAATGTTCTCTGGCTCATTGATAGGGTAGAGGGTGAGGGTAGTTCGGGTAGCAAGAAGAAGTATTGAATCGGGAAAAGAAGAGTAAAGTAGGCCACACTCACGACCCCGACCATGGCTTATGCTATGAGAGCTCGTGAAAATTAGCAGGGTTACCCGAGGGTTATAGCTAGTAATTTCACTCTTTATAACAATGAAATGCATGCTTGGTAGATCTAGGTTCTACACATTCTTATATATGCATTGAACAATTGAGTGATAAATTGCCATTAGTAGAACCCTTAGCATATGACATGCATGTTACAAGTCCCCTGGGGCATAGTGTTAGAGTCAACTGAGCGTATAAGAAATGTCCCATAATGGTCCATAATAGAGAATTTCGGTCAATCTAATTGCTTTGTCTTTTCAAGAGTTTGATTTGATTTTGGGCATGGATTGGTTATCTAAACATTGGGCTATAGTTGATTGTGATAAGAAAACAATAGTGCTTAAATGTTTTGACCTGTCAGAGATAACTATACAAGGTATCCAATCTGGACCAATGTCAAATATAATTTCAGCTATACAAGCTCGGCGTTTTCTTAGAAAAGGTTGTGAAGCCTTTTTGGCTTTGGTGCTTGACTCTAAGAAGGGATAGGTGAATCTAGAAGATATTCCAGTGATAAAAGAATTCCCTGATGTGTTTCCTAAGGAATTGTCGGGTTTGCCACCGAAAGAGAAGTAGATCTATCTATTGAAGTTGTACATGGGATGACTCCTATTTCTAGGGCACCTTAGCGTATGGCTCCAACTAAACTAAAAGAGTTGAAGACTCAGCTCACTGACTATTGGACAAGGATTAGGTAGGCCTAGTGTTTTAAGCCTAGGGTGCGCCCGTTTTGTTTGTCAAAAAGAAAGATGGCACTCTACGGATGTGCATTGATTATAGGCAAATAAATAAGGTAACGGTAAAAAATAAATATCCTTTGCTGAGAATAGAAGATCTTTTTGATCAGTTGAAATGAGCGAGTGCCTTTTCAAAGATAGACTTGCGATCAGGATATTATCAACTTTGGGTGAAAAATGTTGATGTCCCGAAAATAGCCTTTAGGACTCGATATGGTCATTATGAGTTTTTGGTAATGCCATTTGGGTTGACTAATGCACCGACTCCATTCGTGGATTTGATGAATAGGGTATTCCACCCTTATTTGGATCAGTTTGTAGTGGTATTCATTGATGATATTCTAGTGTGTTCTAAGGATGCATAAAAACATGAACAACATTTGAGGATAGTGTTGTAGATCTTGAGAGAGAAAAAGTTGTTTGCAAAGTTAAGTAAATGTGAATTTTAAACACAGGAGTGTCGTTTCTGGGCCATGTTATTGTGCGTGAGGGTGATTGGAGTTCACGACCACTGCCAAAGGCGACGGTGTAAGTGAAACCGCCTCGAAATGTAACAGAAGTGAGAAGTTTCTTGGGTTTAGCTAGGTATTACCGACAATTTGTGAAGGGATTCTCCATCATAGCATCTACACTTACTAAGTTACTCCGGAAATGGCTAAAGTTTGAATGGGATGACAAGTGTCAGTCAAGTTTTGAACAGATAAAGAAAATACTGGTTGAAGCACCAGTGTTGGCTTAGCCTATTCCGAGTAGAGAATATGCTTTGTATAGTGATGCTTCAAAGATAGGCTTGGGATGTGTATTGATGCAAGATGGAAAAGTAGTGGCATATGCCTCTAGACAGATAAAACCACATGAGAAGAATTATCCCACACATGACCTAGAGTTGGCAGCGGTAGTGGTCGCTTTGCAAATATGACGACATTACTTATATGGTGAAAAATGTAGAATATTTATAGATCATAAGAGTCTTAAGTATCTATTAACTAAGAAGGAACTAAACTTATGGCAATGTCGGTGGTTAGAATTGTTTAAGGACTATGACTGCATAATTGATTACCACCTAGGAAAAGCTAATGTGGTGGCGGATGCCTTAAGTAGAAGAACAATTTATGTTTTGTCCTTGAAACACTGTGCATGGAGATTTACATCTAATGGAGCCTTGTTAGCTCAATTAAGAGCTATGCTTGATTTGAAACAGATTATAATAGATGCACAAAAAAAAATGATGTTAAGTTACAATAAAGGGGATAATTAGTCAGAAATGAAGACAAGACTGACTATTCTATAGAGAAAGATAGGGGTTGTATTACAAGAGTAGATTATGTGTACCGAATGTCCAGGAATTGAAAAAGAAGTTGATGTATGAAAGCCACAATACCGTATTCACCATGTATCCTGGAGGTAACAAGATGTACTAGGATTTGAAATAGTACTATTGGTGGCGGGGAATGAAAAAGGATATAGTAGAGCATGTATCCAAATGTCTAATTTGTCAGCAAGTAAAAGATGAACATCAAGTACCGTCCGGTCTATTAAATCCCATCTCAATTCCACAATGGAAGTGGGACAACATTACTATGGATTTTGTGTTTGGTTTTCCCCTCACCCAAAGGAAGCATGATTCAGTTTGGGTAATCATTGACAGACTCACAAAGTCTACTCACTTCTTACCAGCCCGCCTTGACTTTTCCTTGGATCGGTTAGCGGAGTTGTATGTGAGCAAGATTATTTGGTTACATGGGATTCCAGTGTCAATAGTGTCTGATTGCAATCCACGGTTTACGTCAAGGTTTTGGAAAAGAATGCCAGAACTCAATTGAACTTGATGACTTTCCATCCATAAGCGGATGGACAATAAAATAATTGATTCAAGTGTTAGAGGATAATAACCCCGAGGATTTGTGTGCTAGATTTTCCTGGAAGTTGGGATAGGTATATTTCCCTTATGGAATTCTATTATTAGTCTAGTATTAGTATAGCCCCTTATAAAACCTTGTATGGAAGAAAACGTAGAACTCCTATATTTTGGACATACTTGAATGAGCATAAAGTAATTTGTCTTGACATAGTGAAAGAGATAGAAGAAAAAGTTTGGGTTATTCAGCAAAAAATTAAAAGCTGCAAGTGACAGAAAAAAGTCATATGAGGATTTGAAAAGAAAAGACAGAGTACGAAGTCAGGGATAAGGTTTTCTTAAAAGTATCTCCATGGAGGAAGATACTTCAGTTTGGAAAGAAAGGAAAATTGAGTCCAAGGTTTATTGGACCTTATGTGATCTTTGAAAGAATTGAACCCCGATGGCTTATCGTTTGGCTCTATAGGAGTTGGCCAAGTTACATAATGTGATTCCTATGTTTCCATGCTTGAGATCTTGTACGTGAGATCATATCTTGCCCTTACAAGATATACAAGTGCAATCAGACTTCACTTTTGATGAAGAGCCAAAAGCTATTCTAGATCGTGAAGTAAAACAACTGCGGAATAAACAAGTCCCTCTGGTAAAGGTGTTTTGGCAACACCACGGTATGGAAGAAGCAACTTAGGAATAGAATTGACGATGAGGGCACAATACCCGCAACACTTCAATTCTGGGATTAGTTTCGAGGACGAAATTCTTTTAAGAGGGGTAGAGTTATAACACTTCAAATTATACCCTAGTAGTTTATTATAGTTTAGTGGTATAATAAAGATTAGTGGTATAATAAGAGGATTTAGATTTGTTAAATTTAATGTTATAAGACAGAGTAATGTATATTTTAATAAGGACCTAAGAGATATATAAAAGATTATATGTTATTATATAATTTGAATAAGTTTACTTGCAAATGAAATAGAGGAAGGACTAAAATGCAATAAGCCAAACTTAGAGCCAAATGGCATTAAGACAAACAACTTGTCTATTGAATTGATAAGTTCTCCATTTTTTTCTCAAAGAGAGATAGAGCATACGGTTGGGAGAAGGGCAAATTTTTGTTTGATCTCTCCATATTTTGGAGCTCTATTGGTTCTTGTAAAGAGAAGGTTTCAAGAAGATCAAGGTATGGAAACTATAAGTATGGAATCCTAGTATGGAATTCCTATATGGAACTCTTGTTAGGAAATTATCCTAACTTCCTCTTTGTCTATGTTTAGGTTAGGGAAAACCCTAACTCATTATAAAGGTGTTTTTGGTTGGTTTAAGTCAGTTTTGTAGTTTTGTTTGGAAATGGTTTGTTTTGGTTGGAAATTTCCGGTGAAAGAGGGCAAAAAGCCGCAATTTCTGTACAAGCCCGATCTCGCTTTTCCTAGGTGAAGGTTAGCTTCGCCTAGACGAACCCGAAGCCCCAAATTTCCTGATCTCTACCTCGCCTCGGCGAAGGTTGCTTCGCCTAGGCGAACCTGAAGTCCGATTTTTGTTTCATTTTTCTGTTAATTCTAAAAACCGTCACTCTTTTGTTCGGACTCTCAAGGGGTGATAATTAGGTATGAAGTTGGATTAATGTAGGATCCTAACAAGTGAATGAAAGGGTATAAATACAAGAATTTGTTTTCTTGCCCTTATTTGTGTGCGTTAAATAAATACAAGATTATGATTAAGAACAATACAATAAGCTCAGTAATACATATAAATTGTATGCATGGCTAAGACCAAATAGTGAATGAATAAGCACTCTTTGTTCAGTTCTACGACACTCCTGCATAGTGCTATGGCACTTTTGTTATGTGGGCAGACACATCTCTGTTTGTGCTTCATCACCTCTGCTCAAGATTATATCAGACCTTCGG
The DNA here is from genome assembly GCA_016808115.1 of Tetrastigma voinierianum. Taxonomy (NCBI): domain Eukaryota; kingdom Viridiplantae; phylum Streptophyta; class Magnoliopsida; order Vitales; family Vitaceae; genus Tetrastigma; species Tetrastigma voinierianum. The sequence continues at coordinate 273,140 of JAEQBH010005631.1, forward strand.
GGTACCTATTATGTCGCGGTCTCTCCTATCCATTATTACCCTGCCTAAAGTGTGCAACACTTATATGTCAGGTATTTGAATAAGATGATATATGGAAATAATTATATGAAAACAAAAGTAATCAGTTCTGATTCTAATGCATATCTCAACTCTATTCTGTAGTGTACCTATGGGTACCTTCTGATACAAGATCTCTATTATGAACTCCTATGGGAGATATGAATGTTCTGATATATGAATTGTGTTATAAGTATACTGTAATTGAGGACCATTGCATATGGTCATTTATGTTATCTGTTTTCCCACTAAGCTATAAGCTTAGCATGGGTGTTTCATCCGTGTAAGTATTGAAGAGGTAGTCAGAGACATCCAGCATTCGCCAAGGCCAACACAACTTTAGGAGTCTTTCTGATGTAGTTGAAAGGTAAATGTAAAATATTGTAATTGTGGAACTTGTGTAAGTACAAGTAAATGGGACTCCAATATATTTAAAGGACAATTTAAACACCACTACGGTGGTAATCTTATAAGTTTATGTAATGATGAATTTATGTTCGAAATGGGCCCACCAATGTTGAAAATCAAAGCTAGCGCCTCGGCTCCGTTGTGGCGTCCCTCATCCACTTAGGCTAGGATGGGGCATTACAGAGAGGTGAAGTGGAAGAGTCAGCAGATGTCTCGATAGTTGTGGGGCGCGGATCGTAGCATTGGCGTCCATGGTCAAATTCCAAAGAATGTTGAAGATGCAGCCTGTAACAGGTCGGAAACGGCAAAAGACAGTAGTAGTAAAATGGAGTAGGAGCTGGAATACGAAGATTGATGGATGGACCTGTAAAATGAGCAGCAGGTAGGAGAAAACATAACCAATTGAGGTGTGTGAAAACACACTGTCCTTAGGAATTTGATTCCCTAGGATGCAACAGTTCTTCAAAGACTATGATGAACTTTGGAATAGGAACAGTAGAGATGAAGAAAGGTAGATAAGGAAAAAGTTGCAGAAGAAAGGAGTTTGAAAAGTGTTTCTCAAACTTAGAACCCATTTGAATTTAGAGACAAAATTATGGTCGTTGGCCATTAAGAGAATTTAATTAAAAAAAAACGTTATCGATTAAATGCAAATTTAATTATTTAGAATTTGAATTCAAAATCAAACGGTTTTGTATTTACTGTGAATTTATGACTTTGACTGTTTTGATTTTAAAAACTCAAAAACTAAGGGTTTTTTTTAGGCCTACAAAAACAAAACTGATTTGGAGCAAAACCGAATTTGTCCCTAGTTTATTCAATCTTTACATGTTCTCTTTGTTGCACCAAGTACTTTATTTGGTGTGATCAGATTGTCAAATTTTCAAAGAATATGTATAAAAAAAACTAGCATGACAAATTATTTATGTCCGGGGCTAGTCATATATTATGATAGTTGTTTCTGTTCCTAGAAGCCACCCTCTTTTTGGAAGATGGACAATCATGAGAAACTAGAAGCTTATGAGATGAAGAAGAATGATGGGAATATGTTGTTTAAGGCCAGGAAATTTTGGCGTGCCTCTAAGAAATATGGGAAGGAAATTTACAGATTATGAGTAAATTTTTAAATAGAAAACTAGGACATTCTAAACTAAGTATAAGTTGTTTAACTTCTGTTTTTGAAGGCTGAGAAGTATATAGAGTTAATTTGATCACTCTTTCACCGATGAAGAGAAGGTCCAGGCAAATGCCTTGAGGATATATGTTGTAATTTGAGTAATGTAGCCTGCAAACTTAAACTAGGTGATTATCTTGAAGCTTCAAAACTATGCACAAATTAAGGCCCTACAACTTGATCTCATCTAATTAATATCCAGGCTCGATGGCATCGATATCTAAGACTATCTGAGTTGGAAAAGGCAGAGGCTGATATTAGGGAGTTTTAGATCAAAATAATTTATTTGAAAAAAAATTTATAAAATTAGTTTGGAAACCAAATTAATTGCTAAAGTAGTGTGTAATGTCGTTGTCATGGACAACGACAATTGGAATTATGAAATTGTCAAATGTTGATGTCCATGATAGCGGCAGTTGGACTTATACACAGGCCAAATGTCGCTATCCATGACAGCGACAATTCCCTTATTATTATTCCCCCACACGAGTCCCCCGTTGTTTATTATTGGGGTTTTTTTTTCACTGTTTTCTCCTCTCTGCTATTGAAGACGCCATTGACGAAGTCTCATTCTCCGAATTTGGATTCTTCATCAACATCTCTTCCTGTTACTTTTTGTTTCTTCACTCAGGTTTCTTCTCATCTTCCACCATGAATAGAACCTCGACATCAACTTCATCTGAAAGACGGGATCGTTGCGTGTCTTTCTCTCCTCCGTCGAGATCTGCCTTAGCTCTACTTCAAATTATCCTTGTCTATAACCCTACCTTAGCCTCTCGATTTTTGAAGATTTCCGAAGGTCTGGAGCTTGATTCCGCAGTCAAGAGGTTGGTTGAATTCGAATTCCTTTTTTTTTTAAAAAAAAAAATTATGTTTTGGTGCGAATTCGGATCATTGAATTTGTTATGTTTATTTCGGATCGGAGCTATATTTATTATTAGAATTTGTTTATTTTCGATCGATTTCAACGAAGCGAAACAAGGTCGAGAAATGTTTGGTTTGTGCATCAGCGGCGCGCTGATGGTTTTATGGCTGCTGATTCCCGTGCTAGAATTGTATGTGTGTGCGTGGTGTGCGTGTGTTTTTTTTTTTTTTTTTATGTGGTGATTTTGCTTATAGCTTTGATTTGCATTTATGAGTGGTCAGGTTTCTAAAGGATTCATTTGAGGCATATATGAAAATGGGAGGCAACTTTGCAAGATATGTTCCTGATTTGATGAGCTTTGTTTAGTTGATTGTTTCTTCTTGATCCCTTTTGTTGTTCATTGAATTGCTAGATCACGAGGCATTGGCATTCATCCATCCTATCATATTTGTTGAGTGGAAAAGTGCTAGATTTTTCTTTTCGAAGGCGAAAGAATTAGTATTTCATGAACATGCTCAATGCAATATGCTCTTATCCACTTCAACCATCTTGTGTCAATTGCATGGAGTCATGATTGTTGAGGAACAAAACAGAGTACAAGGTGCACATGGCCTACCTCAAGGTGCACATGATCAAAACACGCGGCTTTGTGGCTGCCAAAGAAGAGTTGTGATTCATTTTGATTCCTTTTTGTTTTTACTTCTTAAAACTCTTAATTTAAAATGTCCTATAAAATTTATCATTTTTCTTTAATGTCCACTAAAGAAATTTCATGGAAGCTGTGCTGCCAGGCAACATGCTTTACTCTAATTTGAAATCAACACCATTCTTGATATTTCTTTTCTTGTGTGTAATTCATATGAGATAAAAATTTGATTCATTTTAGGTATGTTCGTATATTTGTTTTATCGGCTTACATTCTATGTTTCATCTTAATTGTGCTTAAGATCATATTTTGATGTCTCTAAGCTGCAACTTTAGTTTCCAAAAGTACATTGAGCACAACATAACTTGTACATGGGGGTGCCCCCTAGGGCACACAAGTAATTGTAAGATGCTCTATTTTCCTAATGAGACGTCTCAGGCTTTTCTGGTCCTGCAAATTGGTGCTAGTGTGTTTTATTAATAAGAGTAGGAGAGGCTGAGCATTAAAAATTTCTCCTCTTAATCAAGATTTCTTGGTAAGTCAAGTTGGAAATTTGCTTCTAAAGGGGAAGTTTTTTACGAACACTTCATAGAATGGAAGTATGTTAGAGATGGGTGTAGAGTTGGAGTGTGGAAAGCTATGAGGAAGGGATGGGGCCTCCTTAAACATGGGATTGCTTTTGAAATGGGTGATAGTAAAAGGGTGAAATTTTGGGAAGACATTTAGAGTGGGGAGGAACACTTGGTAAGGGATCAACCTCTATGCTCTAAATCTCTAAATCCTTTTAGGGATAGTTAAACTTGTTACAATTAGAAACTTCTTTATCTTATATGTGTTTAGAACCTCCTATCCTTTACTTTGAACCTTATTATTATTCTTTGTAATCTCACTAATGTGAATATAAAGGGTTTGAAAAGACTATTGTTTTCTGCCTATAAAAAAAAAAGACTATTTTTTTCTCTTTCTTGTGTGCGCTTGATTAGAGCTATCTTTGACAAGAGAGTTTGGTCTTTATTTTCTTTGGTATATTTTCAGTCATCCTTCATCCCTACCAAAGTTCATTTTGTCAATCTAAAGCTCATCTAAGGTTGAGGCCTTGTTTAACTAGTGACTGACAAGAAGATTAATGCCAATGCCTTGCTATAAGTGAATTTGAGCTTTATCCTCAGAGGATTTGAGCCCAGTGAAACAAAAACCTTATGTAGTTGTTTATGGTATATAGGAGACATTTTTGTAACTTTAGAGCTTTCAATTAAAGTGTATATTTAGGAAGGATTTATGATCCTTCTCATCTATTTCTAACTTGGCCTTAAATAAATTTTAGTTTGGATAAAAAATGGACACCTTGGGTGGTGGATATATGGGATGAGACGAGGGTAGAGGCTTATTGGAGTTGATGTTTCTCTTCGCACTTAAATGATTTCAAATGGAGTTGCTTAGCTTTCTCTCAAGGTCGCCAAATAAGTCAGAAGGGTTATACGAAAACTATGTATCGTCTGCGGAGGCTTCTTTTCTTCTAATATATTGCTTTGTTTGCCTATCAAAAAGAAAACGTTGGTAAGGAGGGGAGATTTTGATCAATGATCTGGAAGGAGTCAGCTATCAGGTTTTTTTAGAGAAATCCTCGTTTTCTAATTAGAGCGATGCTGGTTCCTATTCTGTTTGGAGTCAGGGAAGTCGATCCCCTTCCTTTTGACTTGGTTGGGATGTAGTTGAGGGTTGGTGGGTATAGTCTTTTGTGGGCTGGTGAGTTTTTGTTTTGCCTATCTTTTTTCTCTACCTTTATCCCTTAGTGGGACCCTCTTGTATACTACATCAGATACTCAGAGGCCCTTGGGTGCTCTTCTCACAGAATGATGATATGTCTGATTGCAAAACCATCCCCCAATTTGTCTTCACAAGACTATTTCACAATTTTTATTGCAATCCGACATAGGAATTTTTTTTTTTCAAAATTTCTAGATCAGGGTTTGCTGGTTTGTTTCGATCCACTGCGGTGGCTCAGATATCTTTGCTTGCTCAATTTATGATGTTAGAAATTGTGTCTTTTTTTTCATATGTCACGCTTATTCATAACCTAGGAAGTCCTGTTATTGTTGTTTAAATGATAGATTGAGGTTTATTCAACCATTAAATTCAGACTTCCATGAAATTAGTCGAGTTGTGAGTAAACTGATCGGAATACCTACGTTTTTATCCAATAAAAGAGAGTATGAGCTTATTTGATTTATTTTTAAAAATTATTTTTCAGAATAGTTTTTAGAACACAGTTTTGGTGTTCTTTAAAAATTGTTCTTATTCTTAAAATTTAGTGTTTACGATATTTTCTGTGTTTTTCATAAGAAAAAAAAAGTCATAAGAACAAAACATGCCTTATATTTTCTAAACTTTATGAGTTTTGAGAACTGTTAAGAAAGGGTATGAAGTTGGTGTTGATGGAGGGTATTCTTGGTCAAAACAAGGTCTTTTCTTTTGTTTTCTTTTTTAAAGGAGAGTTTATATACGAATTAGAGCAATTATATTAACTCTAAATTTGAAATTGAGGACAATTTGAAATGTCATATTTTTATTTTTTACAAGGTAATTGTTTTCTTTATGATAAAGTTGATGTTATAAAGTTGGTGGTAGCACCACGTTGTGAAATGATTCATTGGCTAAATAAGGTGATTGAATGTAGCATCCATGAATGTAGTTTAAATGGTAAGGATAACAACCTCTCATATTATTTAATTCATTTGGGACCATTTTGTACAGGTCAATTATATCTGTTTCAACTATTCCCGTGATATGTTATTACAATGGAAATATATTGAGGACCTAAATATGTCAACATGTGGGGAACAAGTCATATCAGGCCTTTACGTACCTGAAGAATTTAATGTTTTAACAATCAGAAAGTGATATGATATACTCAAGGACAACAATTTACAAACAAATGTTCAAATTAGTCCTCAATTGTAAGTATCCCTTAAAAAGTGGAAAAAGGTTCCAACATTTTCCAATATGGGATGACAGTAGTGTGTACCGAATGTTGAACATGGTTAACACAACTAGCATTGAGGAAATTGAATTGTATATTTAAGTTACCGAGCTGCTTCACAAGTGAATCCTAATCTAAAGGTGGCCATATAGATTTATTAGTTCGCGACAATTATAATGCTGCGCACTTGACTATGGTTGTGGGCCTACAATGTCCAAAGACTGATAATCGGAGATATGGAGATGATGAAGACTGCGCTTATGAAGAAGCTAATGATGAAACTGATGAAGATGTTGATGATGAATCTAATGGAGACATGGATGTTCAAGCTTATGGACATGTATCATCCTTCTAGATTTTCAACCAAGTTTTAGAGAATGAGCAAGGGATATATGTCTCTGCCCATGCAGCATCTTGTGATGTATCGAATAACCCAAATGTTGAGGAACCAGATGAGTCATCCCTTGTTCATTATCACTTACCACCAACACCTCAATTTGAACATGTTGAAAACTTTGGTAATGCTATTTCAAGTGGTTAGACTCATAGGTGCAACATACTACCTGCTATTCGAAAGGGAGAATTTGTAGTTGGCCAAGTTTTTAATTTAAATCTGATTTTCAAAAGGCCGCAGCATTTACTCAATTAAAGCACACCAAGAGTTTGTCGTTGTTGCATCCTCAAAAAAATTGCTCGTTTTAAGATGTAAGAAGGCCGAAGAATGTCAATGTTTATGGAAGCTTCGTGTCATGGTTGTGAAAGATACTTGCTTATTTGTTATCAACAAATATAAAGGGCCGCATACTTGTTTCAATCCTTGCTTGAACCAGGACCATCATCAATTGGACTCAAACTTGGTTGCTACTCATATAAAGGCAATAAGTAAGGCACAATTCACATTTACTACAGCTGCTGTTTAAGCAAGTGTGATGGAGAATGGGGGATATGAAATATCATACAAAAAGGCGTTGGATGGAAAGCATAAAGCACTTAGACAGTTATTTGGTTACTTTTCTCAGTCATATACAAAGCTACCATGTTTGTTATTAGCCATGACCAAGCAAATCCTGGATGTGTTGTATTTTGGAAAACATTTGACATTAATATGCCAAACATTGAGATATTCCAACGCCTGTTCTGGTCATTCAAGCCATCTATTGAAGGGTTTGAACATTGTCGCCCCGCATCGAGTACGATGGTACACATTTGTATGGGAAGCAAAGGCACGCGTATTGGTTGATATAGGGTGTGACTAAATAATCGCTTGTTTTCATTACATTTTCTATTATGGCTACAGAACATTGATAGTCGGGGATGGTCTTCGCATGTATCAAAATGTGAGTAACTCAATGGATGGGGATTTGTGTTATATTTGACAAACATCCAGATATTATGGCGCAATGAGCCGCATCCTCATCTGGTCGGGTCGCACCATCCTATCACAGATTTGTAGCGTGTCATCTCGCAAGCAATTTTGGCGAATCTCGCTCAAAGATAAACTCAAGAATCTGCATGCAGTACTTTAGCGAGCACACAACGCAAATTCAATAAGGATATGGCTATAATTGCGAATTACCTTGAAGCACAACAATGGTTAGAAAGTAACCCTTCGCTATAGAGCACTTTAATTACGATGGAGGTCAAAGATATGGGATAATGACAACCAACATGTCGGAGGTATTTAATAGTGTTCTTAAAGGAGCTCATAGCTTACCATTCGCTACATTAGAATAGTTGACCTTCTTCCGCCTTAACAGTTACTTTGTTGCAAGAAGGGAACAAGGTGCTAATAGATTGGCATTTGATGAGCAAGCCTACCTTATGTTGATGCTCGATTCGTGGTCGTGGTTTCGTTAAGGCCGTCTGATGGAAATTGTTCCCTTACGATCACACAGCCGATTTCATGTCCAAATAAGGAGTGGTCGAACGATCGCTTCAACTTACATGACAAAAAAATGCACATGTGGAAAGACACCATATATGGATTTTACAGCTATCATAGCAAAGATGTCAACATTGATGTGTTGATTTCGTTATTTTGCTCAAGGCTACCACACTACGCAAATGCACTATGATACATGGGCAAGCTTGTTTCATCCAATATTCAATGAAGATGAGCGGGCCTTTATGATGGTCCCACGATTGTACCTCCCGAGTCAATGAAACACATACAAAGTGAATGATCCAAATCAACCCTATTGCATAATGAAATAAATGTTGTGAGGGAAAACTAATATCACATGTGGGTTGTGCAAACAACCGGTCACACCTACGGCCTTGTAAGAATAATAGAAATCAAGTTCGCTGATAGATGTGAAGCAACTCACTTTTTCAAAGTAATCGCTCGGGAATCGTAGTTGCTCTAGGCTAACACTTATGCATTTAATGTGGCTGATTACGAAATACTGCGGTGCCTTATTTAAGTAAATGAGACATCAATCATGTATGTGTGTATTTTAATTCATTGTCGTTGTAATTAGTACTTGCATTAATTATGTTGATACTATTTCTCCAATGTGTTTTATTAATAATTATATTATCTTCGTGTTAAATGTTATAGATATGGCGTTTAGAGGGCTTCATGATGCAGATCCTTTGGATCCATCTGTCTTGGTATGCAAGACAGACATAGGTCACACTTAGTAGATACAGAGTAAGTATGTATTTTATTACTTATCAATTAATATTTCCAGTTGTAACATGTAATTTATATATAATCAATTATAAATTTTGTTTCTTCATTGCATGTAGTTTCAGGAAGTACTCTACCCTCGACGACAGATGAAAGCCTTCATGCGTATATGGAGGATGGATATACGAATTCGTCCATACGTGATCCATGCAGGATTTTATGGTGTATATCGTTTGGGCCACATCATGATCAATTGGCCACTTATCACTTGTCTCGTCGAGAGATGGTGGCCCGAGACACACGTTTCATGTGCTCGTCGGAGAGATGACGATCACATTACAGGATGTTGCTATCATCCTTGGCTTCCATATCGATGGACCAACAGTCACTGGGACATGTGTGTTCGATGTGGTGGAGTTGTGCGTGAGCCGCTCGTCACCCCAACTACCGATGCTCTCGTAGGATCTCGCTTATCTCCATCCCGGTGGTCATGCACTGGGGCTATCCACCCTATCACCCGATGTAGATAAGGTCGCTAGAGCGAGTACGTACGGTTTCATCTAAATACGATAAGATCCTTCTTGTTTTATCAAGAAGGAGTGCATGTTCATATGTGCTTTCTCCCACTACTACGAGATTTGACACATACTGCGACTTATAGTTAGGTGGTGCAGTACTAGCACATACAACGAGTTATGCCGAGCCAGCTTGGATCGTAGATACGGTATTAGCGGTTTATTACATACACAACACATCATTAGGTTGCTTACTTTATGTTTATTTTATATTCAACAATGGTCTTGGGAGAGACTTCACGTGGGGCGACCCGATTTTGGGCGATCAAAAGAGCATATCCAAAGACTAATTCAATCATGCCCATGACGATGATAAGTCGATGTCGTCGATGGAGGATTCCAGTCGAGGCTCTCGACAATGGATTACCAGTTGAGCCAGAGCCAGAGCCACCTCTTCCATTGGGGTGTAGGTGGAGAGTACCTTTGACACGGGTGCATAACCCATCTGGTGTACTCTTCCTATATCGAGATCAGATGGATGCACAAACTCTTGATTAGATAATGATATATGTAAAAGTATATGGTTCTATAGTAATTTCATTCATATTCACATAAAAGTTTTTTACGTCAAGTGTAAATGTGTAGGTCTTATGGTAAATATATCGTCGAGAGTTAGTCGACCAAATTTCCGTATATTTGCTTAGCCGATCAAGATATCTGGCGGACGATGTCACCGCTTATATGTTTTGAGACTGTTGAGTGGCATCATCCAAAGCGAGTCTTACGCCAGTTTGGGCTACACCGGGAGATACCTCCATCTTGCTCTTATGAGCAACAGCTACATAGAGTGGATGCACGGATCTAATACCCACGAGATCAGCGAAGGTATCATGCTCCATACATTGCCTTGGCGGGATACGCAAGCGGGCGTGATCATCACTACACCCCCTATGGTGGGTATGATGGAATTCCATGATCCATATATGTAGTGGTATCGTTATATTACACGACGTTTTATGACACCACCACTCCATAGGGATGATATGAGGTTCCATACTACAACTGGTACTACTAAGGTTTGGTAAGTTAGAGTCCTATGTTTCTAAAGTGTTTTCCAAATTTGAATTAATAGATTATGTATTTATAATTCTTTTGTTGGTTCATTTAGATCTCTGTCATGGCTGACATAGCTAGTTGCTCGCACTGCTACCACCAGTTTGATGTACAACTTACATCATATTGCTATATCAGTGGTACACCAGATCGGAGAAAAGCATCGCATCGCCTACTACGATCAGGAGGCATCCACATCACATGGACCATTCATTAGACCTCCGGTGTCATCCACTCCAATATGTATGAAGCCAATTCGAGGTAGAAGAAGAGGGAGAGTTGATCAGCGAGGTCGTGGTCGAGATGGTGGGCTTATAATATACGATGGTGAGGGCGATCGGGTACACCCGGTTTACATTGCCTTACTCGATACCCCCATATCACTCCATCACCCGAGATTTTTATAACCCTACGACTTACACATCAATTCCATACCCCCAAACACTTACACATCTTTACCATTTCCAGTGTCGCCAGAGCCAGCCTCCATAGCAATAGATATCACCTTATCATCCCACCCTTTATCATCCCCTACATTGCTTCTACTCAAGTGACACCATCGCGACCTCAGACAAAGCTGCGCACTTCCATCTAGGCGACCTCGTGCTATAAAGATGTCATCTTGTGGGACTCATTGATATATGTTGATATTTTTATATATTGATATTTGTATACAATTTTTTTTATATATTTATATGATTTGGTTTATGCATGGAGGTCATAATCGAGCTCAATGCAAAATTCCATTGAATATTCCATGGAATTTCAGGCTACCTTGGATGTGTTTGTTGGGAAAATTTTAAAATATATTTCAATTATTTTCAAATAAATAACTTTTGTGCTGATTTACAAATTATTTACTATGATAATATAACAAATATATTTGAAGCCATTAGTTCATGTAATTTATTAAATAGTAACTATTTTAAATAAATTTCAATGTTAAAAACAATAATAACAATAATAAGTTTCACTTTGAGTTCAATTGTCGCCGGCTACGACAAATGACATTCGCCTCGTTTATAAGCTCCACCGACAGCAGCATTTAACAATTTCGTAATTTCACTGTCACATCCAGATAGTGGCATTACGCACTACTTTGGCAATTAATTTGGTTTTCAAACTAATTTTATAATATTTTTTTTCAAATAAATTATTTCAGTCTAAAACTCGATATTAGGAGAGCTCTGACTATTGATCCAAGTAACTAGTACTTGTATCTCATGTGATATTAAGGTCTGATTAGTTTTTGTTTTTGAAAACTAAACAAAAAAAAAAAGTGTTCTTGTTCACCTTGTTTTACAAAATAAAATAAAATAAAATAAAATATTTCAAAAAATGTAACGCTCTTAGAGTCTGTTTGGTTATAGTTTTCAAATTTTGTTTTTTGTTCTAAAAAACAAGAAGAACATGTTTGGTTCTTTTTTTCTTGTTCTGAAAATATGTAAAAATCATAAAAAAAAAAAACACTAAATTTAGAGAATAATGAGTAAATTTTCGTAGAATACTCATTTCGTTTTAAAATTGCTCTTATTTTTTGAATTTAATTTTTTATTATGTTATTTTTGTTTTTTAAAATTTTAAAAAAAAAAAAAAAACTATGAACCAAACCTGTAATTTTGTTTTTCTTGTTCTCATTGAAAATAGTTTTTAAAAACATAAACGAAATGGACCCTTAGTTTCCTTCGCTTATAATATTTGTTTTCCAATACTCTCTCTAGTCCTTCCTGAGATGAAAAATTAAAGAAATTAACTCTATGGGAAATTTGTTTAAAGGTGTAGAGATATTGTGAAACTTGTGTACAAGGAGTTGCAGTTAAAGCAAAAGGAGTACATTAGGCACGAAACTGAGAATTTCAGTGCTACGCTTTCTTGGATGGGTTAGAACTAAGGTTAAAATTTTTATATATCAGTCTATATATATCGACATATATCGTGTATCAGCTAGGTTCAAAGAGAAATCAAGGACCCATAATCGATTGATGGAAATATCACCAGAAACTCGAGAATATCACCGATATATCGATCATCAACCGAAAAATTGTGGATAAATCGGGTTTGATTCATACGAACGCATGAGGAGCAAAAAAAGTCAGCTATATATTAAAAATCGCTTATATATCCTGCGATTAATCCCAAATCCCGGTGTCTCACTGACAACCCTTTGACAGCCGAAACGCAGGTAAAATATACGCCAGCGCAAGTGCACGCTGTCGCCTAAGTAATATAGTGTACCAATGGTACAGATATCGATCCACGAGGATAGATGTGCTGAATACAGAGATTTGCTTTTCGAGTATTATCTGGGTATATGTAATGTGTGAAAAAGCAAAATAATATTTGAATGTAAGCGCAAACTACTAATTTGAACGAATTAATATTGAATGGGAGACTGTGGTTATGTCTCCTCGCCACTTTTGATGGATTATTCTTAAAGATGATATTAGTCACTAATATGATTCATTAATGACAAGGTGATCTTGTTGATTTAGATACCCTCTCTCTCGAGGTGTATCTTCACCCTCGCTTAGTATAATTGAGTGTATCTCTACCTCAACTCCTAAGATCCAAATGCTTAAATGTGTTCTAACCTTTTAATCAAGCACCTTCTGGATCGGAATATCTCTATTTACCGAATCAACCAAAGGTTGCTCTACTCATATCCCTAGGTATCCTCATCTCTCGAATCCTGGTTCTAGTATGATCATGCTAATGTTGGCCAACATCACCATGTAATTCATCCACGATGTGCGCATAATAATGAATCATAAATTAATGAATAATATAAATTAATAAACTTAATCCATTCAACCGTGATGTGTGGTTCAACAAGACCCAGGCATGTATCTAGAACATAATAACTAAGAAAATACCGGGTGATAATGATATAATAAACATAAAGCTCCAATATCCAAAATAAAGGAGTAATGATAAATCACTCAGGCTCTTCTTCGAGATCACCACCCCGCTCCGATTCGCGGCCCTGATTCGTACTATCTCCGACATAACTCCACTCGAACCCGGGTGCTTTTAATCGACGGAGGGCAAATCTCGCTACCGACGTCAGCTGACGCTGCAACGTCAGCGGGGCTGAGACGCCGCTGGCTGGACGCCGCTGACGTTGAGACGCCGCGACGCTAAGCCGCTTATCGATTTGCACAAGAGCTGACCCAACGCCGCGACGCCGGGGACGCCACGACGTGGGGGACGCCGTGGACGTGGGGACGCTGTGACGCTGACGTCAGCGACGCTCCGTACATCTTCATGCAATGCCTCATTCGCTTCCAAAATTGCTTCCAACAACGCCTTTTGCTCCAATGCACCCAGATCCACACCAATCACCAAATCGTGCATCCGTACCACAAAAAACTATGAAATTGAACATAAAAATAAACGTGGAAAATGAAAAGGACCACTTAGGGTATAATACAGAGTTTTGTGCACTCATCACACTTCAACTTAGTTTTTCGCTGTCCTTAAGCAAGAATGGATCAAAAACAGAAACACAACCTACAGACTATAGTTTAACACTAAGATAGTGATGCACATGCCGATAAGTAAGAGATCAAATTGGACCGACTCACACTGCTGCCATTTTGTTCGAAGTTCACAGGATACACACAGATGTTCGACTTTCGGAAGAATTAGGTTGAAGTAGGTAAAAGTGACTAGTGCCTCAACCCCAAGTACTAATAACCTTTCCTATGACTCCTACGCGGCGTTGAATAAATGACCTAGTGTATGCCTAGGTTCCGACACCCCCAAACTTGAGTTCAACTTGCCTAGTTGGGAAAAACTAACTACGAAAGGATAGAAACGCACCGTTTTCATTCCTAACCATACCTACTCATAACAGCGAACAAAACTAGTGCCCATAAGTTCATGCTAAGTGTTCATGTAGCGGGGATCAGCTCAGTTGTGGGAGACTTCCATCTTCTGTCCCTCAGAATCTGACGCTGAAGTCAATGACTCCGCCATTGGCTCAGTAAGTATCAAGGCTTTGAAAGGCCCCTCGGACTGTGTCCGGGATTCCGATTGGAAGCTCCCACTTATTCTATGTCTAAGTACTCTCATTTTTTATTTTTTTATTTTTTATTTTTGGGGCTCGAAGGCAATCCTCTTTTATTCACGGTGTCCCATCTCTTAGGTATTTGTGGCACTTCGTGGTTTGTTGAACGTTAGTAGTTGACCTCGAATTCCCTATGCATACCCCGAAGGTCATTAGTGTGAGTGTGGTAGGCCCATCAGAGAAATAGTTTGACTACCCTAAGTGATTCACTAAACCCCCACCGTATTCAACCTTAATTAACAATATCGAACACCATATGTATAATGCCTCTACTATGTCACGCTGATTCTACCCGTATGATTCTGACTTCAACATGGCACATTATACACATTACCACCTACACATAAACCTGCAACACAGAGCAGAAACTACCTAACATGTTCACAAACAGAACTTAACACATGAATCATCAATTTAAATGAAAAAGCAACCGACGCTAAACGGTAAACAAAAAACTAAATATGTCAGAATTTAAACAAAATCTGTCACATAAATAATGAAAAATCAAAATAATACTAAACTAATCTGGAATCACCACCCACACTTCAAACAGTGAAAATATCCAAAGGTCCTCACCGGGCAATAAAACAAAAGAGGGTGAAGAGAACTCCCCTGGTGATCACTCGCTGGTAAGGCCAAAAGGTGGGTGAGAAGTCGAGCGAAATGGCTTCAAGGGACCGGGCCAGCTGGCGAATACGCCTGACGGGCTAAACATCAGATGATATCAAAGACGGCGCTCTATGTTCCGGGGCGGTGGCGCGATCGCTCCCGGTCTCGCCTCAGAATGCATCAAAGCGCCGTGAAAGTGAGAGCACTTAGTCCCGAGGCTCCAGCGAGGGACTCCGATGAGCGCTCCGTGGGGCCGCTGTGGTGGCGGAGGGGTGCCGACGACCGCCTGTCCCCCCGGGATCGCCAGAGTCCAGCGAGCCCGATAATCGTGGAGCCTGGGCCCTCGTCGGAGGGCCTGGGTGGCCGACCGTAGCCCCTCAGTCGTGGCACACCCTGGGCGTCTCGGATCGATATGGCTTTAATGGGTAGCCACGCCTATTGTCAGCCTTCAGGCACCCCATTGTTTCCGTGATAAGCCAAAGATGAGGAAAGGGTGCCCCAGATTCATTTTCAAGGTCCCGGGCGGCGGGAGGATAACATCCTCGGCAACCTGCCCAACATCAAAAGGTATATCCCGTGACATGGCATAATTGTTGTGGCACGCCGTCGCCACTTCACACACGCTCACGCCTGAATAAAGACGCCGATGCGGATAGCGATGTGACTCCAGTAGGGGCCGATTTACTCAAATGGATCGTGCATGGCCTCACTATTAAGCTCCACTCACCTGCATGGTCAACAACACCCGAATGACCCTGGTAGCCTGTGGTGCTCGCAAGTCAACAAACTATCCGGCGACATGATTCAGACTATAATAATCTGATCGACCGCGACCGGCGCCCACTAACAATTCCCGCACCTTAGACTTCTTAAGGATATGAGGCTAGATTACGAATTCGTGACCACACTCATCGCGCCGACGAGGTGGTCGGGCAAAGTGCCCGCCATCCCCAGCCGCAATCGCCTCATGAAAAGTCATCGTGGTAGGAAAACCCTTCTCCTGATAAATGAACTGCTTCAGAATGGTGCCGAACCGGGACGGCGGCGACCTCATTCACGCCAACTGCGGATATCATAAGCCCGGTCTCGGTCTCGCCGACCGATCCCGCTGTAGTACTCGCCGCTTGCCGACATTGGGAGGCAGACCGAGACGGCGGGTGGAATGCAATGGTGATGACACCAAATTGGCTCACCCAACTGACTTAAACAAAACTACAAACACTTAGAGTGCACTAGGAAAAACGAAACTAACTAAGTGTCCTAATGACTCACAATGAGAGACTCAAACACCAAAATAAACCTAATACGACCCTAGATGCGAACTCCAAGACTCGAGACCGACCGTGGATGACTATACCAAAGGTGAGCCAAGTAGTGTAGTGTGAATGCTATATGACAAGGAATCCCATGTGATGATGATTGATGTGAGGCGGGAAGGTCTAGGCAACTATATGAGTCCGACGGTGAAGGAATCTCTAAGCAAGAACTAAGTGGTGCGCAGAGGCCAGGTTCGTGCAAGTGGACATAAAGTGAGAAGAGCAAAAATGGGCTGTGTGGCCTTGGAAGAGGTAACGTCATGATGTTCATGTGGGCAAACATCTCGATTTTGCCACCATGGAGGATATATGCCAATCGCCGCCGACGTCGGCAAACGCCTCACGAATGCCTGCAGATCAGATTAAACAACGGCCACGACGCTGGAGATCAACGCGGGCGACGCCCGCAGAGTGGGAAATTCAACGCCGCGACGCTGGAAATCAACCCGCCGCTGACGCTCCGCAGAGACTCAAAATCAACGCCGCTACGCGCACCACGCCATACTCTTCCAGAGAAGGGTAAATCGACGTCGCACGTTGAAACGGCACCCCAAACGCCGTGACGCTACAGCGAAGCCAAAATTTAAAACATTGGCAGCCCATTTCTATGACCCCCTCTGTAAATGTGACTGACTTGTAATGCTCTACATAAATGGATCCTCCAGCATCAAGGTCATGGTCCCAAAGTAAACAACCAAGAAGAGATACTGACACGCGACAAAACCAAACTGAAGAGTCAACGAAAAACAAACATTAAATGTCATCAAGAGGAAGGGAAAAGTAAAAGTAAGAAAAACTGGGTTGCCTCCCAAGAAGCGCTTTGTTTAATGTCGTTAGCTCCGACGCCCACCCCAATTTGCTCTCGAGGACCCGAGAGCTCTTAGATTCTATCGCACTTCGCTTGATGCGTCAAAGGAATGATCGTCACCGCAAGAAACTCGCTTCCAAAATGACGGCTTCAACCGCCGCAGCGGTGGACAGAATGTGCCTTTCTCTCAGATGTGTAACCTCCGCTCCACCATGAAAAGACCTTGATCATCGTGAAAGGCCTGATCATTCTAGACTTCACTTCTAAAGAGCTTTTTTTAAAGTAGAATTGAACAAAAGAACTTGTCATTCCGCCAGGAACTCTTTTTCTCTCGCACGCTTATCGCGCCGTGCTTTGTCTTTCCTTTAAATGCATGCCATAAGCTTCGCTCAATTCGCGCCTTAGTTCATCGAGTTTGTACCACGCTTCTCACCCAAGTAGCGGTTGCATCGTCCATATTCAATCGTCGCACCGCTCAAAGAGCTCGATGCTCCAATTCCACTGGAAGATGGCATGCTTTGCCATACACAAGTCCTGGAACATACCCAAAGAGTTTTAAAAGCTACGGTGGCTCGCAGTGCATCCCCATCTTTTTAGGACCAATCCTTCGAACTTAATCCGCCTTCTCAGAATAGACTTAATTTCTCGATTAGACACCTCTGCTTGCCCATTTGACTGCGGGTGGTATGTAAGAGATGCATGACGCACCCCATACTTTTACAAAACCTTGTCAATTACTCATTGCAAAAATGAGTACCATTATCCGCGGATCGTTCGAGGGTTCCAACCCGAGAATACGTTATTAAGAAATCGAGCCAATGCATCTTGGCATCGCTGGGTGCGGGTCGGAATTGCTTCCCACCCACTTCGATGACGTAGCCCATCGCCAAACACGTACAAAGTCGTTATAGAGGATGAGGGAATGGTCCCATGAAACGATCCCCAAGTCAAATAGCTCTTACTTCCGTAATGGGTACGGGTGGTTCGCTCTTTCTAGAAATACATCCATTCTTTGACATTTGTCACATGTGGATAATGAAATGATGAGCATCTTTGAATAAGGTAGGCCAAGAGAAGCCCGATCAAGTACCTTGGCAGCCTCTCGCCACCAAATGTCCACCACATGGTGTAGAGTGGCAAGGTTCAAGATAATTGCTCATTTTATCTTCTGCACACATTCTGATCACCCGATCAAGACAAGGTTCAGAAGAATTGGCTCCTCCCACAGTAGTGTTTCGTATGTGTGAAAACTTTTCTCGATAGTTAAATTTCGGAGGGACTACCTTGCCAATAAATACCCAAGTAACTTAAACTATGGAACCGCCTCTGTCTTCAATAAAGTAAGATTCGCTTATCTAGAAAGTCATCATTCACCTGAATATCATCGCTTGCCCTCTCCAATCGTGAAAGATGATCTGCTACTAGGTTTCAGTTCTTCTTTGGTTTTTACTCAACATCAAATTTCAGTAAAGAAAGAACCCACCGAATTAATTCCTGGCTTGGCATCTTTTTAGTCATCAGCAATTTAATGGCGCACGATCGTTGTGCACTACTTAATCTATTGCCAATCAAATATGGCCTGAATTTGTCGAAAAGCAAAGACGAGAAATAATAGCTCTTTCTCCTCAGAAGCGCGGGCATAATTCAAATTGAAAGCATCATTCAGTGGTTCTACTTGCATAGTAAATTACCCGAAGATTTTCTCTCGCCGCTCTTAACACCGCCCCAATCGCAAATCGCTATGGGCCACACATAAGCTCAAATGGAAAGGACCAATCCGGAGCCACGACAATAGGATCCGATACCAACTTATCCTTCAACACTGAAAATGCATGCAAACATTGTGAATCAAACTCAAATGGGATCCCTTGGACTAGAAGGTTAGACAATGGTTTTGGTAATCCGCGAAACTGATGAACCGCCTATAGAATCCAAACAAATAAGGGCCAAAAAACTTCGAATTCCTTTTACCGATGAGAGTGGAGGCAACTTTTCAATTGCTTCGATCTGCCCTATCTAATTTATCCCTCTTGTTGAAATCCGATGTCCAAGGATTAATACCTCAGACCATAAAATGGCATCTTTCCCAATTGAGTACTTGTTACCCTCACATCTTGCCAAGATAGCCTCTCAAGTTTTCCAAACAGCTTGTCAAAATGAATTACCCATCAAAATCAAGCCCATGAAGATCTCAATTGTCTTTTCAACTATGTCGAGAATACGCCATCATACATCGCTGAAGTGTTCCTGCATGTAATAAATTTCAAAGGGCATCCGCCTAAATGCGAACGCTCCATAAGGACAAGTGAATGTCAGTTTTCCCGATCTTCAGAGCTATAGCAATTTGATTGTAGCTTTAATATCCATCCAAAAACAATAGTATTCATGGCCTACTAATCTATCCAAAGATTCGACCAGAAACGGCAATGGGAAATGATCTTTCCGAGTGGCTTTGTTCGGGGCCTCCGATAATCAATACAAATCCTCCACCCAGAATCGCTCAAAGAAGGCAAAGAAGATGTTATTTTCGGGCCTGACACGCTTGTTCTCCCTTCTTCTATGATTCACGGAACTGACTTACCCATGCACCGCCCGAAATGATAAATCACCCTAGTATTCAGCCATTTCAATACCTCCTTCTGGACTACCTCTTTCATTGTTGATTCAATCTCCGTCGTGGCTTCCACTCGGTTTATGCCATCTTCGAGCAAAATACGATGCATGCACATGGAAGGGCGAATCCCTTTCAAATCGGCTAGAGACCACCCAAGCGCACTTTTATGGTCTCTAAGGACCCTCAATAACTTTTCCTCCTCTAATTCAGTCAAGGATGCTGAGATGATCACTGGTAAAGTGGATGCTCCCCCAAGGTATGCATACTTCAAATGGCTAGGTAGGGTTTGTCGCATCGCGGGTGGTTGTTCCAACGATGGCACCGAAGGCTTTAGCTCCCTTCACCTAGGAGATTCAAGTATTTCCTCCTATTGGGTCCAAAAGAGTCCATACATTTAACATATTCCTCCGCTCTCGTGCTCATGTTCCGAACCATTCTTACTAGGCTAGCTCCAAAGGGTCAAAGGAGGACAACTTTGGCTAGACACTATAGCCTCTACTATCTCTGCCATGAAGCAAGTATCACTCTCTGCTGGATGCCTCACTGCTTCAAACACATTGAACTTGACTTCGTCGTCCTGCACTCTCAATTTTAGTTCTCCTCTCTGAACATCAATCATCGCCCTGCCTGTTGCAAGAAACGGTCTACCCAAGATTATGGGTATTTCTTTATCTTCTTCCATATCTAATACAATGAAATCTGCTGGGAAGATAAACTTGTCAACTTCACAAGGACGCTTCTATTGTAATTCTCCCTGATGCTTCAAAGATCCGTTTACGAGCCGGCGTGTAATCGTAGTCGGGACGCCTCAATTTAATCCCAACCGGCTTAAAATGGATAAGGGCAGAGATTACGCGCCGGCACCCAAATCACAAAGAGAGCCTTCAAAGATGCATTTCCAATGGTGCATGGAATAGTGAAACCGCCTGGCCTTTAAGCCATGGCCTCCAAGTACGGCACTACATTCCTCGCTTAAGTTAATCGCTTCAAAATCAGCCAATCTTCTCTCCGACATTGTCTTTCATAAATTTTACATAATCGCATCCGTCTGGCATCAAAGAACGGATATTGATGTGTAATTTTTGAACACGTCCATGAATTTAGTGAACCGCTTTATCCAAATTTTATGCTTCTTTAGACGTCAGGGGATAAGGAACTGGTGTCGGCTCGTCGCAGAGTTGTCCGGCAGACGCCTGCCAGGCTGACCTTTATTTGCATCATCATTCTCGGGCCTCCGTCAAGTGACCTTCGCCCTAATCGCCACAACCGGGAGTGCCTCTCGCGGTCTCCAATTCTTTACTACCAAAGATAATCGCTTGACATGTTCATTCCCATTTCTTCGGTTTACTTCGAATTGCTTGGTAAGGAACCCTATTGTCTTTCTCACAAGATTTGTTACTCGCCCATCTCGAGACTCTCCAAGTTTCGCAATCGTGCGCTTGGTTGTTCAATCGAGTGGCCTGTTGTCGTGACATTCGCTTTGGTCTCATTCATGAAAGCAGAGGCAGGTCGCATTTGGGCAAGGGTTTGTTCTAAATCCACCTTCTTCTCGGGAGGTTCACTAACTCCTAGCTCTGATGGCATATTATTCTGCTATTCCTCCATCCATACCCCTTGACTATTCCGATCGCTCGACTCGATTATTATTTCAATTGGGCCTTGATTTTGATTATGATAATTGTTTCCATACCGTCCTGTTCGTGGATTGATTCTGGACAACCTCGACACATACCGGGCCTGGCTTGGCTGGGGCCTTGGTTTCCCGTCTGCATTCCGTGCTATGGTGTCCTCCATGTAATTCACAACTCCGGCGGGTTGGTCCAGATGCATCTCGCGCCTCGTCGTCTATTTAACTGCTTAGTTAGTCAGGCAACATGATTAACCGTGATTGTCGAGAACCTCATTATCCGTGCCACCCATGGCTTGTACCGTGTAGTCTTCCTAGGCCACCGATTTGTATTCAAGGCGATCTTCCGCACTCTCATAGGCTTGGTCCGTGGTTTTCTTCATTAATGCCCTCCAGCCGAGGCATCAACCCATCAGTTTAGTCATGGCTCCTCACTTATTGAGAAAGAAAGTATGACTTGCAAATCCATCCGGTTAGTCTCGTGATGCGCACTTCCGTAGTTCGTGAAATCGCCCCATGCTCGCCAAAGTTCTCCCCAGTTGCCCAAAAGTATTAACTTTGCACAAGTTGTGCAATTTTCGAGCGGGAAGAACTCGTCAGAATTTTTGCACCAAATCATTCCATGAGGTAATTGAATCAGTGGCCGACTTAGCCAATGCTCGGGCCTCTATCTCCTAAAGGAGAGTGGAAACAAAATTCCTCAACCCGAGTGCCTCCTCAAGAACTCCATTGTACTTGATCGTATCGTTGCACTTCAAGGAAGTTGGTCGACATATTCGGGTTCTCATGAGTAACCCGTGGAACAAGATGTCTAAGCACCAGAAGGTGACTGACTTCAACTCGGTTGTTCATCAATTCCAGGCCTTCTTATATCGTCTCGAACAACAAGAGGCGGTAACGCAAACTCTTCTAGCGAAGATGAATGGATCATCCGCCGTATAAACGGCCCTCGGGTGCTCGATTCCTCCCCGATTACCATTTCGCCTCTCTCGTGCCTGCTTTGCTCAATGCCAAGATCCCGCCTTCATTGTCACCCATGTTTGCTAAATTCTTATCTCGTTCGCTCTTCGTTTCGACGTTGTCTCCTGCGGTAAAGTTCTTTCCTCGCTCAGATCGAACAGATAAGTTGGTCAACCCGATCTTGCCTGCGCATGTACTCACCGAAATCTAAATTGCAATCACACACCTAAACAACAAGACGAATTACCAGCACTTAAAAACAAATAAAATAGAAATCGCAGTAATATCTAATTGCTTTATTCTCTATATCAATCTCAACCTATCCTGCAAGTAAATCCGCGCCAAAAACTCTGACAGGTGTAAAATATACGCCTATGTGCAAGTGCAAAGGTCGCCTCTAAGTAATATAGTGTACCAATGGTACAAGATATTTCCATCCACTGTGATAGATGTGTCGGTCACGTAGATTTGCTTTTCGAGTATTATCTGGGTATATGTAATGTGTGAAAAGGGTACTAATATTTGAATGTAAGCTAAACTACTAATTTGAACGAATTACTATTGAATGGAGACTAGGGTTATGTTTCCCCCTGCCACTTTTGATGGATTATTCTTAAAGATGATATTAGTCAGTTTATCGATGATTCATTAATGGCAAGGTGATCTTGCTTACGAGATACCCTCTCTCGAGGTGTATTCGCCTATCTCGCTAGTAGAATTGAGTGTATCTCTACCTCAACTCGGTACTCCGAAATGCTTAAATGTTCTAACCTTAATTGCCACCTTCTCGGATCGAATATGTCTCTATTTACCGAATCAACCAAAGGTTGCTCTACCATATCCCTAGGTATCCCTACCCTCAATCGACTTAGTATGATCATGCTAATGCTACAAACATCATCATACTCATCCACAGATGTAAAGCAGATAATACGAATCATAAATTAATGAATAATATAAATTAATAAACTCTTAATCCATTCAAATCGCGATGTGGTTCAACAAGACCCTAGGTATAGATCTAGAACATAATAACTAAGAAAATACCAAAAGATACGATATAATAAAACATCAAGTCTAATATCCAAAATAAAGGAAAATACAAATCACTCGCTCTTTCTTCGAGATTCGCTGTCACTCCCGGGCTTGGATTCGTGCCCCGATTCGCACTATCTCCGATAACTCCAATTCTGAACCCTTGGTGCTTTTAATGATGGAGGCACCGCTGACATTTCGCGACGCTGCAACGTCGCTGAAGTCAGACGCCGACGCCAGACGTCAGCGCGACGTTGTCATTGTTGACTTGCACAAGAAGACCCAACGCCGACGCTGGGACGCCACGACGTGGGACGCCGTGACGCTGGGACGCCGCGACGCTCCGCATCTTCATGCAATGCTCCTTCGCCTCCAAAATTGCTTCCCAACACGCTCTTTGCTCCAATGCACCTGCATCCACACCAATCACCAAATCAGGTATCCAACCACAAAAAACTATGAAATTAAATATAAAATAAACGTGAAAATGAAAGACCGACGAGGGTATAATATGAGTGTTTTAGGCACTCATCACCCTTCAACCTGCGGAATACCTGTGTCTCATATTATGAGACCTATACATGATTAAAAATGGTCACTTGGGCCCATACATCAATACTCACCAAAATACATCAACTATATTACCATAGTTCAAGAGTTGATACATCACTCT
The DNA here is from genome assembly GCA_016808115.1 of Tetrastigma voinierianum. NCBI lineage: Eukaryota > Viridiplantae > Streptophyta > Magnoliopsida > Vitales > Vitaceae > Tetrastigma > Tetrastigma voinierianum. The sequence continues at coordinate 297,241 of JAEQBH010005631.1, forward strand.
TAATACAAACATATATTAAGATTTAAAGTTTCTTAATACATGTTATACAAATGAATACTAAAGCCACATGTCCGCTTTCTTCAAAGGCTCTAATGAGCACCGTCCTCCCAACACTCCCCGCACCTGAAATAATGATCCGACAAGGCGAGCAATGCCCAAGAGTGACAATCTCCTACATGGGTTACCCTCACCTAAGTGCACATGCAATGATTCAACATAAACGCATCTGCCAAATACATGATCCTACTTGAATGTCTACATGATATGGATGAGAATGTGACTCACCCTTTCCCACTTCTCGAGTCCTCACTGACTCCCTCGCGCATGCCTAAGCCAAATGTGAGAAAAACATCGTTTTCAAAACAAAAGGTTTTTGTTCTTGAAAACATACTACCGAGTTTTGGTAAATATATTGGACTACCCTTCGAGGCGAATTGCTGGATCATTTTTTTGAAACAGTCATGGGTCAGCTTCCGAGATGAACTGTTAGACCACTCTCCAAGGCAATTCTTCAGAAAATCTTCCCTTGAAATTCCTTTCACAACCATGTTCCATTTTTTTTTCATTTCTTTCATGCCATGAACTTACACCTAATTTTCTAGGTTACCCCGGTGCATATGAAATGTATTATGCCATTTCCAAACCACACATGCCAATATATCAATTATGCATATATTAACATAAATTAACTCACAACATCATGTTATTCAATTTCTAGCAATAACATCAAAATTAGCTCACTTGAGCTAATCAACAATCCAATTTATTTCTAATGGCTTACACACAATTATATTTTTATATAATTCAACAACATGTTAACACATTTAATTTTATGCATTAACAATTTTTTTTCACACAATCCAAGCCATCCAATTCAAGCAATATTTTGCTTACAACACACATGGACCATTTCCAGTCTAATCAAGCAAACCGAGACTGTTTTTAACAGTCCCTAAATGAGTAGTGGGCTGTCCGTGGGTAGCTCTCTCACCAAGCATCGGTTCCACTTTGTGGAACCGAAATCCATGGCCATTTATGGCCCAACAACACCCAAACCATAATTTATCGCATAAATTATCACACAACCCACCCAAACAGTTCCTAAACTGTCCAAAATGGGTTCTAACTTTTCCAACAATTCAGTCCCAAGTTTTGGGACCGACCAAACGGCCACTCACGGCCTCAAATCAACCAAATCATTCACAAGGCTCTTAAAACCGAAAATAACTGAGTAGGAGAAGACCTCACTTTGGCTTTGAACTCCACAAAACTGGTGCCCACGCGTAGCCCTTGCCGCGTAGAACAACTTTGCTTCTTGGCCCGACGCGAATCGACGGTCCGAAAGCCGGGAAATCTAGAGATAAGTTGCACTTTCTCTCTCTAAAAACCCTCCATTTTCAAAAATCTACTCTCCCTTCTCCCCTACTGCACGTACCAGCAAAAATGGAGAAGAAAAGTCTCCTTTTGTTCCCCCTCTTTGCCAAGTGTCAAGTTCTAATTGGTTGAGATGATTCCTTATCCACTAAATCCACCTACTTTGGATTTCTATCCAATTAGGAGATGCCACATGTCACCCATGGGCCCCACACTTGAGCTCAAGTTTGTGACGCCCCAAACCCCAAGGGTCATTTATGTATATTTATTATTAAATTTTGAGTATTATGTCCCTTTTTTTTTTTTTTTTCATTTTGTGAACAGTAACTGTGAACACTGTTCATGAACAGTGTTACAAACAATACTCTAACAGTGCACAACACTGTGCTCTGCCAGCCACTATGGAAGTTTGGTCGCAACTAAAAACTCAGTCGCAACCTAGAATTCCAGTCGCAACCCACAACTAGTAATTCCAATTGCAACTCAAAACCTACAGTAGCCTATTCTAAGGCTTTTTACTGCATTTTCCACACTTCCAATGCACTGTGATTTCTCACTTCCAGTAATCTTTTTATCCTAAAAACTACCAGCAAACTTACATAAACTTCATCAAATTGTATTAAACATAAACACTTAGTTTAATTACAATTTCATTACATTTTAGGTACGAACCGAAGTTTTTCCCTGTGCACATTAGAAAAAGCTGATACACCAAAGGTTCTACAAAACATTTCGAAAAGTTGTTTCTAAGCTTCCTCCACCCTCGTTTCAACAATGAGCACCTTCTCTGGTGTATCTCCCGCACTAAAATTTAGTTTTTCCACGACGTGAGCTACGCCCAGAGGTGAAATCCCTCCTACTGCGCTATTCCCCACCTGGGCTTAAATGCAATGACACTATGTAAACAACACACCGATCACATTCATATCAACATGCATGTCACTATATGAATGCAACACATGCTTAGCGTCCCATGCTTCTCGAGTCCTTACCGACTTCACACATGCATCAATATGTATGAAAACCTTTTTCTCAAAAACAAAAGCTTTGTTTTTGAAAAACCAGGACAAGCCTTCATATAATAATGTGGACAACCCTTCGATTCCGATCAATATCATAGTATTGTGGACAACCCTCCGAAAAATGATATCAACATGTACTCCGATATAATAATGTGGACAACCCTCCGAAAATTCCTGAAAAACTCCGAAAAATATAGTATTTGCATGTCATGCGCCCACACCCGGAGCCCACGCTGATGTCCCTATGCGTAAAATGAGATGCAAATTCCACTATATAACACCTCCTGTTACATGCAAGGCAGAAAATCTACATGCAACAATCAAAACTCATGCTTATCAAACATGCTTATATTAACGTTCGTTTCTCACACAACCTGCATGTTCTTCAAGACAACAATAACACACAACACATACAACATCATCATGCTTGTATCTAATCAGGTTCAACAAGACCATTTCCAGATTTTAATCCGCATATAAATCAAGACCATTTCTAGATTTTAATCCTCACATAAATCAGTTTCAACAAGGCCATTTCCAGATTTTTATTCTCATATAAATCGGTTTTAATAGGGCCATTTCCAGATTTTAATTCTCATATAAATCGGTTTCAACAAGGCCATTTCCAGATTTTAATCCTCATATAAATCAGTTTCAACAAGGCCATCTCCAGATTTTAATCTTGTAAAAATGGATAAACAAAACAATTCTAACATCACTAAGAGAAATCACATTCATCCAAACAATTATGGATTAACCTTTCCTTGTCATCAAACAACTCTTAGACAAAATATAACCATGGTAGGAGAAGTCCCCTACTTGCTTGGAGTGCAGATCAAACAACACTGGACCCCACAAAGACTCGCGGGAACCAGAATCCCCGTGACCGGTCTTCTTCAGTTTAAGCCCTCCTTTCCTTCCCTTCTTTCTTTCTTTTCTCTCCTTTCTTTTTCCCTCAGAACTTGAGAACTCTTCTCCCTTTTCTTTTTCCACCGGACCAGTTTGGTCTAGTTAGAGAGCATGTTCATCCTAACTCTCTTGACACCTAACTTTCCACTTGTCTCCTAACCCACTTTTCTTCCCACTAAATTCCTCATGCAAAGCCTATCCAAGACACCTAGCATCCACTAACATTTACCCTCACTACTTTCTGAAACGAGCTCACCGCATGTATCCATGTGGTGTGGGACTTCATGCCACTTGTCATTTGCTCATTTGTCCAATTGCCTCGAAATACGTGTAAATCCCGATTGTCTCGAAATTCAACGAAATTCAACTGGATAGCTAGATTTCACAAGATGATTCCAACTAATCCTGCTACTATCCGAGATCTAGAAAAATCTCAACTTTCTCCAAACTATTTCGGTAAATTACCGCTTTGCCCCATTTTTTCCTCGAAAAATTTTAAATTTAATTTTACAGGTTTTACAAAGTTAACTCTCATTCTAAATCTGGACGGCACACCGTGAGTTTACCTAAATGTGCCAAGTGTCCCTGATTACGCCATTGTTCAAAACGTGGCAATCTAAATGTCTCACTTGACGAAATTCGACGTGATAGCTAGATTTCACGAGACGATTCCAACAGTGAAGTCTGTTTTGTAATCCGAGATCTAGAAAAATTCCAGATTTATACCGAAATTACCATTTTGCCCTTTTTCATAAAATTAGATTTTCTCGGGGTTTCACAATATCCCTCGGGATATATCGGGTGATAAATCTACAATATAGCCTTGATTGTTTTTTAAAAAAAAATAAACTCTTTTTTAAACCAACAATTCTTTAAATTTTGGGATACGACTAGGGATAAAAAACCATCGATATTTTTTTTTTATCTCCCAAACTTCAATAATATCTCACAACATATTTTTAAATATGGATAATCATTATATAATCAGTAATTAACTATATTTCTTGCCTTATATTTCTAGTTTTATTATGTGGTAATTAACTATAAGATATGAATATTGGGTGGAATTATGCATGCATCACAATTATTTTGGTATTGAATATAGTTTGAATAAATAAATTGTGATTTTATTATTAAATAAATCTTATTTATCTTAAAATTATTATAATTTCACTTAATTTTTTATATTTACTATTTTACTATTTATTTTATTTTTGGATATTATTGAAATTTTTAAATATTAAAAATCTGATTTTTTTTTTTCAAAAGTTACATAAATATATACACACAATAATAATAATACCCCAATGTAACACTCTTAAATCACTAATGTAACATTGTTCAAGAACTAATGTAATATCTTTAATAACACCAAGTAAAGCACTAAGGAGTAATATGCATATAACATTAATGTAACATGTTTAACCTTAATGTAACTCTCTTACCCAAATTTATCAAAAGATAAGAAAATCCTTGTTTTTGTTCCATTAGTCTGAATTACTTTTTCATTCATAGTATAAGGTTGATTTTCCTTTCAAAACGAGTTTTAATAATAAAAAAAATCAAATTTTTTCACAACCAAGAACAAGAAAGACACCCAAATCTCAAGCAAATCGTACCCATCTTCCCACATTGATAGAAAACTAATGAAATCATAAAGTAAACTTTACTGTATGTCGATTTCATATTTCTTCCCCTTCATAATCTCTTCTTCCACTCACAAGGCTTGGAAGGTTAAGTAGCTTTTTGGAACAAAGGTTGTGGTCTGGGGGGTTTACCTTCCTTGCTTCATGATCAAGAGGCGAATGAGAGTTTTCTCTGTATCTTTCTTTGCTTCACGATCCAAAAATTCAGTAAGGTTTGACCCTCCTTTATTTCTTTTAGAGATGTCAATGCTGGATGAGAAGGAAGGAAATGGGAGAAAGAACAAATTTTTGTTATTTTTTTTTTTTTTTGATTTTTTTTTTTTTTTTGTCACATGGCCCCTTTCTTCTCATATGAAACAATGGAGCCTGGCCAGGCATTATTGTTCACATAAAAGAGGTTACTTTTCCATTATATATTTTCAATATATTTATCATTCCACATATATGGTTTGTTTCACATAGTTAACATCTATTTTCATAATCTTCAATATTTCATCCACCTAAACATCATTCCCCCTATTTTCTTTTCACCTGTTCTTTTATAGTTACTTTCATTTATCTCTAGTTTAGTCTCATAACATATGATTACATTTATCTAAACATCCTAAATTTCATCATATATTTTTAATAACTTGTGGATTACTTAATCATTCATCAAAAGTTTGATTTATTAATACTCTCGCTCTCAAATCCTCTAATTTTAGTTACTCAAAATGGAGAAGTCACTCTTCAAATTTGTAGTCACAATGTTAGGAAACTTATCCTTACATGTTCTTGGTTTGCACTAAGCACTTATTTATGCATCGTGATTTGTCAAATTTTCAAAGAATATGTATAAAAACTAAAGATGATAAATAATTTATGTCCAATTTTGGTCATATATTATGACAGTTGTTTCCACCTCTATGTAGTTTTCACCCTTTCGGGAAGACTGATAACCATGAGAAACTAGAAGCTTGTGAAATGAAGAAGCATGATGGGAATATGATGTTACGCCAGGAAATTCTGGCGTGCCTCTAAGAAATATGAGAAGGAATTGCATGTATTATGAAAGCAAATTCTTAAATAGAAAATCCAGACATCTTAAACCGAGCATGTTGTTTAACTGCTTTTGCAAGCCGATAGAGTATATAGAGTTAATTTGATCACTCTTTCACGGATGAAGAGAAGTGAGAAAGTCTTCAATACTTGTTTTGGATTTACTTGATTTTTAGCTGGTTTTCGAGTCGAAGTTGCAAGATCTAGTCAGTTAGACTTCTTATAGCTATGGAGCAATGTTTTGGAGGACTTTTACTTCATATATGTTTTGTATTCCTAAACTTCTCTCTCTCTCTATCTCTCTCTTAATCTTTCAGCATTATGTTTGGTTTAAACATACTTTTGTCGGGCTCGAGGCCGCCGGCGAGTGGCTAACTTCCTCTAGGTTATTGTGCTTGAAGGCTATGCCTGGTTTATATGTTTTCTTGAATGATTTTGTAGAATATAATCTTGTGTTGAGGTTTTATGGATGTACTGCGGAACTTCCATGTTTTTATTCAATCAAGTGTATGCTGTGTGGTGAGGTTGAGGCCTAGAGCTCAAAGGGTTTCGCAGTGACACTGGAAGCATACCTCAGGGACTTTGATTTTCATTCCTAATATCTTACAATTGATAAAATCAAATTAACTTAATCAAAAGAAGTTCAGAAATTGCGAAATTTACTTAATACTAGGTTGATTTTATCATGAGGGAGATCATTTAACCTTATGCGAAGACTCAGCAATCAGAGGCATTGATCCGGTTATTAACCCGGAAATCTACTGGCATGGACTCAACAGGTGGACCTGAAGAATTTCCCCAAGGACCCGGTTTGTCTTTAAAAGTCAAGATCATCACACCTGTTTTCAATCTAGTCGACCAGAGAGAGAGAATAGGGATTAGGTGTGAGAAATTGAGGGGAAACTTGAAAGAGTAAACCTCATACTGAGTTCCTTCGGTAAGCACGAGAGTGTTTTCACTTAATCAGCACTTAATGAATATAAACCATAATTGCACCAATGGATACAACCGAACCTAGTGCCATTTTCTAAGGTTTTTCTTACAATTCATTCCAATCATTTGTTAATCTTCAAGAATCAATTTTTAGTTTAATTTAGTTTTATTTTCAGTTAATCATTAATCCCAATCATTGTTCACCAAATAGTAAAGCTATCAAGTAGTCGGGTACTTAACCCCACGGTTGGCTTTCCTATAGGTTCAACATTTCGAGTTTTTAAAATTGAAAACCACTGTATTACTTGTGGCTCAGGCGCCATGGGTGTAGGTTGTTTTTACCAAACTTTTATATAACACGAAATAAATCTAACACTAGCAATGGTCTAAATATACAATACAGCAGATAAGGAGTAAGGCTAACCGAAATGATGGCCACACATCCTACGATCATGATCTTAAATGTAATACTTCTTCAATTGATCCACATTAGTCAACTTTGAGAATCAATTTCCCTCTAAATCATCAACCATGCAGTTCCCTCTAGAGTCAACTCTCTAATGATATATGGCTCGATCCATGTGGGTCTAAACACCTCCTCGAATCCCATGTAATATATAAATCTTCGCGATCTATGGCGATACTTTCCGCAGCGGCTGGGTTGTTCATCAAGAATTGTCACCACACAAGAGTCTATAAATGCCTAAAATGCCTGGGAATCCAAATGGGGAATGGGGCAACTCATCCGATGAGAAAAAACAACTCTAAAACATGTCCAAAGAAATGGTATGTCCATGATAAAACCTTACATCAATATCTAAGCACACCGCATCGTACTCAAAGGAGGGAATACTAGACCCAAATGTGACCCATAGCCAAAGCTCCTGGGACAATTTCACATGGTGATAAGGAATCTTAAAAAGTTATATAATCTCAACCTACAGTGGTTAAATTGATTCTAAAAAATGAGGATCTAGCGATGGGTCCGAATGAAGGCTATCAAAAACTCAGGACGTGGAGCTCACAACTTCAAACACTTGAAGACGATCTAAGGTGCATTAGTAGTGGTACGGTGCATCAAAAAACCTAACACCCAAGCACAAAACAAAATAAGTATAGATTCAAGACAATAATCAATTAATAAGATCAATAAACCAAAATTTCAAATGAGTATAGTAATCAAGCATGTAACAAAAATAATCAACTAGTCAAAAGACTCTAATATGCTATCAACAATCACGTATACAAGAAAGCACAAAAAAAAAGGTGGGTGCTAACTTAACCAATTAAATGTCACATTTCCCCAAACTAGAGCTTTGAAGTCAATCTACACATTGTCCCACAGATTGCCATTTTCAGGACTCGCATTTTTCACGTGCATCCCCACTTGATGGCGAGACTCGCATTTTATTATGAAAAAAATATTTCTTCTAAAAATTTGGAGTTGCCACCATTTTTTTTTTTTAAAGGGAAAAAAAAATAAGAAATAAACCTCATGTGTGACTCTATTTAGAAAAGACATGTTTGCTTAAAAACTGTTCAACCGAGGTCGTGGGTTACCTATCAATAAGGTACTAAGAGAGAGTCTGTAGAGCACCCCTCTAGGTCCATAAATGTGATCTTATTTAACAAGTTAGGAACGGTGACAATTACTCAATTAATTATAGATACTAAGAAAAAAAGGAATCACATGACCTCAATACATAAAATAAAAAATAAAATATATATATGAGAGAAATATATATATATATATATATATATATATATTATTTAATATAAAAAGAGAGATCCACTTTATTTAAAAAATTAAATGATCAAATTTTTTATTTCAAATAATTTTTTTTATTTATATAAAAATCATATTTCTGTATTTCTTTATTAAAGAAAAGTCATTCGTTGGAAAAAAATCTATTTCGAACCTAGTTTTTATTAGCTCAAAATTATTGAATTATTTCTTCTTATTAACACATAAATTATAAAAATGTATGTTCAATTTTAGCTAAAATCAACAAACATATATAAGAAAATGAATTTACAAAATATATTATAAAAATAAATTAAACATCAACAAGGAAGAAAATATACTCAAAAGGTCCCACTTGTAATTTGCTTATTCACTAGTCTTTTTTTGAATCCTGGGCCCAGATTGTGAATTCTTGTACCAGACGCTGAAAAGGAGTAGGAATTCCTCATGAAAAACAAAATAAGCCCAAAAGAGAAAGGACATCAAAGTAGGGAAAAAAAAATCAAAATAAATTTTCAAGTCTAATAATAATAAGCCCAAAAGCAAAATATAAACTTATCAAATAAATCTCATTCATGCCGATGGGTCCCAAATTAATAAATAAATTCCCAAGCAAATATTCAATATGTGATTAACCTAAGTCTACAATCTTAAAGTAATACTCACATGCAAGTCCAACTGATAAACTTTCATTAAACACTTATAGTAAATTAATAAGTCTGCACTTAATATGCTTCATAATCCCAAAATTATCAATCAACAAATAAACCCAAATTAATAAATTTTTCTATCAAACAAATTTTTCTATCAATTAATAAGTCTAATTTAATATCTCAAGGCCCAAAATATAATAAATACAATACTTATATACAATCGTTTCTCCAATTTAATTATATATAATTTTAACTCACTTAATATATATTCTAACACGCAAATCTATAATATATTAATAAAAGTTGTTTACTATCAAACTTAGTACCAATTAACAACCATAGAAGCAAATAAAATAAATCTTAATTTATATAAAGCCCAATTTTTCACAATCTGCGATACTGATATATTAAAGCACAATGGACATCTCAAAACATTATAATTCCATAATTAACAACCTAAAAATTATGTACCAAAATATTTTATATAATAAAGCTACAATACAAATTCTTCGTTTAAGTCAAATAGATTTCATCATCAACAAATTATTATAGGAATATGATCAAATCCCTCATAAAAGTCCACAGCAAGAAAATTGGAGACACACAATCATATACTTATGCAAAATTAAGATGTAGAAATACATTAAATAAAAAATATTATTGATTTTTAGGAGGTCCTAAGAAAAGATGTAGTGCTTTTTCTAGTGAAGAAAAAGATAAAAATGAGTGTTTGGATGATGGGAAAAATAAGAAACAAAAAGAGAAAAAGTAGGAAAATAGGTGGAATGGAGGATGGAGAGGGAGAAGGTCACGCCGATGGCACTCAACCCGACAAGTCCGACGACTAAGATGACCGAAATAAGAAACAACAGAAAATAAGGAAAATAAAATAAAATAAAGTGAGCATTTACCTTTGTAGTCTGTCTTTGATTTCTTTGATTATGAGCAAAAAATGAAGGGCAAACAAGATGGAAGAAGAGAAGAGGAAGAGAAAGAAGATTAGAAGAGAGGGGAGAAGCTGAGGATATGTGCGAGAGGAGAGTGATTACAGGAGGGGGAAATCCCGTGAGTGGTAGAGGTGAGAGGGGGGTTAAGCCTGGCAGTGATAAAGTAAGGTATGAGCAAAGAGAGAAGATAAAGTGTGGAATGGGGAGTAGAAAAAAATTAATAATAAAAATAAAATCAAAAAGTAAAATTAATAATAATAATAATAATAATAATATGTGATCAAATTGGGTTCTATAAATATGGCTATCAATTAGTTCTTGTAAGGAGAGAGTAAATTACATGTACATCCTAAAGTATTAATGTAACATCCTTAGTACCAATGTAACACTCCTTTAAAGTATTAATGTAACACCCTTAAAGCACTAATATTATAATAATTCTTTAAAGTTCTAATGTAACTTAAAAGCACCAATATAACAATCTCTTTAAAGTTCACTGTAACGCCTTGAAAGCACTAATATAACATCCTTAAAGATCTAATGTACACCTCGAGGTAATTAATGTAACACTATCACACTAATATAATACCTTTAAAGCCCCAATATAATAATCAGAGACCTTAGAGAAAATTTAATTTTTAGGAAAAGGCAAAATTCGTAATTTTGGTAAAATACAGAAAATTTAGTTCTCGGATGACTTAAATGGATTTCACTGAATCGCCTCAGAAATCTAGCTACCACTGCCGACCTCGCCGAATCTTAGACAATCGACTTGTATTGTTTTTCGAAAAATCGCAAGTCAAACAGAATGGACATGCGATGGCCAAAAGTCATCACTACATGTACTCATGTGACATTATGTTGTACAGAGTAGAGAGATGATGGAAATGGACACCCGATAGTGCCGCGTCGTAAAATCAATAGCGTGACATGGGAATTAATGTAATTGTTAATGATACGAGACAAAAGATGAACACATCATCTCTCAAAGACCAAAACGCATTGTGTTGAAGGGATGCGCTGGAGCTTTAGGTTTTGGTGATTTTTAGATATATATACCTTCTCAGGATTCCGCTAATCTGAACAATTTTGCCTCGACGAGCAAGAAGTGAAGCTGTTTCACGCGGCGCCACGAGCGGACACCGATTTATGGAGTCTCACCAACCCAGAGGTGTGGATCTTTCTCCTACTTGCTTTAATCCTTGGCTAAGCTTCATGTAAATGGTTAGGAATGTCTCTGAAGCTTGTTTTAATTTCCCTTTAAACTCCTTGCCTCAAAAGCTTTGAACCGAGTGGAGGTGCCCTCATTTTGTGGTCGAACAAAGAATCCAGGGTTTCACTGCTCACATGAATAGTGACACGAAATTTTTGGTGTTAAAATGTTTGGTTGAGTGATTCAAAATGAATGCTGTGGTTTGTTAATTAGCCCATGTGAGCGACTTTGTGTATTTATGGTGAATTTACAATATATTTTATGTGATTAATTATGGGCACATATATGATGTGGAATATATTAGCATGAGTTTGTTGAATTGGCATCATGCATTCTCTATATGCACCAGGGCACCTCTAGAGTGATAGAGCGAGTGCATAGACATGAAATAAAAAACAAAATGAAAATGTTTGTGAAAGGATTTTCCTGAGAATTTGTTGGGAGATTGTCCAACAATTCACGCTGAGGGCCCATGAATTGTTTCTTTGAGGGTTTATCTCAACAACCCGCCGAGGGTTGTCCAATATTTTACCGAACTCAGATTGTAGTTTTCAAGAATGCGTTTTTGTTTTGAAAACTCCATTATTTTACTCAGATATTGGGCTTTAGGGCGCAAAGGGAAAAGGTCAAGAGACCTGGACACTGGATCTGGCCATGTAGACATTCGAAGTAGGTCTCATGTAATTGCTTTTGAATGTGTTTGTTTGCCATACATGTACACTTAGGTGGGAGTAACCATGTAGGAACATTCTACCGGGCTTTGTTCCACCTCGCCGAGGGATCACTATCTGTGCACAGGAGTGATCGTAAAGGCCACCTATTGAGGTCGTTTGAGAAGAAAGCCGACTTATGGCTTTGATATTGTTGTATAACATGTACTATAATGTTGTAATTTTAATATATGTTGAATTAAGAGTGAATTATTAACTCTTGAACTATGGTATATAGTTGGTGTATTTTGATGAGTACTGATAATGGGTCATGGGCCTGAGCGACTTTCAACAGACATGTCTCATGAGATCGGGATGTTACGGTTAGGCTCGTAGCTCCCCGTACAAAGGAGACTCTACCCGAATTTCATGAGTGGTGTCGGGTTACCCGACATCCACGAATATTCCGTAGGTTGACGGGTTGTCAATGGACACCCCAGGATTGAGGCGTCACAAATACTCTTCAAGAACTAATGTAACATCTTATCAACACTCAAAACTTCTAAATAAAACTCTTAATCACTAATGTGTTATTGTTCAAGAACCAATGTACACTTTAATATAACACTCTTAAAGATTACTATAATAATGCATAACAAATTAATGTAACATGTCATTTAATGTAATCCTCTTCATCTAAACATCAAAAGATAAAGAAAACTTTGTTTTTGTTCCATTAGTCCTAATTACTTTTCATTCATAGAGGTTGATTTTCCTTCAAACAGCTAATAAATAAAAACTAAATTTTTTTCACAAATCAAGAACAAGAAAGACACCAAACTCACAAGTCGTGTTCCCCATCTTCCCAAACATTACAGAAAACAACTGAAAATTCTAATTTCTTTCTCAAAATGGTAAAATGGTAACTCGGCAAAACCAAAATTCTTTCAGACCAGATGACGAACGACTTCAACGCTGAACCGCCGAAACTGAGCCATCACGATCATTAATCTGCAGATAGCCTTTAATTTCACGCTTTTCGCCGATCATTATGTCAGAAACGGCCAGAGGTGAGGACATGTGATGACAAAAAGGTCACCTAATACATAAAAACGGCGTGACACTATTGCCGTATGGTTAGTCAGATGATGGAGATGAATGGCTTAGATTAAGCTCGTCTCAAAATCAAACAGCCAAACAAGAATTTAAAAACTCTTTGTGCTTCAATAACGCGACAGCAAATAGCGTCTCATCTTCCAGTGGCAAAACAAGTAAGTGGGAGGTAATATTTTGCAGAGGTGAGCACTTCCAGATTTCTACTTTAATTACCTGCCTGGGGCTCTATCAGCAAAGCCGTTTCTACGGGCAAGGGCCACAGTGACACTTCCTCGATTTGTATTCCACAACCCAAGAGGCAGACTCTTTTCCACAGTTTGTTTTTTTACTGGTATTTTACTTTATGATATCTGTTGAGGCCTGAAATGTCAGGTTATCATTCCCAAATCTTTAAACTGGGTGGAGAAACTTGTTAGTGGTCGAAATGCGCCACCCTAGGTTTCACCGCTCACGATCGGGTCAGGTGATTTCAAGGTTGCGATTCAAATGAATTGTTTGGATTGTAATTAGTCGGCGTGAGCTAATTTTTGATGTTATTATTGTGGAATTAAATAATGTGAATTATGGGAATTAAAATTTTGTTAATTATATACATTTAAAATATATTAGCTAACATTTCGAAACACACATGCATCTATATATAATCAAGTAACCTTATTATAGTATGCACACAAGAAAGAAATTGAAAGAAAAATGAAATGCCAGAAAAGAATTCCTGCTGAAGATTTTCTCAAATAACTGCCTTAGAGATGTCCAATGGGCCATCTCAGAGGGCACCTCAATGGACTGTTTGAAAATGATTCAAACACCCGCCTCATAGGTAGTTCAATATACACCCAATCCTCAGAGGTGTTTTCAAAAACAAAAAGCTTTTTGTTTTGAAATCAGATTTTTGCTCTCGTGATATTGGCTAGCATGAAAGATCTTTCTATAATCTTAGACATAATCGTATGTAGACATTCAAGTAGGATCATGTATCTCATTGAGGTGGGATCATGCCTTGCCATGACATGTAATTTAGGTGGAGAGCAAACCATAAACACACAAGTGGTTTCAATTCTGTCGAGGGATCATTATTTGTGTGTCAGGAGGGGGAAGGAGGACGACGCCTAGAGGCCAAAGTATGAAGAATCCTGACAAATTTACATTCATTTGCATAAGTATTAAAACTCAAATTTTGATACGGTTTGCCATATAACGTAATGAACTCTGAACTATGTATATAGCTGGTGTATTCTTGATGAATATCGGGCTGTGGCAAACAAGGGTCGCTTTATCATAAAGTTATGTCTCAGATGAGACACAGATATTCAGAAGCCCACTAAGGCTGGTCAACTCAGACACCCTGGATCTGGCACAATGCCTCATAACAGCTGCACACTGACACTCAGGGCTTCAGAACTGGATTGGCTCACATCACATATATATTAAACCAAACTAGTGCAGCTCCGGTTAAGGCTTAGGTATTGTGATTACCTAGGTGGTCACAGATTGTGATTGGTAACAATGTGACAATACTGTGTTTGGTGTGATTGTGCAGATAACATGAACTATGTGTATGTTGTGTGATCTGTGTGCTATAACAGCACATAGGAAAAATGTGGTTGGGATTTTCTTCCCTGAGAATAACAGAACCAGAAACCCACCTTCTTAAAAATGGTGAAAGATTCATTCGTCGAACCCAAATTTTCTAGATCCTATGACTAAACAGACTTCACCGGCGAAACCATCTCGCCAACCAGCTCATTACTTACCAACTCAGATTACCGCAATTTCACATCACGCTTGAAAAACCCGCAATTGGGCAAAACGCTTTAGATATGTGGATGCACAGTAGTCACCCACTTATAAAATCAACAGACACATAAGCGATTAGTGAGATGATGGAGATGAATGATAGATTATCGTGGCGTCGTAACCAAAATGAAGGACATCGACGGTACCTTGCGTTTGAACGAATAAGACAAAAAGAAACAGCTCTAATCTCCGTGTTTGCAAAACGCGCGAGCGAGAGACCGAATCTCAGGTTATCGCCGTGACTTCACCTCGACCGGTCTCTCGCCGGTCGTGAATGCGTTGTTCGACGCTGCTGGCCACGCCGCGGAAACCCATCAGGAGTCTCAAAAACTCAAGATAGATCTTTCATCGGTTTATTCTTCGCTATATCCATTGAATGACTGGGATTTAATGGAACCCCAATAACGTGTTACCACTTCAAACCCTTAACCGAAAGAAGGAAACTCCACTGTGGATCAGGAATGTATTAATCTATGGCTTCACTGTCACATGATTGATCAGTTTAATACAAAAATTCGGCAAATGAATTGTTGAATGACATGAGTCATGGTTTTAATTTTTATGTTACAATGGAATTGAATAATGTAGAACAAAGAATCAATTTTGTTAATATATACATGTAAAATATATTAAGAGTATTAATGGATAGCATCATGGCAACGTAAAAACCCTGCATGGTGAAGAATGAAATTGTTAAAAAACAAATACGTAAAGAATTCCTCGAGAAGAAGATTTTTCCAAGAATCGCTCGAGAGAGCAGTCCAGTTTAATATCTCTGGGAGCACCAATGGACTGTCTAGAGCAAACATCATGGCACGCTTTTGAGGTAGTCCACGACATTAATTAAACTAGAGTGGTTTGAACGTGTGCTTCAGCTCGAAACCGATTGGTTTCAGATTCAAATGAAATAGAGTCGATAAGAACCCCAGAAACTACCTGTGGAAGAAGTCAGACTCAATCAAAACCCTAAATTCTTCTGATTTCGACACCTCCACGCCCTTACACCTACAACGGTAACAACCTAAATGTGAATTTGTACAGAAGCGGTTATTATCAAGATCTTTGTGGAGGAAGCAGGAAGGCTACCGGAGGATTTTGACAAAAACAAATAAATAAATAAATTGTGTAAGGCGTGAGCCGAATGGCTACTTCCACTTCAACTTAGCTGGGCCGACCTCAGGTTTTTGAGGTCTTGATAGCGTGGCGCCCGGCGCAAGGTGGACGCCAGGCGCACACCCTACGAGGGAACGTCACATCCGCGCGACCGCGCTGATGACCGGCGGGCCTCGGTCGTACATAAAATTCATGCTGCGACCGGGAAGACGACGGAGGTCGCTGACCGTTTTGTTAACTCAGACCACCGCGCCTGACACCTAGCCGGACGTGGCCAGGAGGTTCGGGCGTCACACTCAAGGTTTTCGTAACAAGGGCGCGTGGCCGGCGCTGGTCAGAAGATCATTTTGAGGTCGCGACCGGGCCGGGCTGGCGACCGCTGCATGCTGAAGAGGACACCGCCATCGGGTCACGACCGTTTTGCGCCGCAACCCGCCGTTGGAATGGAGTCGCTGACCATTTCGAGGTCGCGACCGGCCGTTGGTCGGGCGAAGGGAGGTCACGGCTGCGATCGACGATCGCCATCCGCCGGTCGCCCGTGAGGTCGACGGCGCGGTCGACCGGTTCGCCCGCGCGGTAACGTTGGCACCGCTTTAGGTCGCCACTCTGATTGGTTCGCCTGGCGTCATCGACCGACGGCGTCGCGACCGCCTAGGCCGCGCGACGATTTCGGTGCCACGACCGGCCGCAGTCGCGCGCGCGCGGTAAAGTCGCAATGCCGGCGCGATCGGGGCGCGTATAGCGCGTACGACCACGGTCAGGCAATGCCACCACGCCGCATGACCTGATTCAGTGCGACCGTGCACACAACCCAATTTTTTGCAGATATTGTTGAAACGCTTGATTTATTTATTCATTAACATCATGAACATTGTTCAAATGATTGGAAAAAGAGTACAAAAATTTCAAAAAATTTTCAGTGATTGAAAGAGCGGCGATATTTCATTGCTATAAATGCACTGACGTGGTATGTGAAAATTTTTACTTTTCGGTTGTGTGAATAGTGTCCGCTGGGTCGTGCTTATTCGTGAGACATTGCATTAGACGAATCAACATATTCGGGCTACGCGCGGTGGTTTGCTGAATGGTGGAGTGGCACTCAAAGAGGTCATCTGGCGAGGTACCGCCAAAATTCACCAACGGGCCGACCACCATCTAGCCACCATGCCATACCGAGGTGAAAGCGGTCGCCATTGCACCGGCTAGTGCGCAGGGTGGTGCCAAGAGGTCGCAACTTCGAGGCTCAGGCATACCATCTCCACGTTCAGGTGGAGGAGATCCACAGGCGCACCATTGGTTCAAGTAAGCCGTGAGAAGAAATTATGCCAGCGATTGCTAACTGAAGACACCAGATCGTCGAAGCCAGACCAAATGAAAGCGGGTTCGGGCGTGCGAACAAAAAGACCTCTGGCATCTGCAGGCAAATGACTTGGGCGAGTCCATGATCTTTTCTATGGGTGCTATTTTCCGATAATCACAGATACGGGCATTAAGAGTTCGAGAGCTGGCAGGAACCAGCATGCTGGATATATAAAATACCCAATTGAAGCTGGTAATGCTTTAGTGATGATCACGTAAGGCTTGCCACGCCGGTAAAGGATTCGGCAACAGCCAAAGACCATTCGGGGCAAGATTGTGGTGACCTCGCCAGATTACGGACTCCATGGTTAGGACGCACCTAATTATTATGAGAGAGAGACAGAGATGCACCTGGGATCTCCATTATTATTGCAAGAGAAGAGGGAGGACCTCAGCCTTCTTCTTAGTTTAGAAGAGGCAGACTTCGCCTTACACGAATAAAACCAGATGATGGGGTATGAATGTGTAAGGTGATGATATGCTCTAACAAATGGTAGATGTGAGGACGAAAGATCACTCATGGTGGATCCTGTAGATTAAGACACCATAATGAGGAACAGAGAGGTACAGCCTATTCCTCCACCTTGTATGGCCGAGGAAGGCTTCGCCTCTGGGAAGTTATACAAGCACCTTCTGTTAAGATAGATGGGCCGAGGGGCCGAAAGCGTGGTCGAGGTCGCATGTGGCTCATGGTGCTCCGACTTATAGTCACAAGGCGCATTTATATGTTATTTATCTAATAACTTGGGCATATGAGACCTATAGACGTGGTTCCAGGAGGCGTAGGGTCTCATGGTACCGTAGGTTGGAGCATATAGAACAAATTCTCGGATATGTAGGCACGCTTTCACTGTAATTTGTTGACTAGAGAGCGTTTAAATCGGATGCATCATATTCATTCATTAATGCATCTCAGGTATTTATTTGACTTGATGCTATGCTTCCTTGAGAAGCCATGTGGATGTTCTTCCCTAGGATGTAGGTGAGAGTTGACCCGAGTGTAATGTGGATTGGGAGTTAAGAACTGCTTATCTCCGCTTACGGTGGACCCCCGGGGGATCGTGACGAAGTCGAAAGGGTGCACGGGCGACATCGCGCCGAGTCGGTGTGGTAGCAGGCGGTCATTCGCCACTTCATGTAGAAAGCGTTGAGTTTGTCTTGGACTACGCCTAATGAAAACTCATAGTTCAAATCAAGAAATGAAGAGTAATTAAATGTAAAATGGGCAAAGCAAAAAGGGGGTCATAATGCCCCTCGTGTGAAAAAGCCCGGAGTTGGGGTGAACAAATAACCCGCGGTAGTATCCGTCCCGTGGGTGTAAGAGACCCGGGAGATATCCCAAATTTATGTGGTGTGGTAGACCCAAGGAGCGGTCCCCGACTTCTATGTGGGTGTAGAGACCAGGAGTTATCCAAAATTTCGTAGGTGTGAGACCCGCGGAGAGCCACATCCGAAATTCGTGGGTGTAAGAGGCTCGCAATGTAGGCCGAAAAGTTCCGTTGCCCGAGAGAGAAAACACACGGTCATGCATCACTAAGACTCGTGGTGTTTAGTGATGTGAGCCCAGAGTGACTCGAGATGAAACACATGGTCATGGTTATCACGTGAGACTTCAGAGTCGGAGGATCGAGACTGATACCCATCAAAATCGCAGATTTGCGTCAAGTGAGCCTGGGCAAGGGCTTCAATATGGGATGCTGGTCTATGACATGGATTAGTCAGACACCCATTGCTGTCGCGATTGTGACCGAATTCGGCGTTGCTGCACACCAAGCAAGGATTTCCTCATGCCAGGCATGCGACGCACGCGGTCGATGTGCGTATGTGCATGGAATTTTGGGATGAAATTCTTTTAAGGGGGGGAGAATGTGAAACCCCGAGAAAATCTAATTTTCTAAAAAATGACGAAATGATACTTTCAATCAAAACCCAAAATTTTTCTAGATCTCGGATGACGAAACGAACTTCACTGTTGGAATCGTCTCGCGAAATCTAGCTACCACTTCCACTCTGCCAAATTTTGGAGATATACTACTTGCTAAGGCACGAGGAGTGCGGGACACTTGGCACTTTATGAGTGGCTGGGAAGAGGCCACGTGGTTCGCGAATGGACAAAAGATGAGTTTATGGGGCCTTATGGAGCGATAAATGGCACTTCATGAGTGGATGAAATCTGGGTTAGATGGATTAGTGGATAGGGGGTAATCCTAAGAGCCAATGGGAAAGTGACAAGTGGCATTGAGAGGACTTTTTCTCGACTCACCTAGACCAATTCGCCTGGGGGGAGGGCAAAAGAGAGAGATGAGCAAAACAAGAAAGAGAGAGAAAAGAGAGGGATTTTGTATAGTGAAGCCTACCTTCTCTAGAATTTGATCTGACTCGTCGCTTTCCCGAGGCAAGAAGTGAAAGTTGTTCTCATGGCAAAGGCTACATGCTGTAAGTACCACTTGGGGAGTTTCAAAAAAAAACTGAAGGTAGTTCTCCTACTTGTTTTACTGCTAAGGGCCATTTTAATGGATGGGATTTGTTAAGGTCTCGGATGGTCGGTTTCAGCCTAAAAGATTCGACCTGCGTGAAGAAATCCCCAAGGGCTTGGATGTCTACGTGACCGCTTGTGTGGTTTGTGTGATGTTTCATTATTTTATGAGGAATAACATGCTGGATTGTAATTTTGTGCAACCCAAGATAAATTTCCGATTGTATATTAGCTCATGAGCTAATTTTGTGTCATCAATGAATGAATAATATGCAAGTTTGTTAATATATGCAATGCTTAGTATATTAACATAACTGCATGGATCGCGGTAGCCCCATTGGTCAAAGCTTCTTTTTTACAAATGTATTGGTCTCAAGGACGGAGACACGCGATTTCCAGTCAACGGCGATCAATGAGACACCTTGCCACGCCAAAGCCTGGAGGACTCTCGAGACATGGATCGAGCATGTAGACATTCAAGTAGGATCATGTATTGCTTCGAGGATTGTCATTAGCGACACAGACTGGGAAGCGTGAGTAACCTATATAGAAATTATACCACTGGCATTGCTCACCCCCGTCGAGGATCATTATTTCGTGCACAGATGTAATATAATGCCTACTAGAGGTCGCGCTTTAGAATGGTTTCGATCGCGGCTTTGGTATTCATTTCGAGTAACACATTAAAACTCTAAATTTTGATATATATCAGGGTTAAGGAGCAATGTATCAACTCGAACCATTGTTATATGTTTCGATGTATCTTGATGAGTATTGATGTATAGGCCTTAACGCTTTTACTCATGTACATGTGTCTCAAAGATATGAGACACGTATATTCTGTGTCGAGTGGTCAACGAGACACCCTGGATTGGGGGCCACATTAACAATGTGTAAACTGGAAATAAAATAACAAATAAATAAATTTTAATGAATTTATTTGTTCTACCGAAACAAAATAATATATTTTGGTCGCTTCCCAACAGGTGGAACAAATGAAAAAAATGAGTGAAAAAAAAACAAAATGTGCAGGAGGTTGACGTGGCTAACGCCGCTCAGGCGTCGGGTCACGACATTGCGGAATTGTATCGCGGACACGTGTGGTCGAGGTAGGCCTGGCGCATGGCATGCGAGGCTACGCCGACACGATTAGGGAGGGGTTACGCCGATGCTGCGGCCCGAGCCGCGCCACTTTGCCGAAGGCTACCGTGGCGCGACTCGCACGCCGGGCATGTGGGTGTGTGCACTACGCACCGACCCGCCTTTGACTCAAAGGCACCTGTCTGAACCATTAGACACTGCTCATGAACACCGTCGGTTAACTTGCTCTCACGAGGTTTCAAAAAATAAATAAATAAAATAGCACAAAATTCAAGAAATGTAATCGAAAATTTTTTATAAATATGATTTAAAATATGAACTTATTGTCTCGCAGATTACCTATGAATGCAGTGGCTGATTGTGTATGAAAATGTTTAGTATGTAACAGTGTCCTCGAGGTCGTGTTTACACCTTAGAGATACTGAGATTGAATCTAACTTGCCATTCGACATGTGTAGATGGCAATCGAGGGCGAGGATCGGGACCGTTCACCTGGCATCGTCGCACCACCTCGTATTCACTTCCCGCAGGGCCTTTGTTGTTGTAGGGATTGCGATCGCAGGCGGGCAGGGCTAGTAAATGTGTAGCTGGAGGTCCGAGTAACCTCCCAGATGTTCAAGAGCACATCATCCTCCGATATTCAAAGAGGGAGGAGATCTGATGGCGGGCGGGGGCACTACTGTTCATGTGTCAGGGAAGGTATCGAGGCCATGACATTGCTCGGACATGACTAGATCGACTAGTCGCATTCGAGAGCTAACGAGTGGAGGCCTGGCATGGTGGACCTGGGCAAAGACTCCTAGAGATCTAGAGCACAACGACATGGTAAAGTTCCATGATCTTTCACGGGGCGGGACACTGATTCCGGTGCTTCAGATTCATTCCATCATACATCACTGTACAGAGTCGGGCTTGGGAGGCTGAGGCCTCGGGAGGAGCCCCTGTATGTGAGTTCTCCCAGGGATTAGGGCGAGGATGTGGGATGAGGTGTCGCAGCCAGCAGCCAGAGATCTCCTGATTCTACCCACAATGGACCCGAGGGTCATGGACATGTCGATCTGACATCATCCTTGGGCGGATCACAACACCTTATAGAGTCATATTTATTTGTGAGCGTAGGAGTGGTTACCGCCTCACACGCAGTGATCTGCACTGCAGGTTATTTCGTAGGACAAATATGTGATATTTTCCCACCATGGCACGAGTCCAAAAAGGTCATAGATTAGCCATGTCAATAGCAAGCTCCAATTCAGAGGACGAGGTGAGACCGTGACTTAGATCTTAAATTC
Organism: Tetrastigma voinierianum; assembly: GCA_016808115.1. Classification (NCBI taxonomy): domain Eukaryota; kingdom Viridiplantae; phylum Streptophyta; class Magnoliopsida; order Vitales; family Vitaceae; genus Tetrastigma; species Tetrastigma voinierianum. The sequence continues at coordinate 319,621 of JAEQBH010005631.1, forward strand.
CTTTAGGTTCATGAAAGTACGAGGATGTTTTTCCGGATCGCCCACCGATTGCTCCGCAGAGGGCTACACTCGTGACGTGAGCTTTCACACCCTCTGCGTGCAGGTATCTCCCTCGGTGTGTGTGCGGAACGGCACCCATTCGGCTCCCCGCACATACAGGCAGGGAGGATGTTCGGCTGAGCTATAGAACTTGTGAGTCCAATTTACAGGAGCCAATGGATAAGGGTTCATTAGATCAGCACTTCACATCATGGCGCCCAAATTGGTTATGGCGAAGAAGCACGCACCTTCGACCAGACGACGGCTGCATTTGGCCATCAGATTACTACAAGAATCGTACCATTGCTTGGTATCACACTATTCACACGCTGAGAGGAGCGTTGAAGTCTACCTGCAAGATGTAATCTTCTCGCGACCGTTACTATCAACTGAGGGTTGTGGAGACGGCGACATCGTTTCAGCAGACACTTGCGGGCACTGCCAAAGTGATGCCTCGATCGATGAACGCGCCGCAGCACGATGACCGCATAGGTATTCCAACCCTATTTGATCATTTATCGTGGTCTTCATGGATGATATTTCGGATCTTACCCCCACCAGAGGGAGCATAAGGATTATTCCGGCGATTTGCCGGCAGCGCATCGAGACCATCAACCGCACGCCCCAAGTTCAATGGGCGCAAGTTTGCCATCGAGGTGAGGTTTTGGGACACGTGGTGTCACATCGTGTGTCAATAGACCCTGAAGGTCGAGGTCACACAGCTCGAGAGGCCAAGTTAGCCTTCAGATACGTACTGATCGTTTGCACATGTGTCTCATCGAGGATTTCTTCCGACAGAGACACCTGGTGACAGATCGACCTTAAGGAAAAGGAGTTTGATCAATGACCGATAGAAGGCACCCAAGAGTTGAGGAGGAGGCTTACTTCGCTTCCATTCGATAGAACCCAATAGGGGGATAGGGTAACACAGCAGGTCAGATGCCAGGGCCGAATCGATGTGTTTGGATGCACCGAGGTGGTAGCTATGGTTCTGCCAATAAGAATCATGCGCGTAATTACCCCACACACGACATGGAGCTGGCGGCCGAGTATCCGCCTTTGAAGATTTGCCACCATTTATATAGCTAACATCGAGGTGTACTGCACTATAAAAGTCCAAGTATGAGCTTTCACGAGCGACCTCAACACAGGCAACGCAGATGGATGGAAGTTCCCCGCAGTGATTACGACTTCACTTTGAATTACCATCCCTGTGAAGGCAAATGTGGTGGCTGATGCAATTAGCCTGAAGTCACGCAGGAGTATCATAGTATATCGCGGGAGTGGTCACTATACCGAACGTGACAGCCACAGTGACCGCCAGCAAAGCCAGTACGCTGGGAGTTTAGTGGCCACACCGCTTCCTCCGCTGAGTGTGGCGTTGATTGAGTCCTGTGACAGACGCGCGAGATAGTGTCCATCAGACCAGGTGCGCTGTGTACAGTGATGAGGGGTCGACCACCACTGTATGGTAGTCTTGCATAGAGGTGATGGCAAGGGTTCCCTTAGTTGACCTACTTGAGAGAGGAGATTCTCGTGAGTTTGACCGCTTCGATTTTGGCAAAAATCTGTGTGGCACTAAGATGTAATTAGGATCTTTCGCCGCATTACTAGAGCGATGAAGAGACACGAGGACCTTTGTTAGACGATAACTTCACGTGTCGCCAGTTAAGGCTGAGCACCGTGAAGCCAAGACAGGCTACGCCATCGAGTGGTCAGCGGAAGACGCCATGACTCGACCACGCCGCCGCATTAATCGCAAGGACATGATGCAAAGATAGCGATAGTGGATCGCCTACCGTTTCCAGCATTTTCTAGCCATGCTGAATAAGACCATTGGAGAGGACATGTCGCTTGTACACTGAGAGACAGTCCGACCACATGAGTACCGCATCCATAAGGTCTTATAGAGACTCAGGTAAACATTTTACCACTTTCGAAGAGTTTCAAAAGGCTATGGGGGCAATACCTGTAATGACCATGAGTACAAATTTTCCACCTGATAGCATATGGTCACCGAGATGACCATACAGTGTTAGAGGAATATGTCACAGCATGCGTCCTAGATCATAAGGGTAGTCGGGAAGAGCATTTTGCTCTATGGAAATTACTACAACAACAGCTTATCGTGCAGAGCATTGCTGCACGGCACCATATGAGCTGTCAGATGGGAGGCCATGCATCACTAACATGTTGGGCCGAGGTGGGAGAGCTCCATCACGGTCCTAATCTCGATTAGAGACACCCCCAAGAAGGTCGGGCTTGATACAACAACAAGTCTTCCTCACACTGCAGCCACTGTAAGAGCTTATACCGATATACGACATCGACCCTTAGAGTTCGAGACAGATCACGCCCTCAAGGTGATGCTCAAGAGAGAGTGGTCGCCCCAAGAACGCCAGTGCTATCGCCGAGGTTCATTGACCCTTCGAGATACTCGAGGCAGGCACCGAGGGTACCGCTTGTTTTACCGCCAAACACGTCAGGTGTCCACGAGGTACTACGCCTCTATCTCTGAGGTACACCCAGATCCAAATTTCATGTAAAGGATAGGAGAGACTGAGGTCGACACGTAATGAGACCTTCGAGAGGGACCAGCGGTGCATTATGGATAGTCGATCAGTTGCAACGCAAAGACCGTGAGGCTGAGGGTGTTATGGCAAAGACTGGTGGAGTGAGGTTAACGTGTTGAGAAACCATGCACACTCATCCTTTCTTTGTTTAGGGATGAAGGTATAATGGTTTAGCTATTTAGTACTAACAACGTTTACATACATGGTATAGTGCACATTGCATATGTATGTGATTCATTAGATTGTACGTAATTTTTAACCAAATTCTTTAAGGAAGGAAGAATGTAAACCCAGAAAATTTCTAATTTTCTAAAACGGTAAAATGGTAATTTTGGTAAAAATCTGAAATTTTTCTAGATCTCATGACGAATGGACTTCACCTCTGAATTGTTCACAAATCTAGCAACCATCACGATCTCTCGTCGAATCCCAAGATTGGGAATTTCACGCCGAGTAAGACCGGAAGCCAAGGTGCCATAAAAACACAGAAAGACATGTGATGTGACAAAGTCACCTACTACATGTACCCATGTGACACATGTTGCATGATTAGTGAGATATGGAGATGAATGGTGGCTTTGGTGATTAAGAAGGCGTGTCAAAAAAATCAAAATGAAGGGACAAGGATGGAAAATCTGAAAAGTTTAAATGAATAAGACAAAAAGGTTGCCTTCTACCTTCTCCAAAGTGGAAAAAACGCGAGGTGAGATTCAGCTTTAGAGAGAAAGAGTGACTTCTAGATTTCCGACGAACCGCCGGTTCTCGCCGGCCAAGAAGCAAAACTGTTCTATCGCAAGGGCTACGCGCGGAGTTAATCGATTTTGTGGGAGTTCCATAACCCAAGGAGGTAGAGATCTTTTCCTATTTGTTTGTTCTCGCCAAGAGCCATTTTATGGATGGATTTGATGAGGCCTGGAAGGCTGTGTTATCGGTCTTAAAACCTTTGAACCGAGTGGAGAAAATCCCGACAGCGGGCCGTGGAATGCTGCCGATCCTGTAGTTTCACCGCTCACGGATTGGGTCAGGTGATTTTGTCAAGATCCAAAATGACCAGACCGATTGTAATGCCCAAATAGAGCTTAATTTTGATGTTATTATTGCAATCAATAATGAATTAGAATTAAATTCGTTAATATATACACATGTAAAATATATTAAGATGAATATTTGAAATGGTACACGCATTCCATGCACCTGGGCACCTTAGATGTAGGTGTGAGTGCATGAATACAAAGAAAACGAAAGAAAATGAAACGTTGTGAAAGGAATTTCAAGGAAGAATTTTCAAAGAATCTTCGCCTTAGAGAGCGGCTCCAACGCTTCATCTCGTAGGCTACCAATGGACCGTTTCTCGGAAAATTATCCGAAGAATTCATCAAGGGTGAATCCTAATATATTTACAAAACTGGTAGTGTAAGGCTTCAAGAACAAAAGCTTTTGTTTTGAAAACCCGCATTTTTGCCCGCACATCTGGCCAGCATGCGAGAGGAGTCGATGAGGACTCAAGACATGCATTGGCATGTGTATATTCAAAGTAGGATCATGTATTTTTTGCTGAGGATTGTTTTCATGACATGTGCACTTAGGTGGGGAGTAACCCATGCAGGAAATTATCACTACGGGCATTGCTCACCCCGTCGAGGATCATTATTTTGTGGCATGAAGGAGTGCATGGTGATGACTGACGTCACTAGAGGCCGCGTTTTAGAAAAAGTCTGGGATTGTCGCTGGTATTCATTCAGATAACATGTATTAAAAACTTTACATTTTGATATATGTTTATTAAGAGTATCGTAATAACTCTTGAACTATGGTATATAGTTGGTGTGTATTCTTGATGAGTATTGATGTATGTCAAGGGCCGTTTATCATGTACATGTGTCTCATAATGAGACAGATATTCGTAGAGGTCGGGTATCAACGAGACACCCCAGATTCGGGGGCGCCACAGAAAACCAATGAAATCATGCAAACCTACAATGCATGTTAGATTTATATTTCTTCCTTCATTGAATTTCTTCTTCCACTGCATTTATATTTGAATGTTGAAGCATCTTTTGGAACAAGGGCTAGGGCTCAAATACCCTTCCGCTTCACATGATCGTAAAGAGGCGGATGAGGAGTTTTCTCTTGGGTTTTTCTTTGCTTCACGATCCAGGGCTTAAGATTTAATCTCTCCCTTTGTTTTTAGAGATGTTAACGTGATGAGAAGGAAGGAATGGGAGAGAAAGAACAAAATTTGTTATTTGTTTTTTATTTTGTTTTTTTTTTTTTTGTTGCTAATGTGGCCTCTTTTTCTCTTCCATATGTGAAACAATGGAGCCCATATGAGGGGCATTCTTGTCTACAAAAGAGTGGTTACTGTTCCACTATATCTTTTCATAAGATATTTGCCTTCATTCCACATATGGCTTGTTTCACATAGTTAACACACTATTTTATAATCTTCGCTTACTATGCACCTAAACTACTATTCCCCCTATATTTTTTCACCTATTCTTTTATAGTTAATCTCATTTATCTCTAGTTTAGTCTCATATCATATGATTATATTATTATCTAACATCCTAAATTTCATCATATATTTTTAATAACTTGGATTACTAATCATATATTTAAAGTTCGTTTCTTCATTAAGGTTCTGTTTCTTAAATCTTTAATTTTAGTTACTCTCTGAAAATGGAGTAGTCACTCTTGAAATGTGAGCAGTTTTACATGTTAGGAAACTTTATCCTTACATGTTCTTTTTGTTGCACCAAGTACTTTATTTGGTGTGATCAGATTGTCACCTTTTCAAAGAATATGTGATAAAAAATCGTATGACAATAATTTATGTCCGCTTTATCATATATGGTTAAGATAGTTGTTTCCACCCTACAGAAGCCACCCTTTTGGAAGATGGACAATCATGAGAAACTAGAAGCTTGTGAGATGAAGAAGCATGATGGGAATATGTTGTTTAAGGCCAGGAAATTTTGGCATGCCTCCAAGAAATATGAGAAGGAAATTTACAGATTATGAGTAAATTTTTAAATAGAAAACTAGGACATTCTAAACTAAGTATAAGTTGTTTAACTTCTGTTTTTGCAGTAGGCTGGTAAAGTATATAGAGTTAATTTGATCACTTTTTTTTCACTGGGATGGTGAGAAGGCCCAGAAATGCCTTTTGAGGATATATGTTGTAATTTATACTGTGAACTTAACTGAGGATTATCCAAGTCAAACTATGTAATACTAAGGCCCGCAACTGATCTCATCTAATTAATAACCAGGCTCTGTACAGACGATATCTAAGACTATCTGAGTTGGAAAAGGCAAAGGATGATATTAGGAGAGCTCTGACTATTGATCCAAGTAACCGGTACTTGTATTTCATGTGATATTAAGGTGTGTTTAGTTTTTGTTTTTGAAAACTAAACAAAAAGGTTCTTAATTGTTTTAGAACAAAATAAATAAAATAAAAATAACAGTTTCAAAGACTGTACGTTTTTGGAGTCTATTTCACAGGTTATCAAAATTTGCCTTTGTTCAAAACAAGGAGAACATGTTTGGTTCTTTTTTTTTTTTTTTTTTTTTTGTTATGAAAATATGTGAAAATCGTAGAAAACGCTAAATTTAGAGAACAATGAGTAAATTTCAGAGAATACCATTTTTTGTATTCTCTAAAAACTACTCTTATTTTCTAATGACTTTTTAGCTATGTTATTTGTGCTTTTTTTTAAAAAACTATGAATCAAACCTGTAATCATGTTTTTCTTGTTCTCGTTGAAAATAGTTTTCAAAAACATAAATGAAACGAACCCTTAGTTTTGTCCGCTTATAATATTTTTTTTTTTCCAATAGTCTCTCTAGTCCTTCCTGAGATGAAAATTTGAAGAAATTAACTCTATGGGAAATTTGTTTAAAGGTGGTAGATGATGTGAAACCTTAGGTACAAGGAGTTGCAATTAAAGCAAAAGGAGTACATTAGGCACCATACTGAGATTTTCAGCGCTACGCTTTCGTGGATTGGTTAGATCTAAGGATAAAAATTTTGGATATATATGTAAAACCCGAGAAAATTCGAATTTTTTGAAAAATGGTAAAATGGTAATTTTGGTCAAAACCCGAAATTTTTTCTAGATCTTGATGACGAACTGACTTCTCATCAAGAACTATCTCGCGAACTCCAATTACCATCACAACTCGTCGACCCTGATACTTTAATTTCACGCTGCGGGCACCGGTGCCTGTGTCAGAAACTGGCTTTATAAGAGACATGTGATGTGACAAAAGTCACCTACTACACATGTTGTATGATTAGTGAGATGATGGAAATGAATTTCTTAGATTAAGTCATAAAATAAAAATCGCAAGCAAAGGGACAAGATGATAATTACAAAGTCGTTAAATGAGTATAAGACAAAAGGAATAGCTTTCTCCAAAAGAAAGAGCAAATTGTGCAATAGGCAAGGTGCTGGTTTGAGTTTTGAGAGAGAAAAGAGAGTGCTTGCCTAGATTTCCACACCCATCCATCTGTCCGCTCTGCCAAGAAGCAAAGTTGTTCTACGCGCTAGGGCTACGCGCGGATTGACCGACAAGGAGTTCACTAACCCAAGAGAGGTAGGATTCCTTTCCTACTTGTGCTATTCCTTGGCTGGCATATCATGCAAATATTAGGGAGATTCCATGGCTGATTTAGCCGTATTTTCTGGCCCTCAAAACCTTGAATCGGGAGGGAGAAAATCCTATTTGTAGGTCGTGGAACAAAGGGCTCGACCGAGGGTTTCACTGTTCACATGATTTTTGGTGTGAATTTTTATGATGTTGAGTGATTCAAAATGAATTACTTGTATTTGTTAATTAGCCCATGCAAGCTAATTTTGGTGTTATGGATTGTGAATTGAACAACATGAATTATGTGAATTTAATATTAAATATATACATGAAAAATATATTAGCATGAATATCTTAGAATTGTGTGAGAATAATAATGTATGAAATTAAATGTGTTAACATGAGTGTTTTAATTGTAATTTAAATATAATCATAAGAGTCAATAATTAAATATTACCGACAGGCAAGTCAAGTTTGCGAAATAATTTTGATGTTATTGATGAATTAAATAACATGTGGTATGTATGTAAATTTGTTAATATATACAATTGATATATTGACATGTGTGGTTTGGAATGGCATAATGCATTTTATATGCAACTCTGGCAACCTAGAAATTTAGGTGTGAGGTTTATATTGAAAGAAATGAAACAACAAGTTTTTCTCAGGCTTGGCTTAAAGGGCGTATGGAGGGAGCCTGGTGAGGACTCGAGAAACGGGATCAAGTATGTAAAGATCTGGCAGGGATCATGTAATTGCTGAGTGTGTGTTTATGTTGATCACAGATGTACTTATGTAACACCGTCTCCGAGAGAGTCTACAAGACATGACACCGTAGGTGGGTATAAGAGTACCAAGTGTCACACCAAATATTTGGAATTTAAATATGAAATGATAAATTGGTAAACCGGAAATTGTGGTATTAAACCAAGGGTAAAATGGTCTACAAATGGATAAGGGAAATTAGAAACAATTAGAGATGGGGCCGCAGAAAATAAATTGAATAAGTTACAATTGCAATAATTAAAAGATGAGGGTTATCTGTAATTTATGGAAAGCACTTAACAAAAGGAGAATTAAAAACCAAAATGTCTCATTTTGCCCCAAAGTTGGGGGTCAATGATCGTATAAAAGAAAAGGGAGAGCCAAGAGGAGGAAGAGAAGAGGAAGGAGGATAGAAGAGCAAGATCAAGGTATGTGTTTGATGTGTTTGCCTTAGTGTATTTTAGATTTCAGGCTTCGGGGTATGAGATTAGTTCTCCTTGATCTAGGTTTCTGTAAAGGTTACAACAAGTTTTTCAATGGTTAGTTATGTGAGTAAACCCCATTGATGTAAAAAGAAAACTTGGAATCATCAAATTTCAAGATGTTTTTAAAAAGAATTGTGGACCTGACAGTAGTGTTCTTGGATTTTTTTCACCTAAGGTTTTGGTTTGAGGTTCCAAACACCAATTCACATATGTTGTGGAGTTGTTTTTTAGATAAATTCCAAGTCGGTTTTTGAGGTATTATGAATATAGAAGTTATATGGAGGAATTGGCATCAAAAGTGGGAGAAATAACAAAATTCAAATTTCGGGTGTCTTCTACTGTAGGAGTTGGTGTCTTCACCCAGAGAACTTTGATTCGCTTCATTTTTGTCAAGTTCTAACAGAGAAGTTAGTGTCCCACTGGTAGAACATGTTCTTGGTTTTCCCGCTTCACCGGGCTGTATTTGAACATAACTTCTCATTTCTATCCGACGGAGGATTCAAGTGGCTACGCGCAAAATAGACTCATGAGAAAAACTTAAGAAGTAGGAATCGCTAAATTTGATCCAAGTGCCCAAAAATTCACACAAAGTGGGCCATGGGCAAGAAAATTCTCAGATCAGCTTTGACATAGAGGGGCCCAAGGTTTAACGTATCTGAGTTTCTGCACCACTGGGGTGATTCCAGCTGAACAGAACCCTTAGCACCTAAATTTAAGCAGGCGAAGAGTGTGACTAAGTCTAGGAAGCACGCGGTTATGCGATTAATTTGTCGTCGCGATTCGGTTGAAAGTTGTAGGTTAAAGCAAGGCGATAAGTGTGAATCGCGCCGCCATACAAAGAAGTGAGTGTTCAAACTCATTTTTCCAAATACCTAGTGTATTATTATTATTATTATTATAAATTGTTTACACTGGTATTTCGCGGTTTTGAATGCAAACCATTTTCAAGAAGCAAGCAATGAATTAGAGCAAGCAAATGGTTTTCGAAGTTAAACCATTTGAAAAGGCAAGCATTGGTTTTAAATTGTAAAACCATAATTAAGCAAGCAAAGGGCAAAGTAAATGGTTTTTGGAACCATTTTTGAAGCAAGCAAGCAACCAAGCAAATGGTTTTGAATAATTAAACCATTTTTCGCTAGTTAGCAAGCAAATGGCTCAAAGCGTAAAACCATTTTTACAAAGAGCAAGCAAAGTGTTAAATGGTGTCGGTGGTGGAAAATGGGTAAGGGCCTTCCCTAGTTTTTAAAGCCGCAAACTGGTTAGATATCCCGCACGTGCACGGTGAGTTGTGGATTGGCATGACAGAAGTTTTTGCTGGTTTCGCAAACTTAGACATACATCAGTATTTAAAGGAGACCGTGGTACGGCTGTGTATATAAGATAGTTTAACGGTATTGATGGTGACACGAGGTCAATTCCACCATATTCACCGGAAAATGAAAAGGTGACGGACAAAGGTCCTTTCACCCCGCACGGTATACAGGTTCTCGTTCACTGGGGTGGCATGATAAGCAAAATAGTTTCCATTATTGATGTTTTATAAGCATGATACGCTGTTTTCGAAAATCAACTATTGGTTCCCTGTCGCCAAGGCTTCCGGAGTTTTAAAAGAAACGGCTGAGCCCAGCTCCCGCATCAAAACGACGGTTGGAGCGCAAGCCCCGCGGGGTTTTATCAAAGCATGTGGTCGGCCAAGCCCTGCTTTTATGAAATAGTTGAGAAACTTTAAAACAAAGGTTTGTGAAAGTTTTAAGTATTCTCTCAAACAAGATAGCAAGAAAGAAAGTATGAGAAGTTTGATAAACTTCTAAGCAAGCAAGAAATAAGAGCCATGCTTTTAAAGAAAAGCAAAATAAAGTAAGCAAGAAGAAAAGTTTTGAAAACTTTAAAGCAAGCAAAGCAAAGAAAGGCTTCGAAAATAATTGTAAAAGAGAGTTTTACATTTTTAAGATAAGCTTTCCTAGTGCCAAAACTCTTGCAAAAGATACACTCACCTGAGCTCGTTTAGGCTCATTAGTTTCATTTAAAACTATTTTCCGTGGGCTGCACGCAAGACGCCGGAGCACAATAGCACCATTCCATCAGCCACATGCTGGTGTATTAATTATATTTTGTAAGAACATACTTTGAATTTGTAATGGAAACATATGTATGTACATAGAGTAGTTTTTGCTGATCGTGGTTGGTATGTTATACACATTTTGATATAGTGTAAATTGGATGTATACAGGATTTAGAATTTAAACTATAAAGAAACGCCATGTCGCTGGGGAAATTTTTCCGTCGCTAAGATTTTTCCAAATCCTAAGTTATAAATTAAAAAGAAAAATTTTATAGAGGTTTAAGCAAGCAATACCCGCTTCGCTTCACAGGATTTCTAGTCGTTAGAGGTAACACTAGATTTCAGGAGTGGCTCGCACGCCTGCGCCGAAGGGGGTGGGGTGTGTCAACTTAGGTGGGGAGTAACCTGCAAAAGTACTTCCACTACTACTGTTCAACCTGCCTATGTAATACTATTTCAGGTACGTGGAGCGACGAAGGCGACACCTTATAAGAGATGCTTCTTCATATAAAAGGAAACTATGCTCAAATATTGGGATTATGTAAAACATGTATTAAATTCTTAATTTTAATATATGCTGTATTAGAGAGATTTATCTAACTCTTGAACTATTGGTATATAGTTGATGTAATTTTAATGATTAGTGATGTATGGGCCCAAGTGGCCATTTTTACTCATTTTAATTGTATATGGACCCGGTGTGGTCGTTGTTAATTGTTGGGATAGGTTCTATACCTTGGGTACAAAGGAGACTCTGCCCAATTTTCATGAGTGGTATCGAGTTACCCGACATCCACGAATATTCCATGAAGTTGATCGGGTCATTAACCGACCCCTGAAATTCGGCGTCATACTGTATCGTGAGCTTAAGCATACGAATACCTAGGGCTTCGAGGGACTTGGCTTAAGCCATATAGTCATTAAGGTGTGAGGAGTACCACAACTTGGTGTGGCTCGACATTAGAGTTTGCATGTGGATTACCAGGCGTCACTTATCAGATTAGGAACACCGTATGCATTGTGTTTATGTGAATGGTGTGCATAATATGAGTTGTTGTGTATGAATTGTGTGGGATCATGAGTTAAGGTTGGGGTGATTAGCAGTGCTTGTATGCTTGGTGAATAGCATACGAAGAAATGTGGAAAATTAGGGTTGAGGAAAACGTAACCCCTAAGTTTGAGGTTTGAGGTTTGAGGTTTGAGGTCTGAGGAATTTTGGACACAATGGTTTAGAATTAAATGAAAAAATTTATGGATGTGATCAGCTTTTGAATACAACAGATTGTGTTGTGAAATTCTGGAAAATTTTCCGGGCCACACAAGAAAATGGTTAAAATTTAACCTATAAAAATTTTGAGTTATTAAGTGCAATGGTCTAGGCTATCGATGCATGGAGTAGCAAGAGGCTACCGAGATGAAAAAATGATAAGAAAAGAAATTTTTCTAAGGTTTCGATTGTGTAAAGCAGAGAAAAATAAATAAATAAATTTTAATAAATTTATTTTGTTCTCTTGAAAATGAAAAAATAATAATAATAATAATAAAAATTTGGGTCTTCAGGTAGGTAGACAAATGAGAAAAAAAATGATGTGAAAAAAGAATGAAATTTGGATGGGCTACTACCCATTTTAAGTCACGTCTGATAAGATTGTGTATCGTGACAGAGCTTGACTAGGCACGTTTGCGGGGGAATACAACACGGCCACAGCTTCGACGCGATCTGACCCCGAGACATTGGCCACGACCGCGGTCGGTCCCGAGTGCGGGGGCTGCGACGGCCTTGGCGTGCGGGGCTGGTAGCGAGAGGTCACGATACAAAATTTTTGTATGCGTGCGTTTGAGAGGGTGGAGCTTTTTGGGTCGCGATCTGACGTGCCTAGGCTAGGATACGGTCGGTTGTGCACACGACACGGTCAGGGAGGTTCTGCCTGTGGCGACGGGACGCCGCAGTGAGCGCGGCGACAGACGAGCCTGACGTAGCGACACAGGATGGGCGTCTGACTGCGACACTTGTATTTGTCTTGTGACTGGAAGCATTCTTGTGCAGGTGGTGTGGAGTCTAAATTCATTTGATTTTTAATTCATTTTTCTGAGTTTATTATAAGATAATTATTGCTTCATATGCAGAAACCTGGATAATTTACTCGGTGCAATATTGCGAAAAATCTGATAGCGAAAATCCATGGCTGGAAGAATTCGAGTGAGAGCAAGGAGGTCGCAACTAGGAAATGAAGTCGCGACCCAGGGGAGCTTTTGTTCCAGTAATTTTCGTCACAACATCACCAAGACAGTTAATGAGAGTTGCGACCAAGAAAATGAAGTTGAGGCGAGAAAAGAAACTATTCAAGGCGGTAGTCTAAGCATGTCCCGAAGTCGCGGCGTTGATATGTTGATGAAGCCACGCCGACAGGGTCTACGCAGAAAATTTGTGAAGTTGCAATCAGTTCTTAAATGAAGGACTCAAATTGAGGTCGCGACATCATCTCGAGGTCACAACATGGAACTGAACTGAGACAAATAAAGGGAATTGAGGTCGCGACATCAACCTGAGGTCGTGACCTGAGACAGTGATTTGGGCTTTTCTTTTGAGAATTCCACCTAGAGTTTTTTTTTTTTTTTGGGATTCGACCCAATTTCTTTTGACATTTATAAATAGACAGTATTAGAATAGTAAAGTAGCTTCCGTCTTCACTACCCAGAAAAAGGGGAAAAGAGAGAGGAACTCGATTTGTATAGTTGATAAATTTATTTTCACTTTATTTTATTTTTTTTCTTTTGGATGCGAATGCGCGAGGCCCAAAAGCGATTTGGTAGTTTTTAATTTATGTTATCTTCTTCTTAAAATTACTGCCTTGTTATGAAATCTAGACAAATTTCTGGAATTCATTTTCTTCGGTTTCATTGCGATTCTACGGTGGATGTCGTGATCGGTACTCCACGTTTCTATTTAATAGTGTAATGCGGTAATTAGAGCAGCTACTGCTGGATTGATATCTGATTAGTTACAGTCTTTTCTGCAAAAATCTGGAGAAAATTATTTGGGTTAGGATTTACTTACTTGGTGTCGTTTTTTGAATCATGAAGTTCCCGATGGTAGTCTTAGAATGCCCGAGTTGAGGAGTGAATCTTGCTCTGATTTCTAGGATGCCCTCTGCGTGACACAAAGTTGGAGATTCCTGAGAGCTGAGAACATTCACTTATGAGTATGCTAGACTATCATTGATGAACTGCTGAGCTCTAAAAGTTCATTTTGATAAATCCCCCATTCGCTCATAATTGAAGTTGGAGGGGAGTATTTAACAATATAAATGGTAGGAGGTTCACCTCGATCTAAAGGAAGCTCGACCTGTGTTAGCTTAGATCTAATCAAGGAAAAGGACAAGCGGAGTAAGATCTTGAGGGATGAGCCACTAATTGAGTTGTAGAATTTTGCGAGATCTGAAGGAAAGCAAAGATGTAGTCATCAAGAAATGGGTGTGAAGTATTGAAAGAAAAATGCCCATATCTTTCAAGAAGATCGAATCTGGTAGATTTGGTTTGATCTTGTCTTCGAGAGAAACAGGGTTTCCAACCGGTGAATATGGAGAAATCCATTTGCAAAATTTAGGCAATCTTGGACAAATCCCGGATCCGTCGTAAAGCGAGCAAAGAAGTATTTTTCGTGTAGGAATTGGTATTTCAACAACAATTCTTTGATAGTTCGTTTTTCTCACAGGGAATAGATTAGGTCTAGTAATTTGTTCTATATATTTTGGTTGTTTTCATGTTATTTCCGTTTCTATTTTTTAGTTAATAGCTAGGATCTTTAATTTTCTAGATAAAACTTTCCCTTTATTAGTTCTTAGTCGGAAATAGCATAGAATTTCATTAGTTGGGGTAGTTAATCTAATTCTTATCAATCTCGTGGGAATGATACTGGGCTTATTAGTTTTACTACTTGTATGACTGTGCACTTGCAGTGTCATAGACTAGACCCATTTTTTAAAATCCTGAACATAAAGAAAAATTTATTTAATCAAACAAATTTGTATCAATTACATAGGCTGAAAAGAAATGTAAGGCTCTTGTAACTATGCGAATTGTGAGGGGTTTAGTCTATGGAAAAAGTGACAACGATGTGCGCACAGCCGGGGTCAATGTGTGCTGCTGTGCACACTTGACCTAGTCTTGACTCGGTGCCTTGTTTGAGTCCTTTGTTTGGGACCTTGTTCATGAACAACTATTCATGAGCCTTCATTCCGCGAGGTTTTTCAAAAATAAATAAATAAATAGAAATAAAATCAAATCAAATCAAATTTTTTGAAATAAAATAAAATAAATTTTTTGTGAATATGATTTAATATATGAACTGTGTCTTGCATTACATATGAATGCATGGACGTTGTGTATGAAATAAAATATTCTTTTAGTATGTAAATAGTGTCTCGAGGCTGTGTTTACACCTTAGAGATACTGCATTGAATCTTAACTTGCCATTTGACATAAGTAGATGGCTAGTCGAGCGAAATGTAAGAATTAGTCGCAGTCTTGTATTTCACCGATGTTGACCAACGGGCCTTTGCTAAGGGTGGGATTGCGGCTCTTGTGATTGCACGAATGGTACGCGAGTAGCTAGGGAAGGTAGATGACATCACGAGGCATCAAGATATGGGTGTTAGTACTAAGAGGAAGGAAGATTCATCTTCTTGACCAGAAAGAAACATAAGACCGTTTGCACGGACCTGAACGGGGCAGGTTATCGGGACCCGAGACGGGGATGGGGCATTTAGTCAGGCAGGGCAGGTGATATGTTATTTACTTGATTGACTTGGAAACTTTAGCGGGATTGCCACGGAGGCAAGAATTCCTAAGGTTATGGGACACCTCGGTCGATCATCGGGTGAAACGAGTTAGGGTTGCCGGTCGGGGATGGGTAGATGGTGTCGCTACCATTGCGGCTAACCCCGGACATATGAGGGAGGTTGCCCCCGAGACGGGGATCCTGGAGTTTTGGGACAGCGCAGTCCTAGTAAGCGGTAGGATAGGAGAGGACACAGTTAGTTTCCTCCCGCCCCCCCAGTATGGGTCGGGAACCGATGCTCAGTTCAGTGTCGCCTTAGCACACAGTACTTCTGAGGCCGGGTCCCACGTAGACCGGGACCGGAGCGTAGGTCGGGGTCGACCACAGGATTTGTAGGCTGAGAGTTCGAGTCAGGTTGGGCAGATGATGTGTTACCATTGTCGCCAGCTTGGGCATATGAGGCGAGATTGTCTAGGAGCGAGGGTCTCAAGGTGCTGCTTGGTGGGCATCGAATGATCGGATATGTAAGTGCGTTTCTACTCTTGCACTGTTGACTAGAGTAGCGTTTGGATTGGATGCATCATATTCATTCATTAATGCATCTTGTGTGACAGAATTGGGCTTAGAGGTTGAGGCCTTTAGAGAAGCCAAGTGTGGATGTTCTTCCTTAGGATGTAGGGTGAGAGTTGACCTGATAGGTAGGGATTGTGAGTTAGAGATCTCCGAGATTCTGCTCATGGTGGACCCTGGGGAAGGGGTTGGTCGCGTCGGAGTCGAGTGTGGGTGCACGGTGACATCGCGTCAAGTCGGGTGTGGGTGCAAGGTGACATCGCGTCGAGTCGGGTGTGGGTGCACGGTATGGTCATTCAACACTCTTGGTGAGTGTGGGTTGAGTTTGTCTTTGGGACTACGTCCAATGAAGACTCATAGTTCAAATCGAAATGAAGAGTAGTGTGTGTGTTGAATGAGAAAGAGAGGGGCCGTTAATCCCCTCGGGTGAAAAAAGCACAGGTTAGGGTGAAATGAGCCGTATTAGTATCAGAAAGGTCTATGTGGAGTGTGAGAGACTGGGAGATATCCAATTTACTGTGTGGGTGTAAGAGACGTGCGGGAAATCCGAAATTTACGGTAATGGGTATAAAGAGACCGAGGAGATATCGAATTTTTGTGTGGGTGTCGAGACCGGGGAGATATTCAATTTACGTGGGTGTAGGGCAGGAGCTATCTCGAATTTCTGTGTGGGTTTAAGAGACCCGTGGAGAAATCCAAAATTTCTGTATGGGTGTAAGAGACCGGGGGAGATATCCCGAATTTCTATGTGGGTGTAAGAAACCTAGGGAGATATCCCGAATTTTTGTGTGGGTGTAAGAGGCCCGTGGAGAAATCCGAAATTTCTGTGTGGGTGTAGAGGCAGGGAGATATCACGAATTTTACGTATTGGAGTGTAAGAGACGGGAGATATCCAATTTACGTATTGGGTGTAAGAGACCGGGGAGATATTCGAATTTACGTGTGGAGTGTAAGGAGCTCGGGAGATATCGAGTGCAGTAATGGAGTGTAAGGGCCGGGGAATTTATCCGGAATTTACGTGTGGGTGTAAGGGCAGTGGAAATCCGGGAAATTTATGTGTGGGTGTAAGAGACCGGGGGAGATATTCAATTTACGTATTGGGTGTAAGAGACCCGTAGAGTTGTCCGAAATTTCTGTGTGGGTGTAAGAGACCCGTGGAGATATTAGAAATTTATGTGTGGGTGTAAGAGACCCGTGGAGATATCCGAAATTTTTGTGTGGATGTAAGGGGCTCGCAGTGTAGGCCGAAAGGTTCTATTGCCCGAGAGAGAAAAACACGGTCATGGTTATCACGTAGACTTAGAGTTGAGTGATAGGAGTCGGGAGTGACTCGAAATGAAAACACACGGTCATGGTTATCACGTAGACTTAGAGTTGAGTGATAGGAGTCGGTAGTGACTCGAAATGAAAACACACGATCATGGTTATCACGTAGACTTAGAGTTGAGTGATAAGAGTCGGGAGTGACTCGAGATTTGGATACCCATTGGAAATTGCATTGGGTGTTGGTGGTAGAAGCAATGGCTCGATGGATGTCGATTCGCTGACATGGATTGGGGTGACGGCGTGGGTTGTCGAGTGATTGTGACTTTAGGAAGGTCGTTTGCGCTGGCGGGGTTGTGTAGGGTTATATGTCACGTGGTTTAGTCGTTTAATGCCAAATGACTAGTTTACATACATGACATAGTGCACATTGAGTCGGTGTGGGTCTTGTGATGACATGCAGTCGAGGTGTGGGTGCGGTGTAATTAGATTCAGTAGCTCTTGGTGGAAGGTGTGGGTTGAAGGACTGTCTTTGGGGTAAGTCCCGATTGGGGAGGGGTGATCTCGTGGTGGTGTGGGTGCCTGGTGACATCCTTGTCAGTCGGGTGTGGGTGCACGGTATGGTCATCCACCACTCTTGGTGAGTGTGGAGTTGAGTTTTGTGCTTTGGGACTACGTCAGTGAAGACTCATAGTTTAAATCGAGAAATGAAGAGTAATTAATATGTGTTGAATGACGAAGGGGCGCTAATCTCGGGTGAAAAAGCCTAGAGTTAGAGTGAAGGAGACCGCGGTAGTATCAAAAAGGTCCTGTGTAAGGTGTGAGAGACTCGGGGAGATATCACAGAATTTACGTGTGGGTGTAAGAGACTGGGAGATATCGGGTATTTACGTATGGGTGTAAGAGACCGTGGAGAAATCCGAGGGTATTTCTGTGTGGGTATAAGAGACCCGGGAAGATATCTCGGAATTTGCACATGTGGGTGTAAGAGACCCGTGGAGGAAATCAGAAATTTACGTGTAGATGTAAGGGCAGGGGAGATATCCTAGAGATTTAAGTAATGGGTGTAAGGGCCAGGAGTATCTCGGAATTTTGTATGGTTTAAGAGACCCGTGGAAATCAAAATTTCTGTATGGAGTATAAGAGACTGAGGAGATATCGAATTTCTATGTGGGTGTAAGGGCAGGAGATATCTTTGAATTTACGTGTGGGTGTAAAGAGACAGGGAGATATCCGGGAATTTGCATTGTGGGTGTAAGGGCTGGGAGCTATCCAATTTACGTAATGGGTGTAAGAAGCCGTGAAATCAAAGAAATTTAAGTAATGGGTGTAAAGACCACGGGGAGATATTCGAATTTACTGTGTGGGTGTAAGAGACCCGTGGAGTTATAGAAATTTACGTAATGGAGTGTAAGGGCAGTGGGATATCGAGAAATTTACGTATTGGGTGTAAGAGACCAGTGGAGATATCGGGAATTTTGTGTGGATGTAAGGGCTCGCGGTGTAAGTGCGAAAGGTTCTGTTTCCGAGAGGAAAATTTGCGAGTCCATGGTTATCACGTAGACTTAGAGTTGAATGATAGGAATTAGGGTGACTCGAAATGAAAACCTGCGGTCATGGTTTATCACGTAGACTTAGAGTTGAGTGATAGAGTCGGGTGACTCGAATTTGGATACCCGTTGGAAATTGCATTGGGTGTTGGTGAAATGAAGCAATGGCTTTCGATATGGATGTCATTCATGACATGGATTAGGGTGACGGCCCATTGGGTTGTCAGTGATTGTGAATTTGGGAAGGTCGACATTTTGAGCGGGGTTGTGTAGGGTTACATGGAGATGCGTGGTTTAATCGTTTAATACTTAAATGACTGGTTTACATACATGGCATAGTGCACATTGCATATCGTGCGATTTTGTTGTGATTATGCGAATTTCGGGACGAAATTCTTTTTAAGGAAGGAAGAATGTAAAACCCGAGAAAATTCTAATTTTCTAAAAAATGGTAAAATGGTAATTTCGGTCAAAACCCGAAATTTCTCTAGATCTCGGATGATGAAACGGACTTCACCATTGGAATCGTCTCGCGAAATCTAGCTACCACGTCGAATTTCGTCGAATTCTGGACAGTTGGAATTTCACGTTTTTCGAGGCACCAGGTATCGTGTGCAGTAAAACGGCTTATAAGAGACATGTGATGTGACAAAAGTCACCTACTACATATACCCATGTGACACGTTGCATGATTAGTGAGATGATGGAAATGAATGAAGCCTTGGAGATTAAGCTATGTCAAAATCAAGTTAAAGGGATAAGATGGGAATTATTGAAATGTTAAATGAGTATAAGGCAAAAAAGTGAATAGCTTTCTTCTCGAAAGAAAGAGCCGTCGTGTAGTATTAGGTGCTCGTTTGAGTTTTTAGAGAGAGAGAGAGTGGCTTCTCTCTAGATTTCGGCGTTCGGACCGTCGGTTCAGCGGGCCAAAGTAAGGCTGATGCTGCCTTTGACGAGGATGCGCGTGGCGCGATTTGGTGGAGTTCAACAACTCCAGTAGGGATCTTTTCCCTACTTGTTTTATTAACTGGCTAAAGAGTCATGTGAATGGTTAAGGTTATTCTTGAGCCCGGTTGGAAATTTGTATTTTTTGGTCTCAGGCCTTTGAGCGATGGAGAAAATCCACATTGTGTGGCCGTGAGCGGTGCCGACCCGAGGTTTCAGCATACCGTTCACGTGATTTTTGGTGTGAATTTTTACGATAATGGTTGCATTCAAAATGAATTACTTATTTGTTAATTGTACCCATGTGGCCAATTTTGGTGTTATGGATTGTGAATTGAATAACATGAATTATGTTAATATATACATGAAAATATATTAGCATGAATATTTGAATTGTGAGAAATAATATAGCAATGCATGAAAATTAAATGTGTTAATATGAGTGTTTGAATCTATATGAAATAATTGCAGAGTCATTGAATTAAATGGACTGTTGATTAGCTTCTAAGTGAGTTAATTTTGATGTTATCAGATGAGAATTAAATACATGTGGTATGTAAGGTAAATTTTGTTAATATATGCATAATTGATATATTGACATGTGTGGTTTGAAATGGCATACTATCATATGCACCCAGCAACCTAAATTATGTATGAGTATTAAGATGAAAGAAATGAAAACGATGTTTCTCTGTGACGCTTAGGCGTGCGTGAGGAGCTCATGAGGACCTGAGACACCTGATCAGGCACATCCGCAGGGATCATGTAATTGCTTGAGTGTGTGTTTATGTTGGATCATTACATGTGCACTTAGGTGGGGAGTAACCCAAGTAGGGTAATTCCACAACTGAGCATTGCTCACCCTGTCAAGGGAATATTATTTCAGGTACAGGGAGCAATCGGGAAGGCGGCACTCATAAGATGCCGTTTTGAGAAGAAAGCCGACATGTGGCTTTGACATGGATTATATAAAACATGTATTAAATTCTTAATTTTAATATATGTTGTATTAAGAGTGATGTATCAACTCTTGAACTATTGGTATATAGTTGATGTAATTTTAATGAGGTGATGTATGAGCCCAAGTATTATTTTTATCATTTTAATTGTATATGGACCGTGTGGTCGCTGTTAATACCGACGTGTTCTCGTGACTCGGGCAGAGCCCCAGACAAATGGCATCACCAATTTTCACGAGCCGCACGGTTACCGAACGCCCACGACATTCACGGCCGACGGCCACAACTAGACCGAAATTCGGGCTTCACAATATGCTCATATATATTGACAATATATCATGTATCAAGGTTCAAAGCAAAATCAAGGACCCAAAATCGATCAATGGAAATATCACCAAAAACTCGGCACGCTCAATATATCGATCGTCAACCTAAAAATTGTGGATAAATTCCGCTTGATTCAGATGCAGTGATGAGGCAAAAGTCGAAATAAACATAAAAATCAGCTAAATATCCCCGATATATCGGGCGATAAATCAAACATAGCCTTTTTTCTTTTTTAAATCAACTCTTTTTAAACCAACACCCTTCAATTTTGGGATACGAATTTCAGGTATAAAACCATTATATATATATATATATATATATATATATATATATATATATATATATATATATATATATTATCTCAAACTTCAATAATATCCTGCCAAATATATTTTAAATATGGATAATCATTATATAATCAGTAATTAACTATATTTCCTGCCTTATATTTCTACTTTTTATATTATCGGTAATTAACTATAAGATATGAATATTAAAATAAATTATGCATCCATCACAATTATTTTATATTATTGAATGCATTTTAATTAAATAAATTGTGATTTTATTATTAAATATATCTTATTTATCTTAAAAATTATTATAATTTCACTTTAATTTTTGTATATTTATCATTTTACTTTTTTTAAAAATTTTTGCATATTATTGAAATTTTGAAATATTAAAAATGTGATTTTTTTTCTTCAAAAAGTTATATAAATATAAAACAATAATAATAATAATAATAAGTTTCAACTATTTTATAAGTTAAAATTAAGGTAATAAAATAAATTATCATTATATTTTTTAATAATTTAATTACTTAACTAAATTTTTTGCATATTTTATATTTATTTATTCTAATATTAACCAAGATTACATGATATATAGTATAAACTATATGATATAATTAAATATACTTGGATAAAGTAAATACTACTTCATTCCCATTTTAAAAAAAGTTATATTTATATATTTAAAATCTAAATATTAAGATTTTGTTTAAAATCTAAGTATTTATCCTTCATTGTATACATTATATTTATAAAATAACTTTAATACAAGCTTTCTTACTTATTTTATAAGTTTTTTTTACTTATTTTATCAAATTTTAAATTGTGTAATCATTTTTAATGAATTTTAAATAATTTATATTTTCCCGATATTCATGTAAAAATATTCATCATATATCTTCGATATATCAAAACTAGAATTATGGAGTTGGTAACCTAATCATCTCCACCATTTCTATGAGAGGCTACCAATCCGAATAAATTAAAACTAGGGGGTCAGTACTTTTTAGTACATGATATCATGCAGTTTACCTTATTCACTACAATGATCAATACTGTTAATTTATTTAAAGATATTTAAAAAATACATGTATTTTTAAAAGTTAAATAATTACTTTTCAATATATATTCTTTTGTTTATAGAATTGTTTTTCATTTCTTACTTGATAATGTTAAATAAAAAATGTTAAAACTTTCTTATGACCAATCTTAATTTCGACAAAGTGTCCTATAAAGTTTTCTTATTATTATGTAATGAAAACATACAAGTCATTTTTAAGTTTTCTATCAATCTTAAGTGTGAAATAAAATCTTTTAATTTCATAATTAGTAACAATTTAATCCTATGTAATATGTAAGGGATTATCATTTCAAATGGACAAATTACACTAGAATTACAACATAATATTACAAAGAATATTCAAACCTATTTGATTTTTATTTTCCACCGATCATGACCGATCATTCAATGTCTTAAAGATTAAATATCCATAGATAACCTTGTATAAGCTTGCCGACAACCTGAGCAGGGGAATGGGGCCAGAATCTGGGAACCCCATATATGACTAGTCCAGGTCTCCGATATGTCCAGTCCTTTGGTTTAACCTCGAGGTGGAGCCTAGCTGAAATTGCATACCGACGCACTCCAATACCGATGCTAATTAAATCGATACCGAAGCCAGGCACTGGGCAAATCCGCCCCAAACAAAAGGTAGTAGCCTATAATCATGACCTTCATATCTACATCCTCCATGAACCGCTCGGCTCAAACTCTTCCTGATCTTTCCACGCAGCTGATCACGCCCAAAGCCCATACATTTACATGGACTCCGTGGACTTTCGAATGTCATAGCCACCGATCTTAACATTGGCGTTGGCTCGATGGGGAAGCATCAATGGGGTTGGAGGGTGTAACCTTAATGCCTCCTTGGTTACACATTGTAGATAAGGAAGGTTTGGGAAGTCGATTCCTGGCCATGACGCTGTCAGCCCGATTACACCTGCCTAATTCACTAACCTTTGTCAATCTTGTTCTTTGATCAACCCTGGCTATGGCCTATCTCAATCGAGATAGTACTTATCACCTGACGATCATATCTTATATTAAAAATAAAATAAAAACTCCGTAGTAATTTTTCTTGTTTAATGTAATACATATATATATATATATATATATATATATATATATATATATATATATATATAAAAGTATAATTAAAAATCAACTCACCCAAAGTAATCCAATAAATGGTGTCCTCACTAAGATCATATTTCTTGTTGGAGAGTAAGCAAAGCATCGACAAAATGCTGTTGGCACCACCGGTCTTGTGGCGGGCAAGGGTGTGTCTTCCATGATTGCTCTAGTGAGCCGGTCGCGGCGCGCACCCCGAGCTGGTCAAGCGCGTCTTTCTGCTGGGAACATCCAGCAGCTCATGGATGTGCTCGGCCACGGTTAGTGATGCGTTGCTTTATCAGATTGCCCACAATTGCCTTGAATTCCAACCCTTGCTCGCGTCTAATACAATCTCTCCGAATTCATACACCTTTCCCAAATGCCAGTCTTGTAATGTTGTTGAACGACACTGCTCCCAAATACTTCCTCAACCCTATGCTCTTCCCAACATTTTCTGCGCATACATTGATTAACCTTTTCAAATGTTAGCTCTTGTTCTATCTACGAAATTACCAGAGAGAATGCAAGGGGAAAGAAAAAAAAAATTTGACTGTAAATAAAATTTATTTTAAGAAGAAGATGAGAGTAATGTAGGTAATAGTAAAAAATGACACAGAGGAGCGAAACGAATACTTACCAGGAATGGTGATGTCTCTGAAAATGGATTGAACCATGGAAGTGACTTCATCTTCTCTGATGGGTCTGAGAGCTTCAAGCCTCTTGGGAGTGAAAAGCTCAATGGTGCACACTTTTCGAACCTTGACGTAGTGAGGACCATAGTTGGCCCACACCAGGTCATTCCCGTCCCTGGTGAATCTTGCAGATGATCTGCTCATGTTCCTATCAGCCAGCTGCTGATCATTCTCCTTCAAAACCTCCTTAGCTAACTCTGAGCTGGAAACTATGACGTGGAGGTTAGACCCCAACCACACAGACATGATGGGACCATAGGTTTGTGACCACTCAGCAAAGCACCGGAACCTCACAGGCTTGATTTTGCTGAGGTTTCCGAGGATGGGCCACGGGTGTGGGCCCGGAGGGAGCTTCAATCTGAGGCGTTGGTAGAGCTTGTAAGTAAGGGCGAGGGCTGTTATTGAAATAAGAATCAGTAGGAAAGCCATTGGATTGGATCGGAGGTATGGTGATATCTGATATGTTGGGTAAGTACTACTTTTATTGAAAAGCAAAGGGGTGGAGGGAGGAGGTATATATAGAAATAGAATTAATGGATGATGGTGGTAGACTGCGGTGGTGGTGGTGAAGGTGGTGGATGACCTCTTCCGCATGTTCTAGACTCTAGAAGTAGGAGGAGAATGTCTAGTTTCACCTTTCTGCCTTCTCTATAGCTTGCTGTGAGGTATATATAGAAATAGAATTATTAATGGATGATGGTGATAGACTGGTGGTGGACGGACTCTTCCGCATGTTCTAGACTCTAGGAAGTAGGAGGAGAAATGTCTAGCTCACCTTTCTGCCTTCATGGAAGCTTAACAGCCAACCACCAAAACATGTTGACCGTATTTATTGATTCTCCATTATTATTTTCATTTTAGTTTTTGTTTACCAAGTAAAAACAATGAATAAGTCAAGTACTAAATACCCAAAATCTGATTGAAGCAGTGTGGTGTCGTTGAAGCATTGTGTTTTTTATCTTTGCTAGCCCCGGAAGTCATTGTTGCTTTGCTAGCCCTAGAATGTGGTTTTTGTTTGGGCTTGTTCTCCATATCTTTGGTCAACATATTTATGTTTTTTTTTTTTTGAAAATGTCAACATATTTATGTTATTACCATATCAAGTTTCCTCTTTTCTTTTTTAGATTATTTCTTTTTACATAAACGTCTAAACCCTCCGATCTTGCCAAGAGCAATTTTAGATTTTTCCACATAAACTTCCGCTTCCAAGGTTTTGACATCATTGATTATATATTGAGTTTGCTTGGCTGTTGAAAATCCAATCAAAAGTAAAATTTGATAGAAAACCAAAAATCTAGATTGAGGAAATAAAGATTGAATTTATTTTCTACTTGGTGGGATCAATAAAATGTATAATCACTTATGATAAAGATAAAGTTAGCATTTAATACATAATATCGATAAGCGCACAAACGTCCCTGCTTTGCACGAGACGTCCTATTTTGTTCTTTTTATTTCAAGATAATTCATAACATTTACTTTATTGATCACCATTTCTATCAAGTTAAAATATCATGTATTTAACAAACACGATTAAACATCTCACTAAATTGATTGACAGACTTTTTTTCATCATGGTATGAACACGCGAGCCACGTAAAGAACGTCAGTGGGATATTATCTGATATCAAGTACTGATGACTTAAACCTTTAAAAGGGGATATTGTATCTTAATCAGTGGTATTAGTTCGACCCCTTGTGGTAGAGTTGTACCGCTCTGCGCTCCTCCCAAATTACATGTAAATTCAATATACATACATTTGACTTAAAAGATCTTCTATGCGCAAGCACGTAATTCCAAATATTAAAATAAAAATAATAATATACTTTGTTTTTATACTATTGAAGCGTAGTCCAATGAAAAACTACGATACGATCTCTTATGTTAATAATTAATGTAATATTTTTTTAGAACTAATATGATATCAAACTAATTTTTGTTATACTTAGATTAACATATAGTATGGTGTTAAATATTCTTATGACATAAAAATAATATTAAAAAATCTCATTTCTAATTTTTACTTGCAAAAAAAATTAATTTTTAATTCAATTTAATAAAAAAATCATTTCCAAAACTTTAATTTTTCAAAATTTCTCATCTTATCATTATTAAAATAAAAAATAAAACCTCTATTTATATAAAAAAAATTAATTAAGTTCTTATCTCATATTAAGGAAAGAATATTTTATCGAAAAATCTAAAAAAAAAAAACTTATGGCCAAAAAATTATTTAATGTTGTCAACTGACAACTGATCAAACTAGGCCTACATGAGTAAAAGGACAAAATCCGATAAAATCGACCTAATTTATATCGTATTGGTATTTTACTATCCCAATTCAATCTCAATTTTGGATTACTATTAATTAACGGAACGAACTCAAATTGTCAAATCTAATTACGCATCTTTTCAGAAAATTTCTGATATGACTATATTTAATATTTTCTGAGTTAGAAAAAGTCGATTAGAAGACAAACGTGAATTGGACCGGTTCACCAAACGCTAATAAAAAAAACTCAACAACCAGCTAAAAGCTAATAGAAGCAAAAGTCAAAATCCCGCTTTCCGGTTTGAATTTTCAGATGTATGGATAGATGGTATTGATGGGATTATTTTAATGGTGCGTGTTTCATGTAATATATGAAGTTTGTTTAATGCATGATTAGAAGAATATTTTAACTAATAAATGACTATTACTAATGTTTCATCAATGGTATGTTTATTCCGATTAATTTTATAGAAAATGTAAAGAAAAATAAAATAAATAAATTCTAAATCCAATATAATATTTTTTATCTATTATTTAAAATTTATTTCATTTTTTTAAATTCATCAATATAAAAATTAAATAATTTAGAGTTTATTTTCTAAGGAAAAATGCAAGAGAAGCTTTTGAAATATAACAAGTGGTACAGGGTGGCATGGGGAATGAGAGGTCCTAGCCTCAAAATCCAGTCAAATTGAATAGAAGTGGGAAAAAAAAAATACAAAACATTAAAGTAGAAGGAAAAAAAAAGTAAATGAAAATAAAAATATAATTGAAAATCAATAAGTTATTTATATTTCTAACTTTAAATTTAGGGTTTTAGCTTTCACTCGTATTCTTTAAATAGTCTAATTTTTGGATTAACAAATTTATTGGATTACCAAATTTAGTATGTGATCCGTTAAATAAGTTAAAATAATCTTTTTCATCTCTCGTCATATGTCACTGTTTAATTCGTTCTCAAATTTTTTAATTTTATTTTACAAAAATCAGTTTTATCCCCCATCTCTCTCCTTTTCCATCATTAAGCCATGGCAACCTCTTGTTCCACTGGAGAATCCTCCATTTAATCTCTCTGATTTTATCATTTTTTCTTCTTTGCTTTGGTTCCGACTGTTTTGTTGTGTTTTATATAAATATATATATATTATTATTATTATTATTATTTTTTTTTCTTCTTCTTGTTCTTCTATGTATCCGTTTTTTTATCTTTCCATTTCCTACATGAAACTGAGTGAAATCATCAAATTACTGCAAATTGCTTGTAATTTTGTATATAGTTAAAGAAATTTTGTCTCCCTTTACATGATGAATACCATGACGATTGAAAAATTCCTTTCAATTATAGTCAAACTTGCATCCCAAATTCCATTTTTCAATATAAAATCGAATACCATTTCTATCTATGCTTTGAATGCCTTACCTTCTTAAGTGCCAATCCACCTCCGTTATCTCTTAATGACATGGGCGGAGAATATGAGAGAAAGGGGGAGGATATCTTTGCGAACATTTCTCCAGTTCCAAGACAATAACAATGATAGTGGAAAATCGATACACAAATGAGGCTTAAAATGAACAGCATTCCTTTTCTCAGGAACAACATTTTTCTCACTTTCCCCTTAATCAAGAAACGAATTCTTCACTACTCCAATAGCATGTGCAAATGTCTCTAGCGAAAATGGTTATGTACAACTATGTCATCTGGAAATCTTAGCCTAAACAATTATAGAAACATCTTTTTTGTTGGAGTAAATCAAATATATACGATATATTAAAAATAATATGAATTTAGGCTATTAAATAAAGTTATGCTAATTAAAGTGATTAATTTAAGTTTTGGGGCCTTAATTAATATATTATAAAGTGTGGGCATTAATGTAGAGATAAGCGTAATTTATATTTTTACGACTGCTAAAATGTAAATTACGAATACGACTATTCAGAAAAGAGAAATTCTATTTGGTTCCCATTGCTTATACACCTCTATATCATATATTATCCCATATTTAATTCTGCCTCTAATGGGGTGTATAGAGAAAATCACAAGTAAATAATTTCTCATTCATAAATGTATCGCTTTGTTTACGTAATCGTGACGCTTATCGTTCATAAACGTACACGATTTGCTTATAAATGGTGAGTCGATGGTCCCTGCATCACACTATGATTTTCACTTCAATTCCTACTGGCCGCATAAATATTGGGATAAAACTAAACAGATCCAAGATCATAAAAGTCTCTCACTCGATCCAAAATATTCTTCT
This sequence comes from Tetrastigma voinierianum, assembly GCA_016808115.1. Classification (NCBI taxonomy): domain Eukaryota; kingdom Viridiplantae; phylum Streptophyta; class Magnoliopsida; order Vitales; family Vitaceae; genus Tetrastigma; species Tetrastigma voinierianum. Next base: position 348,227 of record JAEQBH010005631.1, read on the forward strand.
CTGTTTCTGGGACTGTGCACGATTCCGCAAATCCAAAGATTTTGATTATCGATGATTCAATACGAATGTTCATATTTGGCGAATTATTACATAATGAATTTTAATCTCGCATGTGGTATCACAGCGGTTTCATGTTGTATTGTTGAAAATAAGTTAGAAAAAGATTTTTTTTCTTTTAGGGTCGAAAATATTTTTTCTAAGAGACATTTATGGAATGAACGCCATGAATAATCTAGTTATTTAGTTATTACTGAATATAATATACATATATAGTATTTACAAAATTTACATTCAACAGGTGTTTAATATATATATTTTAAAAAGTGACCACTTTTGTGAAAATTAATTTTATTTCAAAATATAACAAGATTATGTGCATGTAACTTATGTGAATATTAATCAGCCCAAAGGAAAATTAATATTTAACAGAATTGCATGTACACCTATGGTAATAAACGCGTGATAATTATTTGGTTTTACATATGAATAATAAATTGGTCCAAAGAAATATTTATTATTCGATATGTTCTTATTATCGCATTTGATTACTTTCTACACCAAGATATCACTTACAAGCTTAATATTTTTTATCTAAAGATAAAAATATTAATAGTGTCCGATATCTTGAAATGATTTGCCTTATTTGAATTTATTTTTGGTTTTTGAAGGTCTTATGAGTTTATTTTGCTTGTTTATTGTTCTCCTATCTGCAATATTAGTTCTCGCTTCTAACATTAATGCCAAAGATTAATTCTATTCCTATGCTAAATGTCACAAACTTCAAGACATGCAGCATGAGAACCTCAAATAGTTCTGTCATGATCCGACTATGCTATGGGTTTCGCTCCTACACCTCTTACTGTTGAAAGTTCCTCTAATGAAAAGAGGGATATTGAAAGGTGAGAGAAGTCAAATAGCATGTGTTTGATGATCATTAAGAAGGGCATTCCATAAGCATTCAGGGGCACAATATCCGAAATGGTAAAGACAACCAAAGAGTTCCTAGAAGAAAAGAAAGAAGGATATTCACGCACCATCCACATCAAACAACGTTAATCAACAATGTCTGTCTATCTCCTAAACAATGTACCAAATATCATGTTTCGGGCGTGCAAAGAAAGGTACAATTTAATCTAGTTTGTTCTAAGGTTAATTGACTTCTGGGTACCTAAACACACTCGTGGATAGATTCCGTGCAACCACTCATATCAAGCAGTGTCCATGCGGTTGCCCGAAGGTCGTAAAGCCAAATGACGGTGAAAGATACATCTTTGCAAAGTATGGTAAGAAGGTCGAAGTCGAGGCAATCAGACATTTAGGTTATTATTAAAGTCTTGTACTTATTTGATTTGAATGAGACATTTGTTGTACCGCTCCTTAGAAGGAATTTGGTTTCTTTATTTCTCAGATTGACAAATCATATTCTTTCTTTTTGCTCTTGGAAATAATAAATTTAGTCTTTTAATTCAAATTTGGTCGGGTATCGTTCTTTATCTTATGTAGATAACCTTTATATGCTTGATACAATTGCTTCATATCATGAAACCTTGCAATTAAGTACTCGAGGTGTTACAAGAAAATTAACCAATGAGAATTCTTCATCATTATGGCATAAGAGATTAGGTCACATCTCCAAAAGGAGAACTGAAAGGCTTGTGTCAGATGAGATTCTAGATTCCCTTGATTTTGTAGATTTTAAAATTTGAAATAAATTGTATAAAGGGAAAACAAACAAACATAAGGAGATCGGTGCCAATGTGGCTACGCATGTTTTATAATTGATACATTCAGATATTTGTGTCATTTCCGCGCTTCATGGAATGGCTAATAATATTTTATCAATGCGATGGGACGATTTTTCAATGCTATGGCTACCTTTTATCTCATTCATGAAAAATTTCAATCATCGGAAGTGTTCAATCATTCAAAGTTGAAGTTGAAATCAACTCAACAAAATGATTAAAACGCCGATCCGACCGCGGTGGTGAATACTATGGTATATGACTCGCCTCGTGAAGAACGTCCAGGACCATTTGCTAAATTCCTAGAGGAGTGCGGTATCGTCCCACAGTACACCATGCCAGGTTCTCCAAGCATGAATGATGTTGCTGAAAGGTGAAACATAACGCTCAAAGACATGGTAAGAAGTATGATTAGTCATTCTAACTTGCCAAAATCATTCTAGGTAGCATTGAAGATCGCAGTCAGATATCCTTAACAGAAAGTACCAACTGGGCTAAATCGCTTAAAACCCCTTATGAACTTCTGACCGGCAAGAGGCCTAGTCCGAAGCACTTACATTTGGGGATGTCTAAGGAAGCAAGCCTTATAGGCCATATGAAAAGAAATCGATTCAAGAACGGCGCTGATATTTTATCGATACTCAAAGATCCAAGGGTTACAAATTATATGATCCTACTACTAAATCAATTTTTGAGACAGGAAATGCTAGGTTCTTTAAGGATGTTGAGTTTGATGGGGAAGATAAGGATAGGGATTTTATTTTTGAAGAGGAATATGTTGATATTCCCTATAAGACCCGAGAAAATTCCAATTTTCGGAAAAAAGGTAAAACGGTAATTTTGGTAAAAATCCAAAATTTTTCTAGATCTCGGATGACGAAACGGACATCACCATTGGAATCGTCTCGTGAAATCTAGCTAACACGTCGAATTTCGTTGACCCCGTCGACTCGAGACAAATAAATTTCACAAGCCGAGGCAACTATGTGCCTGATGCCGTAAAACGGGCTCGAGAGACACATGTGATGACAAAGTCACTACTACATGTACTCATGTGACACATGTTGCATAAGTAGAGAGATGATGGAAATGGATGGCCTAGATAGTGCCAAGTGTCAAAAATCTAGAAGAAGGGACATTATGGGAATTAAATGAAAGTTTAATGATAATAAGACAAAAGATGAACGGTGTTCATCTTTCAAAAATACAAAAACCGCAGAATGTTGAGGTCTGGCGCAAAGTAGTCGGGAGACGATTTTTAGAGAGCAGAAGGAGCTCATTCTCTCTAGATTCACCAATCTAATTAATTCCGCTCAACTGCAGCAAGAAGCAGTCAATCTACGCTACGAGGGCTACGCGCTGACACCGATTCATGAAGCCGATAACCCGCGAGGGATCTTTTCCTGCTTGCGTTAATCTTTGGGTAAGAGCCATGTAAATGGTAAGGAATATTCTGAAGCTTGTTTTAACCATAAACTCGGTCTCAAAAGCTTTGAACCGAGTGGAGAAAATTCCTATTTTATGTGGTCGTGAACAGTAACCATAGGGTTTTACTATTCATGTGAATAGTGACATTAAATTTTTGGTGTGAAAATTTGTTTGGTTGAGTGATTCAAAATGAATTGCTCGTGTTTGTTAATTGTAGCCCCATGTGAGCTAATTTCGTGTAATTATCAGAATTCTGCATAACATGTTTTATGTTATTTAATTATGTTAATATATATGTACGTGAATATAAAGTATTAGCATGAATGCTGTCGGACCAAGATCACGATTCCATACGCACCACCCTGTAATATTGTGAAATGAGTGCATGACATGAAATGAAACAAAATGAAATGTTTGTGAAAGGAATTTTGACTAAGATTTTTCTGAGAATTGTGTTGGGAGATTGTCCAACACCACGCCTGAGGGGCCCATGAATCGCTTCTGAGGGTTATCCAACGTATTCACGAGGGTTGTCCAATACTTGACCTAAATCCAGAGGTGTTTTCAAGAACAAAAAGTTTTGCTTCAAAATCGATTATTTTACTCGTGATATTAGCTTAGCATCCGCAGGGGAGTTTCTGGTGAGGACTCTGACACGGATCTGGGCCCCGTAGGACATTTGAGTAGGTTCATGTACTGCTTTGAATGTGTTTGTTTTGCCATGGCATGTGCACTTAGGTGGGAGTAACCCATGTAGGAAATTTTCTCTATCGCTCAAGCCACCTCGTCGAGGATCACCATTTTTGTGCAATAGGAGGATCGGGAAGGCGACACTCATTAGAGGCCGTTTGAGAAGAAAGCTCGCTGCGGGCTTTGGTAGTTATAAGTCAGATACATGTATTAAAATTTAAGTTTTAATATATGTTGTATAAGAGTAATTTATTAACTCTTGAACTATGGTATATAGTTGTATTTTTACGAGTATCGATGTATGGGCCTACGTAGTCGTGTTTACTCATGTACATGTCTCATGAGATCGATGTCGGGATTGTGCCAGTTCGGGTAGAGCCGCTCGCACAAAGCGAGACTCGCCCTATTTTCATGAGTGGTGTCGTTACCCGACATCCACGACATTCCGCTGGTCAAGGGCTGTCAACGACACCTGGCGTAGCGCCACCCAGTATCGAACTAAGGTAAACGACAATTTAGGAGCTCTGGTTTGGGCATCCATAGCTTAGTCCCGATACCGCCACTGCATCGCAGCTTTCATGAAACGATTACCTGGGAGCTCGGTGGGTGTAGAGCCAGGTTTACGTAATTACCTAGGGCTTCGAGCCTCGTTTAGCCATGGTCATAAGGGTAAGAACGTCACACTGTACAACTCAATGTTAGAGTTTAGGTATGTGATTACCTAAGAAATCACGGGACATGACTAAAACACTGCATGCACTGTGTTTTATGTGTGATTGGGTGTATAACATGTTGATTGTTGTGAATGTTGTGTGATTGTGTGCTTAGTGATTAGCACATAGGAAAAAAATGAAATGTGATAAAAGGATGGATTTTGTGATGTGTGATTGAATTGTGTGATTTGTATGCTTGGTGAGTAGCATAGGAGAAAACGTTGAACACTAGGGCCGAGAAATATAACCTTAGGTGTTCGAGAATTTTTGGGCAGAATGGTCTAGAAAATTCTGGACAGTAGCTCCAGTTTTGAGCATGAACAGATCGGTTTTGTGAAATTCTGGAAAATAATTCCACAGACAAGAAAAGGGTTAAATTTAACCTTACAAATTTTTTTTGAGTTGTATGAAGTGCAGTGGTCTAGGCTACTGCATTTATGGAATAGCAAGGAGGCTACTTGAGATGAAAAAAAAATTGATGAGAGGATTTTTTTTTTTTTTTTAAGGTTTTACAGTATGTAAAATTAGAAAAAAAAATGGATAAAATAAATTTTAATAAATTTATTTGGTTATACTAGAAAATGAAAAAAACAAGTCGTATAAGTGTTCCAAAGAGTCGGGTAGTTTTATATATATATATATATATATAAAATATATATAAAAAAAATTTATTATATATATATATATATATATATATATATATAATATATATAAAAAAAACAAGTTTTATATATATATATATATAAAATATATTTTTGGGTAGTTTTCCAAAGAGTTGGAATAAGAAAAAAACAAGCAGGTGCAACTAGAATGGGCCAATACCCTTTTTCTAAGTGCAGTCAACACAACAGTCAGACACACACAGGCCTCGGGCGTGCATGGCCCGGGAGGAGAAGCCTGGGCGCGCAGCAAGGGCGCGCATGGTGGGCCACGATACGACCAAGAGAGGGCACCTACACAACCTAATACATGACATAACCCCGCGCCAACCAAGGCCAAGAAGCTGCAGCGGGACAAGCCGCGGGCGCAAGCCGCTTCATGGCCTCGCCGTTGTGAGGCGTCGCGATACAAAGCATTGTATCGTGACAAGAGCAAGGACTTGACTGGTTGGGGATGGGTCACAATACAATCAATTGTGGTCGCGTGACGTGAGAGCCGCCGCCGCTTAAGGTGTGTCACGATACAACGCTTGTATCGTGACAGAGCGTGGATCGCCAAGGAGAGTCGCATAAATTGTAAGCCATGGCCGGGAAGCGCCTTGTGGGTCGCGATACGTTGCATGACTTGGCTGCTAGGCGTGTCGCGCGAGATCTGCCACGACATGGCCGGCAGCGGCTATTAATTCCGCACTACATGCCCGAAGCGATACGGCACATTGCACGCCACAACACAAATAAGAAGGCGCACGCTGCCCGGGCGCACCGTGGCGCGCAACTGAATCATTGTGGGTGCACTGTGGCACCTAAATCTTGCTGACTCAGTGCACTATTCTAAGTCACTATTTGGGACACTGTTCATGAACACTGTTCACAAGATTTTTCAAAAAAAAAAAAAATAAATAAATAAATAAAAGCAAATCAAATGAAATAAAATCTTTTAAAACAAAATTTTCTAAAATAAAATTTTTTTTTTTAATATGATTTAATAAAATGAAATTATTGTCTTACTATTTACCTACTGACGACATTGTGTATGAAATGTTTTCTATGTGTGAATAGGTCTCGAGGCTGCTTACGCCTTTAGAGATACCGTACGAATTTAACTTTCCATTCGACATGTTTAGATGGTTAGTCGAGGGCGAGTGACGAGATCGCCCGACGAGGTAACGGGTCGCACCATCTGGCCACTGCCAGTGCCTTTGCCGAGGTCGTAGGGGATACATGTCGCTGGCCAACAAGCTAGTGCAAAGCAGTAGCCAGGAGGAATAGATGACATAATGAGCATCCAAGATGGGCGCTGGTACTAAGAGAAGGAAGATTCATCTTCTTCCAATCAGTGGAAAGAAACAAGACTTCGCTTGCAAGGATATTCCAGATGTGGCCAAGGTCATCAGACCAAGGTTGCATGTGGGACATTTCAATGCAGCAAATGACGGTTATTTTTGTCGACACTGACACTTTCGACGGGATTGCCCACGGAGGTAGAAATCCCAAGGTTATGGGACACCTTAGTCCCAATCATCAAGGACGTAGTTGTATGCTGGTCAGACGGGTGATGGTGTGCTACCATTGCTGTACACTTTACATACGAGGAGTGGATTTGCCTCAGAGACAAGGATCCTAAGGCTGGATAAATAGCCCTAATCAACGATAGACAGAGAGGACACTACTTGTTCCCTCCACCCCTAAGAGGCCGTGGGAACCGACGGGCCCCAGTGGTGCCACACTAGCACCTAGTACTCGTGGCAACGAGTCACATAACAAAATGTGTGCCGTGGCCGAGCGTAGGTCGCAGGCCGACTCACAGGATTTACAGCCGAGAGTTCGGGCCAAGCCAGGCGTATGACGTGTTACCATCAGCGCTAGCCCGGCAATGAGGCTAGATTCCAGGGAGGCGTAGATCTCATGGTATAGCAACCGAGCGCGATTAGCCTGATATGTGGTAATGCTTTACCCTTACATTTGTTGACTAAGAGTAGCTTAAATCGGATGCACTGTTCATTCATTAATGCATCTTCAGGTGACAAATTCGGGGCTGAGGTTAAGGCCTTTAGAGTAGCCGTGTAGATGTTCTTCCCTAGACGTGGTGAGAGTTGACCACAGGCTCCGGGATTATGAGTTACTGAGATTCGCCATGGTGGACCCCCTCGTGATCTGGTGTCACAAAGATGGCATCATTACGCTCATGTGCACGGTAACAACATCGCGTCGAGCCTGGGTGTGGGTGCATGGTATGGTCATTCACCACTCTTTGACGAGCGTGGGCTGGGTTTGTCTTTGACTACGATGAAGACCATAGTTCGACTAGGAAATGGGGAGTAATTAATGTTAGGTAAAGTAAGAAGGGTCAGTAATCCCTAAGGTGAGAAGCCCGGAGTTAGTGAAGGAGACCCGCTAGAGTATCCGAAAGGTCCCGGTGTGGGTGTAAGACCCGGGAGATATCCCGACTCTCGTGGGTGTAAGAGACCCTGGGAGATATCCCGAATTTTTGTGTGGGTGTAAGAGACCCGGGGAGATATCCCAAATCTCTCGTGGGGTAAGAGACTCGAGCTATCCTAAATTTCTATGTGGGTAGAGACCCGTGGAGAACCAAATTTCGTAGGTGTAAGAGACCACGACATCCTACTTGTGTGGGTGTAGACCTGTGGAGATATCCGCCTGTGGTGGTAGAGACCTGTGGAGCAATCCAGACTTCAGTGGTGAGGTAAGAGAACGTGGGAGCTATCCCGACTCTTCGTGTGGGTGTAAGAGACCCATGGAGTCAACTCGAATTTGTATAAGTGTAAGAGACCATGATATATTCAAATTTATGTGTGGATGTAAGAGGCTCAAGAGCGAGGGCCGAAAAGTTCAAGGTTCGAGAGATAAAACACACCGTCATGTTATCACAAAGACTTAGAGTTGAGTGATAGAGCTCGAGTGACTGAGATGAAACACACTAAGTTATCACGTAGACTTGGGAGTCGAAAGTGACAAGAGCCCGAGTGATCGAGATTTAGATACCCTTTTTGGAAATTGAATTGGTGTCGTGAGCCAAGGGCTCAGATATGGATGTCATTCAAGATGGATTAGGTTGACGGTCCATGGATTGTCAGTGATTATGACCTTGGGAAGGTCAACATTTACACACCGCTAGGAATCAGGTAGGTTACATATGCACGGTTGAACGCGGTACGGTGATAAAAGGACCGACTCACCTAAGCCTGCATTTTCTAGTCATGCCATTTAATCTTTCACATCGGGAGAGATTCTACCTAAGCAGCATCCGCAGATCATCCGACCATGGAGTACCGCATCCATAGTGCTCCGATAGAGACCTCGAGGCTTCACGAACGACTGGGAAGAGTCCAAAAGGCTACGTGGGCAATACCTACGACCATGAGTACAACTTTCCACCCACGCATCTGATGGTCACAGAGAGGACTATACAAAAGCTGGGAGGATATGCCGTGAATGCTACTCGATCATATGGGTAGCCGGGAAGAGCACTCGTTCTAGTGAAATTCCGCCACAACAAATGGGCTATCGTGCGAGTATATAGATGGCGCCCATATGAGTGGTAAGGAGGCCAGCGTGATCACCGATATGTTAGACCGAGGTAGCAAGAGAGCTCCATCATCGGGTCTTGATCCGATTAGAGACACCGGTGAAGGTGAGCTTGATACGACAAATATTTTCACCGCCGAGCCTAAGAGCCATGATGATGTGCGACGCCGACCCTTAAAGTTCGAGGTCGTGATCACGTCAAGGTGATGCCTAAGAGGATGGCCGTGTTCTGGCAAATGGGAAACTATCACGAGGTTTATTTGGGCCTTCGAGATACTGAGATAAGAAAGATTGCAGCCAGCATCGGCCGTTTATCGCCAGCATGCCCGTGTGTCCACGAGGCATTTCACGCCTCTATGCTCGAGGTACACCCGCATCCGTACCATGTAAAGTGAATCGGGAGAAATTAAGGCTGATACCTGACGACCTTCGAAGAGGGACCAAAGGTGCTTTATGGATAGCCTGGATCAAGCCGGCGACGCAAGACCATGAGGCAGTGAGCGCTATGGCAGCACCGTGGGAGTGGAGGACCAACGCGGGAGCCGAGACGACGCACACCCATCCTTCGTTTAAGGGATGAAGGTACGCGGTTTAATTGTTTAATACTTAAATGACTAGTTTACATGCATGTAGAATGCACGGTCATATGCATGTGTTTTGTAGCATTGTACGCACTCGTGATCTATTATCCATTTTAAGGAGGGGAGAATAAGACCGAGAAAATTCCAATTTTCTAAAAAGCGGTAAATGGTAAACGGTAATTTCGTAAAATCCAAAATTTTTCTAGATCCTACGACGAAACGGACTACACCGTTGGAATCATCTCGCGAAATCTAGCTAACACGTCGAATTCCGAGACAATAATTTCAAGTTTTCTAGGCACCGTGCTCGGGTGTTGTAAAATCCGTTTGAAAGACATGTGATGACAAAAGTCACCCACTACATGTACCATGCATTACATGTTGCATGAGTAGAGAGATTATGGAAATGGACGACCTAGATAATGTCAAGTGTCAAAAATCTAGAAGAAGGGACATGATGAGAATTAAAATGAAAAGTTTAATGATAATAAGACAAAGATGAACAAAGGTTCATCATCTTCAAAAGACCAAAAAACGGGCAGAATGCTGAGGTTCGTGCAAAGGGCCGGGAGATTAGATTTTTGAGGAGAGAAGGGTTTCATTCTCTCTAGATTTCTCACAATCGACCGCCGATTCTCAATAGAGCAAGAAGTAAAAGTCATCTACGACGAGGGCTAAGCTGCTAAGACCGACGGTGTGGAGTTTCAACAACCCAAGAGGTAGGATCTTTCTACTTAAGGGCACTGCAAGAGCTATAGTAAATGGTTAGAATGTTCTGAGGCTTGTTTAGCGTAAACCTCATTTCAAAGCTTTTAAACCGGAGCGGAGAAAAATTCCTATTTTGTGTGGTCGTGAACAGAACTGAGGTTTCACTGCTCATGTGAATAAAGGACACTAAATTTTTTGTGTGAAATGTGTTTGGTTGAGTGATTCAAAATGAATTGTTTCATGGTTTGTTAATTAGCCCATGTGAGCTAATTTTGGTGAAATTGATTGTGAATTTGCATAACATGTTTTATGTGATTTAATTATGTTAATATATATGCATGTGAATATATTAGCATGAATGTGTTGAATTGGATATCATGCATTTCATATGCACCCAGTAAGCACCCTAGAATATTAGGAGGAGTGCATGACATGAAATGAAACAAAAATGAAAAATGTTTGTGAAAGGAATTTTTAATCTAAGATTTTTCGTGGTAGAATCAGGTTGAGATCATTCAACAATTCACGCTGAGGGGCCTATGAATTGTTTCTTGAGGGTTATCCAACACATTCATTTCGAGGGTTGTCCAATATTTGACCGAAACTGGTAGAGTGTGTTTTCAACAAAAGCTTTTGTTTTGAAAATTGATTATTTTACTCGCATATTGGCTAAGGCATGTGTGAAGGAGTCAATGAGGACTCGAGACATGGGTGTGGGCATGTATACATTCGAGTAAGTTCATGTAATTGCTTGAATGTGTTTGTTTGTCATGGCGTGCGCACTTAGGTGGGGAGTAACCCACGTAGAAATTCTTCTATCGCTTTCGCTTTCACCACGGCGGATCACCATTTCGTGCACAAAGGAGCGATCGGGAAGGCGACACTCATTATGTCGTCAGAAGAAAGTCTGCTTGCGGGCTTTCGTAGTTATGTTGTATACATGCATTAAAATTTAAGGTTTAATATATGTTGTATAAGAGTAATTTATTAACTCTTGAACTATGGTATATAGTTTGTGTGTATTTTGACGAGTATCAAGATGGCCTAAGTGGCCACAAGTTTACTCATGCACATGTCTCAGCGATCGATAAATGATTGTGTTGTAGCTCAGAGCTCCCCGTACAAAGGAGACTCTGGCCGATTTTCATGAGTGGTGTCTGGTTACCCGACATCCACGATTATTCAGCGGTCGACGGTTGTCAACTGACACCTCGCTTTGGGGCGTCATTCTACAACCAGTATCGACATTAATCAAAGTTCCTATAACCGAGCATCGCTCAATAGCGCAGCCAAATCAAACAATATCCAAGAACCTACCGCTCCGTATGAACAAACTCTACCTCCTCCAGAACCTACGCCATTAAGGAGATCCACTAGAGAAAGGAGAAGTAAAGGCTGCATGATTACATCAGATTCTTCAAGAACATGAGTTTGACATTGCGCGGTGAAGATGATCCAATCAACTTCCGCCAAGCCCTCGAAAGTTATAAATCCCAAGAGTGGATTGATGAATGAGGAGAGATAAAGTCCATGAAAGACAATGACGTCAGATCTGGCCCCATCGTCTCGGTTGTGTGAAACCCATTGGTTGCAAATGGATATTTAAAACCAAGAGGGATTCTGGAGAGATACAAAGCTCGTCTTGTCGCTAAAGGTTATACACAAAAAGAAGGCATCGATTATAAAGAGACTTTCTCTCCGGTTTCATCGAAAGACTCTTTTTGGACAATAATGGCACTTGTGGCGCACTTTGACCTTGAGTTTCATCAGATGGATGTTAAGACTCGCATTTTCAATGGGCGGACATTGATGAAACAATCTCATATGGTGCAAACTTAAAATTTTAAGGCCAGGAGACAAAGAAGATGGCTTGTGTTAAAGAAATCAAGCAAGCTTCTGGCCACGGTATTACAAGTTTCATCAAGTTATCATTTTGTCTGATTTTGAGATGAATATGGTTGATTGTTGTATATACCATAAGTTCAGTTGGAGTAAGCATATTTACTTGGTTTTATATGTTGATGACATATTGCTTGCCACTAACGATATAGGCATGTCGTGATAAACCAAGAGAGATTTCTATCAAAGAAATTCGAGATGAAAGATCTTGTCGATGCTTCTTTTCAGGTTGTGCATACAAATATACATCGGATCGCTCTGTATACTTGGTTTATCACAAAAGAGCTATATTGAGAAAATTCTTAAAAGGTTTGGCAAGCATGATTGCAAACCAAGTGACACCCCTGTGGCTAAGGGAGACAAATTTAGTCTCAGTCAATGCCCCAAGAATAATTTTGAGATTCAGGTGATGCAACAAATCTCTTAGTGCCGCCACAGAAGTCCGGATATGTTCGCTACGTACGCCATTCCGATATTGCGTACATTGTTAGCATGTCATGTATACTTAAGCAATCCTGGAAAGGATCATTGGATAGCAGCCAAGTGAGTCACGAGGTACTTACAGAGAACAAAGACTACATGCTCACTTATCGTAAAAGCTCGATTAGGTTAGAGATTATTAGGATATTCTCAATTCGATTTTGCTAGATGCCAGATAGCATGAAATCTACTTCAATCTATATCTACTTACTTGGTCGGAGGTGCTGCATCTCGAAAAGTAAGCAAACAATGATCGTGAGCTTTTTCCCACCATGGCATTTCGAGTTTGTAGCTTGTTATGAGGCATCTAATCATGGAATATGGTCATGAATTTTCATTAATGGGCTATGTATTTTGGATGGCATTGGAAAGACCACTTAAGTTATTTTGTGACAATAAATCAGCAGTACTATATTCCAACAACAATAGGAGTTCGACGAAGTCAAAATTTATAGACATCAAATTCCTAGTTGTCAAAGAAAGGGTTCAAAGTGGACTTATATCTATAGAGCACATCGACAAACTCCATGATTGTGATCCACGATCAAGGGATTACCACCAAGGTCTTTCTTATGAGCACACGCTTCAAATAGGTGTGGTTTCTCTTAGGATATGTCGCTTAGTGGGAGTTTGTATTTTAGATGCTTTATTTATAGATACATTTCATATGGATATTATGGATTTAAGGTTATTTATCGCAAGAAAGTATTCACTTATTCACTCGATTTTGTATGGTTTGATCTCACTAAGGTTTAAGAAGGACCCGCTTGAAATAGGCATGTTAAGATCATATCGCATGAAATTTCCATACACATCCACACTTGATCTTTGTCATTAGTCGTATTGATATATGTGATCATCGAAGGGTCTAGTTACGAAATATGTAACTACGATCGCTGCGTTCTATATCGTGTGGTTAATGGACAAGATTGTTAAAATATATAAAGTTTTGATAGCAAAACTCATGAGCTTCATAAAGTATAATTCACGCTATAGTTACATATATAGCCCAAGTGAGATTGTCGAGTAAAATCAAATATATGGAATGACAGGCTAAATAAATGTGAATTATAGGCTATCAAATAAAGTTAGGCTAATTAAAGTGTGATTAATTTAAGTTTTGGGGCCTTAATTAATATATTATAAAGTGTTGACATTAATGTGTAGAGACAAGCGTAATTTCTATTTTTATGATGGGTTAAAATAGAAATTACGAACAGACGTGACTGTTCATAAACAGACGTGATTGTTGACGAATAGACGTAACTGTTCATAAACAGACACGATTGATTATAAATAGGGGTCATAGTCCCCAGATTACACTATGATTTTCAATTCTTCCGATTCCCATTATGGAGTATAAATATTGCATAAAACTAGCCAGAATCTGTAAGATCATAAAGCCTCATACTCAAATTCAAAATATTTCAATATTTTGTTATGGATTCAGGTATGCTTCTGCAAATCCAGTATTTTGATTCTTGATGATTTAATATGAATGTTCCTGTTTGTGTGATGGTTTTCACATAATGAATTTTAATCTCACATTTTTTCCCCAAATTGTAACGAGGAAGCCAGAAATGGGTTTCCTTAATGTCGAGATTATGATTCTTGCAACATCGTATCGAGAAGCGCCTTTGGAATAGAAAATTAGAACTGCAAAGCGATTTCTCGAGGTTGCTATCGACAATATTAAAGATTTTGATTCGTATAGCTTAAGTGATCAAGCCGAAGAAAAAGCAAAAACAGAACTGGTTTTTCAAGGGTTTCAAAGTGTATGACCACAACACAATCTGAGATCATGCAGCAGATGTTCTCCGATGAGCTGGTTGAGGAGAGATAGGGGTTGAGGATAAAAATTTTGGGCCAATTAGATAAGGACAAATGGCGATAGAGGAGAGAGGATGGGGATCAAATTATTTAAAAAATATATAAATAAAATTTTTGAAAACAAATTAGACAGTGTCACATGACTTAGGTTAACCTACTAAGCCAATAAATATTCGAGACTAAAACAAGAAGGTATCTCAAACTTGGGGTTATAGTTAAAGCGGAAGTTGGAATTGTTCCAATCAATTTTTCCTTAAACTTATTGTATTTACTTTAACTTAGGAATATGAATATTGAATAATTTAAAATTTTATAAATTTCTAACTAATTTTGATTATATTTGATTTACTTAAAATTTTTATAAACCATCAAATGATAAAATCATTCCTTTATTATTTTTGATTTCTTGACACTTTCTAAAAACCTAACACAAGATAAAAATATGTAAATTTTTAAATAATTTTATTTATATTTTATTTTCTTTAAAAATTTTCACCATACAACCAAACATCAAAACTTGCCACGAGCACGAGATTTTCCTCGTAAACTTCCAAATTTCCAAGGTTTTACATCATTGATTATTCCCATAAATATTCTAAAATGACATGTCATTGACCTTTAAACCATGACGTTGATAATAAATCATCATGTGGTCAAACTATGTTACTTTAATATATTGTATTCTTATTGATAAAAAATATTGTATTCTTCTCTAAACTATATTGTATTCTTCTCTAAAAAAAATTTCACCATACAACCAAACATCAAAACTTGCCACGAGCAATTTTAGATTTTTCCTCATAAACTTCCACTTCCAAGGTTTTGACATCATTGATTATCTCATAAATATTTTAAATTGACATGTCATTGAACTTTTAAACCAAGGACCTGATAATAAATCATCATGTGGTCAAATCCATGTTACTTTAATATATTGTATTTTATTGATAAAAAATATTGTATTCTTTTCCTGGGAGTATTGTATTCTTCTCGAAAAAAAAATTTCACCATTCAACCAAACATCAAAACTTGCCACCAGCAATTTTAGATTTTTCCTCATAAACTTCTACTTCCAAGGTTTTGACATCATTGATTATCTCATAAATATTTTAAAATGACATGTCATTGACCTTTAAACCATGACCTTGATAATAAATCATCATGTGGTCAAACTATGTTACTTTAATATATTGTATTCGTTTTGATAAAAAATATTGTATTCTTTCTAAACTATATTGTATTCTTTCTAAAAAATTTCATCATATGGTCAAACATCAAAACTTGCCACGAGCAATTTTAGATTTTTCCTCATAAACTTCCACTTCCAAGGTTTTGACATCATTGATTATCTCATGAATATTTTAAAATGACATGTCCTTGAACTTTTAACCATGACCTTGATAATATATCATAATGCGGTCAAACTATGTTACTTTAATATATTGTATTCTTATTGATAAAAAAAAATTGTATTCTTCTCTATAGGGGCTATAGCAATATTAAAAATCTTCCATATTATATGATATATAATAGATTTATTTAATTATCTCATGAATATTTAAAAATGACATGTCATTGAACTTTAAACTATAACCTTGATAATAAATCATAATGCGGTCAAACTATGTTACTTTAATATATTGCATTCTTATTGATAAAAAAAATTGCATTCTTCTCAGTAGGCTTATAGCAATATTAAAATCTTCCATATTTATATGATATATTATTAAAGGGTTTATTATTTAAATAAATACATTATAAAAAGAGAAGTTGTTTTAATAAATGATTATTTTTATTTTGGTCAAGAAATTATCACATGATTCACATACTCGCTACCCTAGCCACGGGCCACCCTATGTAAAGCTCATCAAAAACTTTTCCATACTTCCTGATTTTGAATAATTTTTTTCAAAGGTCTAAAACTATTTTTATATTCTTATGTTTGGTTTCATCATTAAAATATAAAATCAAATAAAATATAATCAAAATTCTTCAATTTGACATATTTTAAAAATTTCTTAGTCCTTATATAATAGAGATAAACAAATAAAATAAGTTTGAATAAATATACTAATTTTATTAAGTTCAAATCATTTTTATCTTCCTTCAAGTTTGCTTCCTTCCAATTTCCTTTATTTTCTTCTATATTTTATGTGAATATGAAAGAATCCATAAATGATGATATCTTTTGCTATAGAAACCTTAGTTAAAATAGAAATTGTAAAATATTATTTCGATAATTTATATGCTAACTTTTTTTCATACGGTTTAAGAAAACCCTTGCACTCTCACATCAACAAATCACTGAAGTAAAGTATTTGAAAATTTTATATAAAATTTCATTTAAAAATAAATACATTTAAAAAAGAATATAAAAATAAACTGAAAAATAGTGAAAAATAAGTTGCTTAAAATTATTTAGTAATCTATTTGGTTAGAAGCTGCTAATTACCATAACAAAAAGTGATATTTTATAGTTTTGATTTTAATTCATTTTGTTTTTGAAAATTTTTCCATAAATTAGTATGAGAATCGTACTTTTACTTTCTCTTGTCTCTTTTGTACAAGAAAAGTTCTCTAATTTTTGTACAAGAAGATGACATTATATATATATATATATATATTGTTTTTATATTATATAGTGAGGATTAGAACTTTGATTAAATTATGACAAGTATGGGGTATTTAGTGGGCGTTTGTCCATCTATGACCTTTTCTTAATAATAGAGTTTAGTGGGCGTTTGTCCATCTATGACCTTTTCTTAATAATAGAGGCATGAGTGAGCTATAGAACTAAATGTTAGGGTTATCTTTGGACACAAAAAAGAAGTTTAGGAGGTAAGTGGAACATATGTGTAAAACTTGGTGGCATTGATGCACCTTATCCTAATATTATGCGTTAAACTTCTTTTTTTTGTGGATAAGTGATTATTATACATTTATATTTTCCATACAACCACTCAATCTAGATTTTTTTTTTTCATATTAATTTTTACTTTTCTTTTCATTCGGAATTTTCAACAACGAAGAAAAACACAATATATAATCAACGATGTCTCTTTTTTTTGGACTACAATATGTAATCAATGATGTCAAAACCTTGAAAGTAGTTATGAGGAAAATCTAAAAGTAAGTATTGGCAAGAGATTTAATGGTTTAGACGTTCATGTAAACAGAGATAATGTGTAAAGCAAAAGAGAGAGGGAATATATACGAAATACCATAAATATGTTGACAAAACATATAGAGAAACAGTCCGAACAAAAGCCACATATTCCGCTTCAAAGTTCAACAACACATACCATAACTTATTTTAAATTCAAAAAATAAAAATAGTACTTTTTTGTTTGAAAAAAAAAAAAGAGAAATAAAGACAAAATACAAGATTTAACATTTTTTTAGTACTTTTTATGAGATGGGGATCCTTATTTTCTCATTGACTCATTTGTCACATTAATATGAGATGAGCCTCCCATTGACAATTTTATTTTGAAAATTCAGAGGGGACATAAGGTCCCTAGCATGCATGTAATTCCCACATGGGTGTTCTCTCATTTTAGAACTGCCAAAAACTGTAACCAAGCTCATAATTTTTGTTTTGACATTTTCTTTATCTCTTTAATCAAAATAATTGGCTTTTAGCCAAAAAAAAAAAAAAAAAAAAAAAGGGAAAACAAAGAAGTAAATATTTATAAATGTGTATTGTGTAAATATGTGTTGTGTAACCTACATGTTGTGCATTCAAGGTTCTTTTTTACACGCTTGAAACCTTATTCGTTACGAAGTAACTTCAAAAATTGTTAGTTATTCTATAAACTTATCCTGCTAGGTGATAATTTTCGATTTTATCACTTTCTCCTTTTTCTTTTTCTCTTGCTATGTATGATCTATTTATCCATCCGAGTAACCTACAAACTATCTCTTTCATCTCATGGACAAAGTGGTACTGGGTGGAGTACCACGACTTTTGGGTCCAAACCATACTACATCCGCTGTGCCTAGCTGCTCGAACGGGCCTCGCTGTCCCGATTCAAAACCCAATGTGGCCCAAGACAACCTCATATCTCTAAACCATGCAGCCCATAATGTGAGAAATCCTCACCCCGCCCGCTTCCCGAAGCCCCCAACCGACCAGATGGCCGTTTCACAAGATATTCATCCATGAATCTCTTAATTCACTACATCTTAAAACGAGAATCCCAAATAAGGGAATTAGTTTTTGATAAGGAAAGTCAAAATTTATTGTTGGACGGAGGATATTATCTCCAAAATTAACTGAGAATTGAACTTCGATATGAATGAGAGATTCTATCATCGATGATAGGATTATCTTACCAAAAATCAAGGATAAATTGGAGTATAAACAAAAAAACCCCCCACAGGGAAAAGGTACGCAAACTCCGTCGTATCACTGGTTTCCCCGATCTTCTCCATCCTTTTGGCTAACTTAAGCATCGGAGAGGCGGCCAGCACACTGCCACCATTTTCTATTTTTCTTGCCGGTTCACGTCGTCCCGCTGATGCCCCGAAAGCCAGATTAATCACGCACTAATCCCCTCAACTCTAGGCCGGTCCACGTATCGAGGTCAATTTGTCTTTAAAGTCATCAAAAGAGGTGAAACTCACTCATCGCAGCACAAAAACAGATCTACCACCGGTAATTGTCATCAAAATTAGGTTGCAAAGGCTCATCATCAATATCATGAATGCGTGATGTGGGTGGACTGAGGTTGCTCACACCCCACCCTACTAGGCGGCAGCGTGCTGCCCACTCCACGTAAATCCCCAACCTGCTACTTCCAACGACTTAGAATCCTAGTAAAGCTAAGCCATGTTGTTGAAAACCCTGTAGAGAAAAATCTTTTCTTTTCTAATTTTTGTATTTTATAAAATTTCGACAAAGATAACAAATTCATACAGACATATCCCAAAACCCGTATATACAATTTTACACTTTAGAAATGATGGCAAATCCAACAACATCTCTTCAAAAGAGCCTTAGGCTCATCACATTTTCGCAAAACCAAAATTTTGTACATACATATGTTCCACAATACAATTTCAAAGTATTTCCTTACAAAAACTTGATAATACAGCACTTAAGCTATAAGTCAGGAGAATCCTAATATGTCCCAGCTTTCGGCGTGCCTGTACCTAGAAAATAGTTTTAAATAGGAAAATAATGAGCTAAACGAGCTCAGTGAGTGTATGCTTTATAAAATGCTTGCTTTTCTGAAAATATCTCAAAACTGTAAAACTATCTTTTACAAGACAATTTCAAGAATCCTTGCTTGCTTTACAATAAAAGTTCTAAAACTTTTCATGATATGCTTGCTTGCTTTGCTTTAAAAGTTTCTAAAACTTTTCATAATATGCTTGCTTGCTTTGCTTTGCTTTAAAAGTTTCTAAAAATTTTTCATAAAATGCTTGCTTAAGCTTACCAAAGGGTTGATTTAAACTATATGAGAAATGATTATAAATCAAGATCAACCACCTGGAGGCCTTCTTGCTTATCAGACCAGCAAACACGGAGCTCGAACTTCAACCGCCGCGGAAGGCTGACCTGAAGTCCACATCACCTAGGTAAAGGTCTGGCCCAGCATCACCTTCCCGTAAATATGGTGGAAAGACCTTTGGTCTACGCCACCATATAATAGCTGAAGCTGCCGCTAACCCTATATACCCACGCGCGCTACCGTCTCCCTAAATGTCATTACGCATTTAACTAAGTTCACGATCAGAAAATCTAAAATGCATGAAATGATGTCCTAACACCACCGCGCACGTACGAAATACCTCTGACCGTATGCTTGCTTAAAACTAGGGATTTTCGTTAGGCCCGTTTTATAAAATATACTTTTGCTTTGTTGTTTGAAAACATATTAATAATTCAAAACCATTATTGGCTTGAAATATGGTTCTCGATAATTCAAAACTTACATTGCTTTGCTTAATAAACTCATTGCTTGCTTATTTTAAAATATGGTTTATCATCAAACCATTAAATACCACAGAAACAGTTTATAATAATACACTAGTATTTGAAAATAGGTTTAGAACACACCTTTGTTTACCAAAACTCGAGCACTCCACTCCACAACTTTCCCGCCGCGAGCCTACACACTCAAACGAACACGGCGAAAACATTAATCGTCGCGTATAGCATAAAACTTAACGTGCATTTCACACGCAAGTCACTTTAGGGTCACACAACATCTATATAAATCCAAATGAAATTTACTCCTTGGAGTACCAAAGCCCTAAAGAAAAAGTCCACTATTTTGGCAATTTTTTTTTCCAATAAAGATTCCGGACTTTATTACTCCAAAATTATTCAAACAGTCTTCAAAAATTATGAAACTCTCAAGATCAGTCCTTTATATATCCAATGACATTCAAATTTTCAATTTAAAATTCCTTCCTAAGGCCCTCAACCACATAACACAAGTTACAAATATTTTTTGATGCCAAATTGGTTAGCTCATTGAATCACCTACTATTATCCTTGATTTCTGGGGTCTTAACTCCATAAATTGGAATGTTTTCTTCACTCATTTGAAGCTATGGTTCTAAGTGTTTTTCCAATTGGAATGACCCATTTTGGATTAACAAAACTCAAGTTATTGTGGCCTTACATCTAGACATTCAATTTGAAGAACAGAATCTGCACATAGCTCCACTTTGAAAAATTTATGGGCACTTTGGGGTTACAATTTGCATGAACTTACTTCAAGTAACTTATTCCCATTGAAGTCTATTTTACCCAGAATTTTGAATCACTTAATTTGGATGAGTGAAACTCCACTTATGGCCAAAACACTACAACACTACCCAAAACAGAGCATAACCAGTGAGCTACACGAGCTCACCTTTCAGTCCGTATTTGGGAGCCTTAGAGCTACAATTTTCTCTTGGTCCCTTCTATAAATTTGTAGCCCTATCTCTTATGGTTCTTTACCAATTGAAAATCAATTCATTTGGATGATTATAACTTAATCTATAGCCAAAACAAGAACAAGGGTTTTACAAAATTTTGACAGCATTTCCTTAAAAACCCAACATTCTCCTTTTTACAACCATTCCTCAAAACCAACATGGAATTTACCTAAAACAACTCCACCACACTTTTATTGGTGGTTTAGAACTTCTTATAACCAACCCTAGGTAAAAATCCCAAGAATTCATACCAAGGTCCACCAATCCATACCAAAATCCAAAATACACAAGATTCCATGGAAAACATACCTGAAATTCTTCTCCTTCCTCTTCTTCCTCTTCTTCTCTTCCTTCTCTTCTTCTCCCTTTTCTTCTCCCAACCGTGGAGCCTTAAGTGTGAGACCAAAAAATGAGATTTGTTTGTCTCACCCCTCTTTTATATTAACAACTTTCCTTCAATTACAAGTTGGTCCTCAAACTACATCTTATTTGTACCATAAATTTGCTATTTCTAAATAGCATACAATCTTCTTTTTATTAGCGACCTTTTCATCTCCTTTTTGGCAAATTACAACTTTACCCTTGTTCTAGTACAAAATTCCGGGTTCAATCAATTTATCATTTCACAATTTCATCCTTAAAAACTACTTCCAAAAATATTACAATGGCACTTAAATAATTAAGAAAATCTTTTGGTACACATATGCGCCCCTACGGTTACATGTACCGTACACCCTCTCAGGACAGGGAGTTACAGAGGTGCACATGCATCAATATCATTAATAAAATAGGACAAAGCACACTCGAAAAATGCTCAAATCCATAGATGAAAAAGGCATACCATCCGAGCGAGAGACAACTCAAAAAAATATCAAAAGAAAGTGGCCTGGCCAGACCGGACTCTCCCACGACATGTCCTAAAATATCAAGAGATGCAATATCAATAATAACATCATCCATAATCGCATCAGCAGTTGGAGCAGGAGAAGCATCCTCATCATCTCTCAAAGCAATCACACAAAAATCACTAAGCGCATAATCTGGCTCAAGCTAACTAATGACCATATGGAGTAGCTCCTCAACATAATCATCAGACGACATAACCCCATGAATACCCTCATAATCAACTATCTTGTCCAGAAAGCACAAAGTGAACACACTAGATGGCCCAAGGAAAGGAGGAACGATCAAGGTAGTAAAATTATCAGGAGCCCCACCTCTTAACTGAAGTTGTGAAAAAAGTTGATGCAGCTCAACATGTTGGATATCAATAGGCTCATCAATCGATCCATTGAGATGCAATAATGGCTTTGAAACCCTAACAAAATAGTCAGTCAACCTAAAACTATAAGGACGAACATGATAGTCAAATGGAATGTGATGAAGTTGAGATCTGACCCTCTCCTGGTGCAGTTGTGCCCTGCATAGAAAATCTGCCTCTAAGGGTACAAATCCCAAGCCAAAGGGTGGGTCATGGTCTAAAACCGTGATAAACGTGCTATGACCATGCTGGCCATGCCCTAAACCCAAACCAGACATGTACGACATGTTCCCCCATCATGTCCAAAACGATCGGGCTGTTATTCTAATCAAATGACATGGGTACTAAATCTCTAACAAAATCCCCTGGCTCCACGGTATGTACCTCATCAAAAGTGAATCCTGTCATAAGCAAATCATCACTCCCATGGCTAATCTCCAATACTGGCTCAGAAGTCAAATGTGTCCCTCTTATAGACGGAATAGTGATCTCTCGACCATCATGAATGAACTTCACCTTCAAATGAAGGGAAGATGGGATAGCACCAACATTGTGAATCCATGGGCGGCCTAAGAGTAGGTTAAAGGATATAAGGATCCTCAAAACCTGAAATAGGAAATGAAAAACGACTGGCCCAATCATCAACTCGAGAGTCAAAGTGCCCATCACCTCTCTATGAGTACTGTCATAAGCTCCCACTGTCTATGTAGTTGGCTCAAAACCAGTGGGCCCATATCCTAAAGCTATAGTAGTGGCAAGTGGACAAACATTTAGGGTAGATCCATTGTCCAAGAGGACATATGGAACACGGCAGCCCAAACAACCAACTGATATATGCAAAGGTCGAGTATGGTCTAAACCCTCCTGAGGTAAGTCATCCTCATAGAAAACAATGCAACTGGCTCAACCAGCCGTGAGCATATGTATAAGGCCTTTTGGCAATGTGGTCGTGTCAACTCGAATTTAACTCAAAGCCCTGATCAAAGTCTCTCTATGGGTGGTAGAGGAAATTAACAAGCTCCAAATAGAGATATGAGCTTGTGTACTTTGTAGCTACTTGAGAATCTCATCATCCTCTCTTATTGTCTCGTCTCTAGAAGTATCAGGATCTATAGGCCGAGATGGAATTGGAGGTTGTTGTCTGACCACCCTACCTCCTCTGATAACATACTAAATCTTTGATGTATCAACTGTCGGTGTGGAGTAAGAATAAAAGGAGACTGAACACTATAACATAGCAAAGTCACTAGCCTCGGTGTGGGGATCCAAACTGGAGTGATGCTCTACATCGAAACGACATGTGCGTGAATCTGCTGGCTCAGAAACACCTCATGAACCCCATCATTGCCATAACCATCATCAAATACTATGGGCTCCGTCCCTTAATCATCCCATGACAACATATGGATGCGATCATCAGACTCAACAAAATCAATAGAATGAATACCTCCCACTGAGGAGGAACCATGTGTAGAATAAGCCTAAGGGCTCGTAACTAACGTTAGGTTGTCCCAACTGCAAAATACCCTAATCAATCAAGTCCTGAACAACATGTCTCAAAATAGTGCACTGATCTGTAGTATGTCCAAGGCCCTGATGATAGGCACAATGTAGGTCCATCTGAAAATGAGGGTGAACAACCTACAGTAATGGCCTCGGTGCTAATGGATTGAGTAATCCAGCAGTTATCAATGTCTGTAAGACCTCACCCAAGGCATGCCTAGTAGTGTAAAGTGTCTGAGCTGTCTAGGCTGCTGTGTAGGAACTATGGGCGCTCGAGGTCTAAGATGAGTAGTAGGTGGTCTCTCCACAACCTGTGCAGCGTAAACTGGGTGTGGTGGAGTGTATGGAGTTGGTAACTTAAGCGATTGAACCGATATGGAAGGTCTATACTGAACTGAACCCGTGGATGTGAAGCATCGCGGCGGTCATCAGATGCATAGTGAGGCCCGGTGCCCCCCGCCTCGTATGAATCGATGGCTCCTATATAACGCCCCAAAAATACCCTAGAATTTTATAATAAAAATTATTATATATTCTGGGTATAAATTGAACCAACTTGGGTATTTTCCGGGAATTGTTAAATGAATATTGGATAAATGATTATATGGATAAGAGCCAAATGCAAATATAATATACTAAATGAGAATTGATTACACCCGGAAATTTACCCAAGTGAAAAATGGCAAATTTGAAAATGTGAAAAACGAGACCTACGGTCAATTTGTAAACAAGTTTATATGTCTATAAATATGGGGATTTATGCAAATAGGAATAAGTGTGAGCTAGATTGCCATTTGGGAGAACTTAACCAAAATGCATTTCAGAGCTCAAACAAGGCCTGGAGGAAATGAGATATTTAAAACCAAATAGCAGAAAAAATGAGAAATGAGAATAGGGGTGGAAGGCCAAACATGGCCTTACTAATTTAAATGAGTTTAAAAGACTAAAAGTGGTCTGGGAGCCTAGCCTCGAGCAATCACGTTTTTGAGGGAGTGAGAAGATAAGAGCTAGGGTTGAGGAATATCCAGATTTTGGCAGTGGAGATCATCCCCATTTTTGGTCTCCAAGTGATCAAAGAGGAAGAAGGGAGCTAGTTATTAGGGTTCCAAGAGATTTGAGGTAAGAAATAAACCCAAACCCTTGTTCTTTGTGTTTATTGGGGAAAACCCAAAATGGGATAAAAATAGTTTTGTTTTGAAGCAAATGAGCTTTGGGATTGTGCTGAAGTTGTTTTGTGTTATTGGTTGGGATTAATGACTGGTTTTGTGTAGTGTTTGTAAAAGGGAAAATGTTGGAGTTTTCAAAAGAAATGTCACAAAATTTTTGTAAAACCTATGTTCTGTTTCTTTGGCTATAGATTAAGCGGCAATCATCAAAAATGGAAGTGATTTTAAATTGTTAAAGAACCATAAGAGATAGGGCTACAAATTTATAGAAGAGACCAGGAGCAAATTGTAGCTCGAAGGCTCCCAAATAAGGGCTTAAAGGTGAGCTCGGGTAGCTCACTGGTTATGCTCTGTTTTGGATATTGTTATAAAGTGTTTTGGCCATAAGCTGAGTTTCACCATCCAAATTGAGTGATTCAAAATTCTGGGTAAAATATACTCTAGGGAGACTCAATTTAGAAGGAAGTGTAAGCAAATTGTTACCCTAAAGTGCCCATAAATTTTTCAAAGTGGAGCTATGTGTAAGAACACCGATTCGCTTGCAATCGAGGAATGGATGTAAAATGAATAACTTGAGTTCTATTGATCCAAATTCGATGATTCTAATTGAGAAGAAACCTTATAACCAGCTTCAAATGAGTAGAAGGTACCATTATTAATATATGGAGTTAAGACCCCGAAATTGAGAAAACAGCTGGTAACCGAGTGAGTCAAGTACACGACCAGTTTGGCATAAAGATGTCATAACTTGTGTTTGGGTGATCCAAATGGAGATATCTCAAATTCTAATAAAGATTCATAGAGATATAATTTTTGTGAAGGAAGTATATGAGCAAAATATGGCTCAATTGTCCCCCAAAAATTTGGAAAGAGGTGATTGGTAGACATCAACCCTAACTAAAATCCTGGGGATGCAAATGATTTTGCTTTGTTATTCTTTTGATTGTGAAATATGTGCATGGATTAGGTTAACGAGGGAGAAAGTCCCAGTTGAGGTCGAGATTCGAGACGAATTAAAGGACTACAATTTTGGTTTGTTCTAAGTCTCTTTTTCCTATTTCCAAGTATTGGTTTGTTCTCCATCTCTAACCTCATTTCACATTGCTCAGGAAATGTTTATTTATGAAAGCTACATATTGATTTGAACTGATTGGTTGTGGAAAGTTTGTCAAATATTTGTATGTATGCATTATTTGAACTATAAATGAAAACGATATGTTTGTTCTATCTACCCCTATTCTTGTTTCAAGATTAAATGCTTGTTTAAATGCTTGTAAGATATCGGGCTCGTTTACATCGATTCGGCATGGGCCTGATTCAGATACTTAAAATTTCAAGGACATTTAAAATGAATGGTTTGTACAAAACATACATACTATAATCAGATTTTGCTGAGTGACGGAAAGCCCTTAATAGAATGATTAACCTTTAATTCGCATAAAGGATATATTGGTATACCAATAGGGATCAAATTAGCAGTATTGCAAACGAATGTATTGATGTGTCACTCCGATCCGTGAACCCAAATGACAAGACGTAGTGTTCAATAATTGATTTTTAATAATTCGGGCCAACAATTTCTGGATCAGACTGCGGTTATAAAACAACAATGCTTTTATACCGCCCGCAACCCACAGGATCGTGCTTGATTTTTATATCCTATATAATCGAAAACATAGGTTAAATTAAGTATGGGCATAACCGAATGATTTTTGAGATTTTTGACATATTGGAATTGAAATGCATGATTGCAAATTGAAATGGATAAAAAAGTTATGAAATGCATGATTTGTGATTGGTACCGATTTATTGCATAAGAAAGTATATTTGGAATGATCAATGAACTGTAAATGGATGTATATGACATAAATATATGTATTGTATTTGCATGGATCATTAAAAAAAGATTCAAAAGCATTGTTTAGAATTTTTTTTTTTTGCATGATTTGACTTAAACTGAAATGGAAGAGAATCGTATGTAAACTACTCAAGATGAGTGCTTAGCGTATTGTTTTACCAATGCGCAGGTACCGAGTGATATATAGTGATAGAAAGCGGATCCAAGATCGAGGAATGTCGAGTCATAAAGAAGGAATTGCGGAGTATGCTCCGACTTGTACATTCATGTCATGATTCTTTTTGAACTTTGATATTTTGTAAAAACATTTTGAACTCGAATATCTATTTCGTAAACCATTTTGAAAAGGCATAGAATGCCTTCATTGTAAAATGCATTTTTGTTAAATGTAAATAAGCTTACTGCTTCCTGGTCAATTGAAATCGCTTCCACAAAGATTTGAGAACGAACGTGATTCGATAAACTGATTTGGGCGCATCGGCTTCGCCGCGCCCCGGTTTCGCCTGATCCGCCAATTGGGTCGGGCCTGGTTTGGGGGTTGCCACATCCTACCTCCCCTAGTCTATATGATCCAAATGGCTTCTTCCCCTTACTATCAGAAAAGGAAGAATCCGACCATAAACCGCGCGCCATACCGTCCTCAATACCATACAATGCCTCTATCAAAGCTTTCAGAATCCATATAATCGATACCCCTCATAAGATGTCTAGTATAAGGTCAAACCTCATGATCATGCTAATCGGCTTCTCATCGGGCGGATGGTCAATCATTCAATAACCTTCCTCCCTTCAACGGAGACCGATGTAGCAATCTCATGAGCTCCCTGCCTTATGGCCTCAAGCTCTCTCCTAATGACATCTATGACAATGCTAAAAGAGAATTATTGGATAAACTCATGGGCAAGATCCTCCCAAGTCCGCTTGCGTGAAGCATCCAAGGTGGAAAACCAGTTCTATGCAACACTACTCGGTGACAAAGGGAACAACATTATCAACTGACCCTTATCCAAACCCATGCCCCTCATCAACTGGATCAGACATCCTCAAAATGAGTATGGGCATCCTTCGCCTCAGATACCGCTCCATGTCAAACATCCAAATTTAGGCAAAGAAGTGGAGCTTCATAGGTGTATTTATCAAACTGGCCCCACACATCCATACCTCTCAGAATCTCCTTAATTGTCTAAGCATCCGTTTCACTTTGTAATGCGTCATCGGCAGCACCAACGGTTTGAATCGAACACCCGCATGTGGCAGATCGCTCTGTATACCTCTCTTAATGATAAAAGGAGTGCCATGAGGGACTGTGTGCTTAAGCCATCTAAAACCATCATGGAGGTGGAGGTGTGGTGCACCAAACAGCATCCCTCCTATGCCAAATACGTGGGCCCATCTGGCCTATCAATCCTCCTCGACCGAGGCCATGTACTATATCCTCAAGCACTGGAAATGTACCGTGAGCACCGCTTCAATAACCGCTACATGTGGATCCATATATATATGATATGATGTACGCATTTCATCTACCTCAACTCTAACCCACAAAGATGGTATTAATCACAGTCGCTGAATCCTAAAAGTGTAACCGATACAAATAAGGTGGAGTCTAAGCCAAACCAAAATGAACGCTACTATAATGAAACTGAAATAGGCAATCCATCACCATCACTATGCATAAAACCACCCCACCGAAACCCAATACTCTGATCAATCTCTATATACCCTTGAGAGGAAACTAAAATGGAGATTCTGGATCCACAATTGATAAACTGGGAACCCGCCCTGGGAGGCCTCACAAATGCACCCACGCGTAGATGTGAGTTCTAATTAAGGACTCCAACCTCAACCTAGAAGGTCAATGGTGGCTCTAAAAAGATGGTGGCACTTTAAAGGGGGCCCCTAGCAAAAGTGATCGTACCCTCCAATGATACGCAACCTCCCACATTCCAAAGAGACGGGGCGTCTCCATGCAAGGTGGTCATAACCTCCACACATGCACTTCTCGACATCCGGCACATGCTTGGTGTAAAAGGCTCACTATTCTCAACACTTAGGATAAACCAAGGCGGTATAGTAAACGGTGGGCATCCAAAGAACTCAATGACATCTAAAACAAAAAAGGCACATCGATCATACAAGGTATCCAAAATATAGTTACGGGCTATACAAGCCTTCAAAGATTCAACTTTCAAGATTCATATGTCGGCCACTTCCAAAATGCTCCAAATATGGATATGGCCCATAACTGGCATTCCATTCCCTAACTCACTAGCTTGGTTGAAGGGCAAGCAAGGAGCAGCAAGTCTCCTACCAAACATGAAAGCAAGAGACACAAAGTCGATCGAGACTAGAGGTTTGGAGATAAGGGGATACATGTGCTCCCCACATAGACATGCAACAAGCAATCATGTAGGGAAAAGTAGTCATGCAACAAACAATCATGCAAAGCGCGGGTATATCATTCATATCTACACATAACATAAGTAGTATATATTATGTGAACATATAACAAAAACAACATGCTAAAAGAGGTGATTCGGATGAATATACAATGGAGAGAATCAACATGTCAAAGCAAATGAGATAACTAATCAATCAAAATGTACATGTGTCAAGATGGGTAGAGTAATTATACAACAAGGAGGAACCATATGCCTTACAAATAAAATACCCCAAACCAATATAATCAACTAGATCATGACAAATGGGTGAAAATAAGAGTCTACATGTAAAGAATGAGATAAAATATTATATAGTAAGAGGAAGTCAACATGGTATGAGAATAGTCAAGCAAAACAATCAACACGTCAAAGTCAATTGACTATACAATAATGATAAAATAATAGGTGTCCAGGTGAATAGAATGAGCAAACCACAAGAAGCAAGTGACACAATGGTAGTACCATCACGCTTGAGGGAGGGCCTTGCCTCGATTTCTAGGATGCCCTCCTCGTGACACAGTCGAGATTCCCCGAGAGCCGAGAACATTCACTTAAGTAGAGTATGCCAGACTATCATTGATGAACTGGCTTGAGCTCTAAAGTTCATTTTGATAAATCCTCATTCCGCTCATAATTGAAGCCAGAGGGGAGTATTTAATAATATAAATAGTCGAGAGTTCACTTCAATCTAAAGGAAGCTCCCAACCCCGTGTTAGCTTAGATCTAATCAAGGGAAAAGGGACAAACCGATAGATCTCAGATGAGCCACTAATTGAGTCAGAGAAATTTTGCAAGAACTCCGGGAAGGAAAGCAAAGATCCGTAGTCATCAAGAAATGTGGCATTGAGAGAAAATGCCTGACTTGGCAAGAGAACAAAAATAGCTGTAGTCGGTTTGATCTGTCTTCGAGAGAAGCAAGGGTCAACCAGCTGAATACGGAGAAATCCAACTCCGCAATATTTAGGCAATTCGACAAATCCGCATCCATACATAAAACAGAGCAAAGTATTTTCGTGTAGGAATTAAAGGATCGTTTATACCGACTTGATAGCTTCTTTACTGCGGAAAAGATTAGGTCCAAGGAATTTGTTCTTTATATTTTTGGTTGTTTTCATGTTATTTCACTTTATTTTAGTTAATAGTCTAGATCTTTAATTTTCTATAAAACTTTCACTATTAGTTCTTAGTCCAAATAGCATAGAATTTCAGTATTAGGTAGTTGATCTCAATTCTTATCAATCTCATGGGAATGATAATTCCCACTTTACATTCGCATTTTACTA
The DNA here is from genome assembly GCA_016808115.1 of Tetrastigma voinierianum. Classification (NCBI taxonomy): domain Eukaryota; kingdom Viridiplantae; phylum Streptophyta; class Magnoliopsida; order Vitales; family Vitaceae; genus Tetrastigma; species Tetrastigma voinierianum. The sequence goes on from JAEQBH010005631.1 coordinate 378,951, forward strand.
CTAGATGACCACAAGACTTCATAAAAGGTCATCAGACTCCATTTTTTAAAATCTCGAACATTAAGAAAGAATTATTTAATCAAGAAAATTTATCCAAAGTTGTATGGCTCAAGTAAAGAATGTAAGGCTCTTGTAACTATGCGAATTTGAGGGGTTTTTAGTCTATAGCTGGTGTTGGCAAACAACAGCGTGCACAAGCAAATTGTGGTTCAATGTGTGCACACTGTGCACTTGACCTAGTCTTGACTCAATGCACGTCATCGGCGACACTGTTCATGAACACTGTTCATGAGCACTGTTCACGAGGTTTTCAAAATAAATAAATAAATAAATCAAATCAAATCAAATCAAATCAAATTTCGAAATAAAAATAAAATAAATTTTTCGTCAATATGATTTAATATACGAATCCTACTATTCGGTAATACATATAATGTAATGGACGCCGGTATGAAATAAAATATTCTTTTTTAGTATGTAAATAGTGTCTCGAGAAGCCGCGGTTTACACCTTTAGAGATATCGCATTGAATCTTTTAACTTGCCATTTGACATATGTAGATGGCTAAACGAGGGCGAGGGATGTAGAGGTCGCCCACTATGCTGGGCCAAGCACCACCGCATTCGACCAGCCAGTGCCTTTGCCGAGGTCGTAGGGATTGCGCTACGCTGGCGGATTGCACGTGCTAGTGCAAAGAAAGTAAAACAAGGAGGAGTAGATGACATACGAGGCATCCAAGATATGGGTGTTGGTACTAAGAGGAAGGAAGATTCATCTTCTTCCAACTAAGGAAAGAAACAGACTTCTGCTTCGTGACCTTAATTCTCAAAGACAGGCCAAGGTTATCAGACTAAGGCCAGACGGGGCATTTAGTCAGCAGGCGGTGTGATATGTTATTTCGGGCAGACAAATTGGACACTTTGACGGGATTGCCCAATGGTGGAGGCAAAGAATTTCAAGGTTGCACACCCATCCCAATCATCGCTGAAACGAAAGCCGTGGTTGCCATCAGATAAGGCGTGATGGTGTGCTACCATCGCTAGCAACCCGGGACATATGAGGAGGGATCGCCCCAAAGACGTGGATCCTAAGGTTTTGGATAGCGCAATTCTAGTCACGGTAGGATAGGAGAGGACACGGGGCCGCCCTCCACCCCTAATATGGGTCGAACCAAGATTTGACCTGTGGTGCCGCACTAGCACCTAGTACTTCACAGACGGCCACATAGCCAGTGGCTGCAGCGTAGGGCTCCGGCCGACCACGTGGATTTGTAGCCGAGTTCGGTCAGCCAAAATGATGTGTTACCATTATCGCCAGCCTGGGTATATGAGGCGAGATTGTCCGAGAAGCAGAGTAATCTCAAGGTACTCGCGGTCGAGCATCCGTACCAACGGATATGTAGGTGGTACGGCTTTACTCTTGCACTTACTGACTAGAGAAGGCAGAATTGATGCAAATTGTACCATTCATTAATGCATCTTGTGTGATGTAATCAGGGGCTTGGGAGGTTAAGGCCTTTAGAGAAGCCATGGATGTTCTCCTTAGGATGTGGTGAGAGTCGATCTGAATAGCCTGGATTGCGGAGTTGTAGATCTCCGAGATTCCTCGATCATGGTGGACTCTGGTAGAAGGTGATCAGATCGAGCCTGAGTGTGGGTGCACGGTAACATCGCGCTGAGTCGGGTGTGGGTGCACAGATGGTCATTCAACACTCTTTCGTGAGCAATGAGTTTGTTCGACTATACCAAATCGAAGACCATGGGCTCAAATCAGAAATGGAAGAGTAATTAATGTGTGTCGACAAAGAAAGAAGGGGGTCATGCATTCCTCGTGAAAAAGCCCCGGGTTAGATGGCGAGACCCGCGGCAAGATCCGAAAGGTCCTATGTGGGTGCGAGAGACCCGGAGATATCCCGACTTCGTAAAGTGGTGTAAGACTGTGCGTAAATCCAGCCTCTGCGGTGGGTATAAGAGACCCGGGAGATATCCCCGAATTTTTGTGTGGTGTAGAGACCGTGGAGAAATCCCAAATTGTGTGGATGTAAGAGACCCGGAGATATTCCAAATTTCGCACAAAAGAGACCCTGGAGCTATCTCAATGCGGTGGGTTTATGAGACCGCGGAAATCCAAAATTTCCTCGGTGATGGGTGTAAGGAGACCCGGTAGAGATATCCCACTTTATGGGTGTAAGAAACCCGTGAGATATCCCAATTTCTGTGTGGGTAAGAGAATCTGTGGAGAAATCCAAAATTTCCTGTGTGGGTAAAGAGACCCGAGATATCCCGACTCGTGTGGGTGTAAGAGACGCGAGAGATGATCCCACTGCGGTGGGTGTAAGAGACCGGGAGATATCCCACTTCTCGTGTGGTGTAAGAGACCCTGAGCTATCCCGACTTCGTGTGGGTGTAAGAGACCCGTGGAGGAAACAAATTTCGGTGGTGGGCGTGAGACTTTGCTAGGATGATTCCACTGTGGGAAAAGAGACCGTGGAGTTATCCGAAATTTCGTGTGGGTGTAAGAGACCCGTGGAGATATCCAAATTTTGTGGATGGTGGGCTCATAGCAGCCTCGAAAGGTTCTCAGCTTGCTCGAGAAAACACTACTATGGTTATCACGGTGACTTAGAGTCGAAAGATGTGGAGCCGAGGACTTGAAATGAAACATTACCTGGGTCATGGTTATCACGTAGACTTAGAGTTGAGTGATAGGAGTCTGCGAGGACTCGAGGATTTGGACAACGAGTCAGAAATTGTATTGGTGTTGCGGAGCCAAGAATTGCTCGATATATGGATGTCATTCCATGATACATGGATTAGGTGACGGCCCATCATGTCGGTGATTTCGTGACTTTGGGAAGGTCGCATTTAAATTGCAGGTTGTAGTAGTATTACATTGTGCACGGTTTAGTCAAGCATCACTTAAATGACTAGTTTACATACATGGCATAGCGCATGATTTGGAATGTGGGTGTACCTGACATCACATTTGGTCAGTGTGGGTGCACTGTACGGTCATTCACCACTCGTGATGGGTTGAGTTTGTCTGGACTACGTCCAGCGGGTGGATCGATCGACCTAGTGGGCGTACCTGACATCGTGATCGAGCCTGCAGGCGCACTGGTGATGGTCATCCACCACTCTGTGAGCGGGTCGAGCTCATTTTCGATCGTGTTCAATGAAGACCATGAAGCCTGGGAAATAAAGAAATGGCGAGCATCAATGTGTGGCTGACAAAGCAAATAAGGGCCGCAACCTCCCCGTGTGAAAAAGCCGAGTTGGGGTGGTGAAGAGACCCGCGATAGTATCCGAAGATCCCCTGTGTGGGTGTGAGACCCGGTGAGATATCCCCACTTCGTGTGGGTGTAAGAGACCTAGGAAGATATCTCGAATTTCTATAAGGGTGTAGATAATCCGGAGAACCAAATTTCGTGTGGGTATAAGACCCAGAAGATATCCCTAATTCTGTGGTGGGTGTAGAAACTGAGAAATCAAATTTGTGGATTTAAGAGACCCGGGAGATATCCCAGCTTCGTGGTGGGTGTAAGAGACCCGGGGAGCTATCTCGAATTTTTGTATGGGTTTAAGAGACCCGTGGAGAAATCCAAAATTTCTGTATGGGTGTAAGAGACCTGGGGAGATATCCCGAATTTCTATGTGGGTGTAAGAGACCCGGGGAGATATCCCGACTCGGTGTGTAAGATCCGTGGAGAAATCCAAATTTCAGGGTAAGAGACCCGGGAGATATCCTCGACTTCTGCGGTGGGTGTAAGAGACCTGGGGATGTGGCCCACTTCAGGTGGGTGTAAGAGATTCGTAGAGAAACCCAAATTTCAGTGTGGGTGTAAGAGACCCGTGGAGATATTCGAATTTCTCAAGTAGAGACCTGTGAGCATCCGAAATTTCGTGGTGGGTGTAAGAGACCCGTGGAGTCATTCCCACTGCGTGGGTGTAAGAGACCCGGGTGGAGATATCGTAAATTTCGTGGGTGTAAGAGACCCGTGGAGATATCCCGAAATTTGTGTGACAAGGGGCCCGCAGTGTGTCGAAAAGGTTCTCATGTTCGAGAGAGAAAACACACAACCATGGTTATCACGTAAATTTAGAGCTTTGAGCGACAGAGCCGGAGTGGACCTGGATTTGGATACCCATTGGAAATTGCATCAGGTTGAAGGAGCCTAGCAATGGCTAGATATATGGATGCCATTCATGACATGGATTAGGCGACGGCCCATCGGGTTTGTCGCGATTGTGACTTTGGGAAGGTCAGCATTTGCACACCAAGCAGAGGTTATGTAAAGTTACATAGGTACGTGGTTTAGTAGTTTAATACTTAAATGACTAGTTTACATTGCAGATGTACTGCACATTGCATATGCATGCGATTTGTTATGATTGCGGCGTAATTTCGGACGTAAATTTTTAAGGAAGAAAGAATGTAAAACCCGAGAAAATTTAATTTTCTAAAATGGCAAAATGGTAATCTCGGCCTCAAACCTGAAATTCCCAGATCCCTGAGACGATGAAACCATCTCACCATTGAATCGTCTCGAAATCTAGCTACCACCGACCTCACGACCGGATAGCTTGAATTTCACGCTGAGGCACTGTGTAATGTGCCGTGAAACGGCCAATAAGAGACATGATGACAAAAGTCACCTACTACATATACCCATGTGACACGCTGCATGATTAGTGAGAGATGATGGAAATGAATGACTTAGATTACGCTTATGCGCGTCAAAAATCAAGTTAAAGGATAAGAGATGAGAATTATTGAAATGTTAAATGAGTATAAGACAAAAAGTGAATAGCTTTCTCCAAAAGAAAGAGCAAATCGTGCAAAGAGGGTGCTCGTTTCGAAGTTTTCTAGAGAGAGATGGCTTTTCCTAGATTTCCACACTCGACCATTCTTGCCTCACTTCGGTCAAGAAGCAAAACCTGCTCTCTTACGCAAAGGAGGCCACGTGAACAACGATTTGCGGAGTTCCAACAACCCAAGAAGTAGGATCTTTCCCACTTGTGTTATTCTTTTTGGCCAGTGTTTCCATGTGAATGGTTAGGGATATTATGTGGCTTGATTTAGCTGTATTTTCAGTCTCAAAACCTTTGAAACCTGACGTGAGGAAAACCCTATTTATGTCGCGAATGTGTTTAATTCGAGGTTCTTCAATTGCTTCACGTGATTTTAGATGAATTTTATGATGTTGAGCATTCAAATGAATTACTTGTATTTGTTAATTAGCCCATGTGAGCTAATTTTTGGTGTTAAGTGGATTGTGAATTGAATAACATGAATTATGTTAATATATACATGAAAAATATATACATGAATATCTGAATTGTGTAGAAATAATATGTTAATGCATGAAAATTAAATGTGTTAACATGAGTGTTTGGAATTATATGAAATATAATTGTGGGAAGAGTCATTGGAATTAAATGAATTGTCAATAGTCAATCAGAAAGCTAATTTTGATGTTATTGATGTGATAATTTAAACATGTACATGTAAATTTTTGTTAATATATGCATAATTGATATATTGACATGTGAGGTTTGAAATGGCATAATGCATTTCATATGCACCGGCAACCTAGAACAAAGGAGCCGACGTAGAATGGAAAGCAAAATAGAAACGATGTTTTCGTATTGGCTTTGAAGTGCATGCAGTGGAGCCTGAGACTCGAGACACGGATCGGGTATGTGAACATTCAAGTAGGATCATGTAATTGCTTGAGTGTGTGTTTATGTTGGCTCATCGCATGTGCACTTGCCGGGAGTAACCCAAGAGTGTAATTCCACAATCAACATCGTCACCCCGGCCGCTTTAACATTATTTTGCATGAGCAATCGGGAAGCGCGGCACTCAGATGCCTTTTTGAGAAGAAAGCCGATATGTAGGCTTTGACATGGATTATATAAAACATGTATTAAATTCTTAATTTTAATATATGTTGTATTAAGAGTGATGTAACAACTTCAACTATTGGTATAGTTGATGTAATTTTAATCGAAGAGGACAGATTTCGCCCAAGTAATAATACTCATTTTAATTGTATATGGACCGGTGGTCGTTGTTAATTGTTGGGACAAATTCAGTGACTGGGTAGAGCTCCCAGACAAATGAGAGACTCCCACCCGATTTTCATGAGTGGGCGTCTGCCACCCAACATCCACGACATCGCCGGTCGACTGGTTGTCAACGGACCCTCGGGAAATGGAGCTTCACAATATAAGTCTATATATATTGACAATATATCATGTATCGGCAAGGTTCAAAGCAAAATCAAGGACCCAAAATTGATCAATGGAAATATCACCAAAAACTCGAGAATATCGCTGGTCGATCGTCAACTCGGTGGCACTGTGGATAAATCGGGTTTGATTCAGATGTGTGCATGAGGGCAAAAAGAGTCGAAATAAAACATAAAAATCAGCTATGATATTAAAAATCGCCATATCCTCGATCGGCAAGTAAACTGCAGCATAGCCTTGATTTTTTTTTAATCAACTCTTTTTAAACCAACACCCTTCAATTTTGGGACACATTCTAGGCATAAAACTATATATATATATATATATATATAAAGAGCATATATATATATATATATATATATATATATATTATCTCAAACTCAATAATATCCTACAAATATATTTTTTAAATATGGATAATCATTATATAATCAATAATTAACTATATTTCCTGTTCTTATATTTCTACTTTTATAATATCGTAATTAACTATAAGATATGAATATTAAAACAATTATGCATCCATCACTATTTTATATTATTGAATGTAATTTTAATTAAATAAATTGTGATTTTATTAAGCAATATATCTTATTTATCTTAAAAATTATTATAATTTCACTTTAATTTTTGTATATTTTATTTTACTTTTTTTAAAAATTTTGCATATTATTGAAATTTGGAAATATTAAAAATGTGATTTTTTTCTTCAAAGTTATATAAATATAAAACAATAATAATAATAATAAGTTTCAACTATTTTATGTTAAAATTAAGGTAATAAAATAAATTATCATTATATTTTAATAATTTAAATTACTTAACTAAATTTTGCATATTTTATATTTATTTCTTATTCTTAATATTAACCAAGATTACATAATATATATAGCATAAATCATATGATATAATTAAATATACTTGGATAAAGTAAATAATTATTTCATTCCCATTTTAAAAGTTATATTAAGTATTTAAAATCTAAATATTAATATATTTTCGTTTTTAAAATCTAAGTATTTATCCTTCATTGTATACATTACATTTATAAAATAACTTTAATACAAGCTTTCTTACTTATTTGCAAGTTTTTTTACTATTTTATCAAATTTTAAATTGTGTAATCATTTTTAAATGAATTTTAAATAATTTATTTTCCCCGATATTCATGTAAAAATATTCATCGATATATCTTCGATATATCAAAACTAGAATTATGGAGTTGGTAACCTAATCATCTCCACCATTTCTATGAGAGGCTACCAATCCGAATAAATTAAAACTAGGGGGTCAGTACTTCTTAGTACATGATATCATGCGCCTTTAATCTTTATTCACTACAATGATCAATACTGTTAATTTATTTAAAGATATTTAAAAAATACATGTATTTTTAAAAGTTAAATAATTACTTTTCAATATATTCTTTTGTTTATAGAATTGTTTTTCATTTCTACTTGATAATGTTAAATAAAAAAATGTTAAAAACTATTTTATGACCACCTTAATTTTGACAAAAGTGTCTTATAAAGTTTTCTTTATTATTATGTAATGAAAACATACAAGTCATTTTTTTAAAAGTTTTCTATCAATCTTAAGTGTGAAATAAAAATCTTTTAATTTCATAATTAGTAACAATTTAATCCTATGTAATATAAAAAGGGATTATCATTTCAAATGGACAAATTACTAAATTACAACGCCATATTGGTAACCATTCAAACTATTTGATTTAATTTTTCCAGCTGGGATGTGACCGATCGTTCAATGTCTTAAAGATTAAATATCCATAGACAACCTCTTGTATAAACTGCGACAACCTTGAGTAGGAATGGCTTGTAGTCCCCATATAAGTGACTAGTCCGGTCTCCGATATGTCAAGGTCTCGGTTTTAGCATGAGTGGAGCCCGGTTGAAGTAGTCTGACTGACTAGTGACATTGATGACTAATTAAATCTGGGGTTGTGCGCGATGAATCAGCCTCCCAGAGTACGAGTAGTAGCCTATAATCATGGCCCTTCATATCTACGTCATATCCATGAACCGTTCGGTGAAACTCTTGGATCTTTCCCACCTTGGTTGGATCACGCCCAAGCGTATTAAATGGAATGGGTGGATCGCTGAATGTCATAGCCACCAATCTTAACATTGGCATTGGCCCGATATTAGAACATCATCAGGGTTGGAGGTGCGACCTTAATGCACTCCTTGAACTTGCATTGTAGATAAGGAAGGTTTGAGAAGTCGGAATTAGTCATGGCAGTGGTTTATCGATTACGGTCTAATTCAGCAGGCCTTTTGTTGGATTTCGGGTTCTTCGGTCATAGCCCATTCATTGAGATAGTACTTGTGTCCATCCCAGCCAATGATCATATCCTATATTAAAAATAAAATAAAAAAAACCCCGTAAGTAATTTTCTTGCTTCATTAACAATATATATATATATATATATATATATATATATATATAAAAGTATATTAAAATCAACTCACCCAAAAGTAGTATGTGAGTGTCCTCACTAAGATGTATTTTATTTGGTGATGTAAACATGAAACAAAATGCTGTTGGGCACCACCGGTCTTGTGGCGAATTAGATTATTAACTCTCATGATTATCCTGTTGAGCCCGATTCGCAGCATCGCATATAAAATTTAGTCAAAGCGCGTCTTTCTCAAGGGGGAACATCCAGCGAAGCCATGGGATGTGCTCGGCCACGGTTAGTGATGCGTTAAGCTTTATCAGATTGCCCACAATTGCCTTGAATTCCAACCCTTGCTCGTCTAATACACCCTCCGAATTCATACACCTTTTCCCAAATACCAGTCTTAATGTTGTTGGTAAACACTGCTCCCAAATACTTCCTCAACCCTATGCTCTTCCCAACATTTTCTGCGCATACATTGATTAACCTTTCAGTCGTTAGCTCTTGTTCTATCTTACGAAATTACCAGAGAATGCAAGGGGAAAAAAGAAAAAAAAAAAAATTTGACTGTAAATAAAAATTTATTTTAAGAAGAAGATGAGAGTACGTAGGTAATAGTAAAAAATGACACAGAGGAGCGAAACGAATACTTACCAGGAATGGTGATGTCTCTGAAAATGGATTGAACCATGGAAGTGACTATCTTCTCGATGGGTCTGAGGCTTCCAAGCCTCTTAGGGTGAAAAGCTCAATGGTGCACACTTTTCGAACCTTGACGTAGTAGGGACCATAGTTGGCCCACACCAGGTCATTCCCGTCCCTGGTGAATCTTGCAGATGATCTGCTCATGTTCCTATCAGCCAGCTGCTGATCATTCTCCTTCAAAACCTCCTTAGCTAACTCTGAGCTGGAAACTATGACGTGGAGGTTAGACCCCAACCACACAGACATGATGGGACCATAGGTTTGTGACCACTCAGCAAAGCACCGGAACCTCACAGGCTTGGTGCTGGGGTTTCCGAGAATGGGCCACAGGCTGTGGGCGGAGAGGGGCTTCAATCTGAGGCGTTGGTAGAGCTTGTAAGTAAGGGCGAGGGCTGTGGGTTGAATGGAATCAGTAGGAAAGCCATTGGATTGGATCAGATTATGGTGATATCTGATATGTTGGGTAAGTACTACTTTTATTGAAAGAAAGAGTTGGAGGGGAGGGAGGAGTATATATAGAAATAGAATTAATGGATGATGGTGGTAGACTGGTGGTGGTGGTGGTGGTGGATGGACTCTTCCGCATGTTCTAGACTCTAGGAGTAGGAGGAGAAATGTCTGAGCTCACCTTTCTGCCTTCATGAAAGCTTAACCGCCAACCACCAAAACATGTTGACCGTATTTATTGATTCTCCATTATTATTTTCTTTTAGTTTTTGTTTACCAAGTAAAAACAATGAAAAAATGTCAAGTACTAAATACCCAAAAGCTAGATTAAAGCAGTGTGGTGTCGTTGAAGCATTGTGTTTTTTATCTTGCTAGCCAGGAATCATTGTTGCTTTACCAGCCCTGGAATGTGATTTTGTTTGGACTTGTTCTCCATATCTTTGGTCAACATATTTATGTTTTTTTTTTTTGAAAATGTCAACATATTTATATTATTACCATCCTTTCCTCTCTTTTCTCATTAGATTATTTCTTTTACGCAAACATCTAAACCCTCCAATCTTGCCAAGAGCAATTTTAGATTTTCCTCATAAACTTCCACTTCCAAGGTTTGACATACGTGATTATATATTGAGTTTTGCTTGGCTGTTGAAAATCGAATAAAAAAAGTAAAAATTTGATATGAAAACCAAAAATCTAGATTAGTGGAAAATAAAGATTGAATTTTATTTTTTCTCACTTGGTGGGATCAATAATGTATAATCGCTTATAGATAAAGGCCGAGAAGATGAATACGTAATATTGGGATAGGTGTATAAATGTCACACGAGTTTTGCACGTAGGTCTTTATTTTCTTTCCTTTTTTGATTTCAGAATCATGCGTTTATTTAGTGGATCGATCATGCTTATTGTTAGAAAATATCATAGATGAACAAACATCGCATTAAACATCTCTACATTCGGAATTTGATTGATTGTGACTTTTTCGATCGTAAGTATGAGCGAGTGAAAAATTTACGTAGCAAATGTCGAGGAGATATCTTGGATATCAAGGGTTTGATAACCCAAACCTTTAAAGGGGTATTGTATCATGTCGATGAGTGATGGATTCGACCCTTGTGGTAAGAGTTGTACCGGGTCTTGATCTCATTTCGTATGAAAATTAGTACATATAATTATGAGCTTAGCATCTTAATGTATCATGAGGCCAGAACCAAAATAAAATAATAATAGACTTTGTTTTATCTTTATTAGAGATTTGGGTCCAATGAAAAACTATGATATGATCTCTTATGTTAATAATTAATGCAATATTTTTTAGAACTAATATGATATCAAACTAATTTTTGATATACTTAGATTAACATAGAGTATGGTGTTAAATATTCTTATGACATAAAAATAATGTTAAAAAATCTCATTTCTAATTTTTACTTGCAAAAAAATTAATTTTTAATTCAATTTATTAAAAAATCATTTCCAAAACTTTAATTTTAAAATTTCTCATCTTATCATTATTAAAATAAAATAAAACCTCTATTTATATAAAAAAAAATTAAATTGGTTTCTTATCTCATATTAAGGAAGAACTGTTTTATCGAAAAATCTAAAAAAACCTATGGGCCAAAAATTATTTAAAGTTGTATTCTGACAACCAGTCAAACTGACCTACATGGAGTAAAAGGATAAAATCCTATAAAAGTGGACCTAATTTATATCGTATTGGTATTTTACCATCCCAATTTAATCCTAATTTTGGATTGATTGAGTTAATTAACGGAACGAACTCAAATTGTCAAATCTAATTACTTATCTTTAGAAAAATTTCTGATATGACTATATTTAATATTTCACTCTACAGGTTAGAAAAGGTAATTAGAAGACAAACGTGAATTGGACAGTTCTGCAAACGCTAATAAAAAAACTCAGCTTAACCAGCTAAAGCTAAAAGAAGCAAAGTCAAAATCCGCTTTCCGGTTTGAATTTTCAGATGTATGGATAGATGGTATTGATGGGATTATTTTAATGGTGCGTGTTTCATGTAATATGTATGAAGTTTGTTTAATGCAAGCTACGGGAAATAAGATAATTTTGGTAAACGGTTGGAAATTGATTTTGCCACTTTCAATGTTTCATCAATACAGTATGCTTGGTTGGAATTAATTTTATAGAAAATGTAAAGAAAAAATAAAATAAATAAAATTAAATCCAATATAATATTTTTATCTATTATTTAAAATTTATTTCATTTTTCTAATTCATCAATATAAAAATTAAATAATTTAGAGTTTATTTTCTAGGAAAAATACAGAGAAGCTTTTGAAATATAACAAGTGGTACAGGGTGGCATGGGGAATGAGAGGTCCTAGCCTCGAAATCCACTCAAATTGAATAGAAGTGGGAAAAAAAATACAAAACATTAAAGTAGAAGGAAAAAAAAAGTAAATGAAAATAAAAATATAATTGAAAATCAATAAGTTATTTATATTTCTAACTTTAAATTTAGGGTTTTAAAGTCTAATTTTTGGATAGTCTAATTTTTTGTATTCTTTAAATAGTCTAATTTTTTAAATAGTCTAATTTTTAAATAGTCTAATTTCACTCGTATTCTTTAAATAGTCTAATTTTTGGATTAACAAATTTATTGGATTACCAAATTTAGTATGTGATCCGTTAAATAAGTTAAAATAATCTTTTTAAATGCCAAATTAAATATATACATTTGTTTTAATTAGATTCTCAAATTTTTTTTAATTTTCTTTTTAAAAATCGGTTTATCCCCATCTACTCTCCTTTTCCATCATTAAGCCATGGCAACCTCTTGTTCCTGGAGAGAATCCTCCATTTAATCTCTCTGATTTTATCATTTTTCTTCTGCTGGTTTAAACTGTTTGTTGTGTTTATATATATATATATTATTATTATTTTTTTCTTCTTCATGGCTTTCTTCTATGTATCTAGTTTTTTATCTTTCCATTTCCTACATGAAACTATGAAATCATCAAAATTACTGCAAATTGCTTGTAATTTTGTATGAATAAAAATTTGTCTCCCTTTATGATGAATACCATGACGATTGAAAAATTCCTTTCAATTATAGTCAAGCATCCCAAATTCCATTTTCAATATAAAATGGAATACCATTTTCTATCTATGCTTTGAATACCTTCTTAAGTGCCAATCACAATTAGACACATTTACTAAGGATTACGGAGAAAAAGTAAAAGATTGCGAGAAAGAATATTACAGAACAAAACCCGAGAAATAAATTAATATTGGCAGAGTCTCGTGAGCGTCACGATCTCCTTAAAGCAGTTCGCCGTCTCCACGGTGCTGGAGAAATCACTTGGCGTCTGTTCCCGGGATACAACGGCGGACAGCGTTACCTCAACGCACCTAGACCTTTGCTCAGGCGAGGCTGGAAACTCTGTTGAGGGCTATCACCTAAACACCGCACTCTTGATGAGCTGAAACGAAGGAAAAACTATAACACTTGAATAAGGAAGTCACCTTTATAGGCTAAAGGTAGGACCATACGACTCGAACGTTTAGCGGCCGCGTTATGACTACTCAAGGAGTAAATGACATTGAATGTCATTTATTCAATAAAACTCCCTGCCCTTTGGACTCCAATAAAACTCCCTGCCCTTTGGACTCTCGAATGTTAAATGTGATGAATGTCATTTATTCCAACAATTCCCCACATGAATGTATGACCAAAGATCCCAAAGGCTGGGTGATAGATTCCACGGGAAGAAACACATAGGAGGTAGGTGTTACCCTTTGAACCTTCCCTTGTAAAAATATGTTTACTCTCTTACGGCTAAGCGATGGAACCACGATGTCCGCTTGAACTATTACGCCATTTATTGTAGATGACATATCTCACAGATCTTCGAACAGTTCGAGTTCTCACTTTTATGTGAAATTTTGGCGTGGGCTGTACGCACAATGATTCTGAGAGTTTAATAGGAATTGTGCACTATTCAATTCCCTGCAGGCGGCCCCACTTCACTCTTACATGGTGATCTCTCTGTAAATTAAGAGTAGCTCATGTTCTCTTCTTAAATGGCTCCAGAGATCGTTAAAAGCATTAACGCTTCTTATAGGCATCGCTTGTTCATCATAGGGTGGACACGATAATATCCCCGCATTGATTGTATCAAAGTCTTTAATTTGGTTGTCCCTTTGAACCTAGATCTTGGGATCTCGGTGACTAGGTTGAATTACATCCATTCCATCGACTTATTCATTTACGGGCTTTAGTCCCATTCCTTCGATGACTTTTCAACTTGACTCTGTTTAACCTTTGGTTAGCGGATCGCAATGTTATCCATAGATTTTACATAATCTATAGAGATAGCCAGGTTGAAGTTGTTGTTTAATGTTATTGTGTCTCTGACGGATATGTCTAGACTTACCATTATACATCTTATTTTGTGCTCTTAATAAGCAGTTGACTATCCTGATGTATGCATATTGGAGGCCTTGGCTTTGGCCACCTTGCAATGTCCTCTAGGAAGTGGCGTAGCCATTCTACCTCTTCCCCACATTTGTCTAGTGCTATAAACTCAGATTCCATTGTGGATCTGGCAATAACCGTATGTTTTGAGGATTTCCATGATACCGCTGCACCTCCCAGTGTAAAGACATAACCGCTATGGGATTTTGAGTCTTTATCATTAGATATCCAATTAGCATCAACGTATCCTTCAAGTACGACGGGATATCTTGTGGAAGTGTATTATAGTCACCAGTGAATCGTAAATATTTCAATACTCTCATTATTCCTTGCCAATCACCTTCTCTAAGTTGCTCGTGCCTACTCGGTTTAATGCTTGCATAGGCTATGTACAGTCTTTGTACAACTCATTAGAGTACATTAGACTCCTATCACCTTAAGTCGACTTGAGCAACACTTTCTCTCCTTTATTCTTGGAAAAGTATGAGTTACATCTTAGGTGTTACGGCTATACGAAGAATTATCCTTATCAAATTTCCCAGAATATTGTCAACATGATGTAGTGACTTAAGCGAGTGTCGATGTTCTTTTGATTTTATTCCCAATAACATCCCAGTAGTCATCATCTTTCATGTCAGATCTTGAATTGACATGTTCTTGAGTAGATGTAATCATCTTATCATCACCTCACGAATAATCGGTATGTCATCCTACGTACAAACTTACAATGACATAGCCATGTTCATCATCTTTGACATGAACACCACTTATCACATTCATTGATTTTGAATCATGTGACAACACCGCGTTGTCAAATTTCGTACCATTGTTTGGTGCTTGTTTTAGTCGCACAGGATTTCACCAATCTGAGACTTTCATTTCTTGTCTCGAGCTGAGAGAAAACCCCTCGAGGTTGCTCCATGTGGGTTCTTCATTCAAATCTCCACATTTGAAGGGGCATCTTGACATCCATTTGATGTACCTGAGATCTTTTAGTGCGTGATTGCAAGGCACCATCCTTATGGAGTTTATTCTCGTCACAGGAGAATACGTGTCAAAATAATCCAGACCCTCAGTTTGCCTATAGCCTTTGATCACAAGTCTTGCCTTGTATTTGTCTATTGATCCATCTACTTTTCGTTTCCTCTTAAAGTACTTGGAACTTAGGGTTTACAACTTGATGGAAGATCTACTAATTCCAAGTATGGGTTATGTGTAGGTCGATTTCACTTTTAATTGCCTCTTTCCGTAGAAGGACTCTCGTAGGTTCCACTTTGCCTCTTTATAGGTTTGAGGTTCCCCCTTAGAGCATGTATGTGAAGATCTGGACCAAATGATTTTTAAATCCTTGCCTGCTGCACAGGTTCTACCTCTCCATCGGTATCTTCATCTGACTAGCTTCCCATGGGTGATCTGAAGCCTTTCGTTTTGATGAACTAGGCTTTTCCTTGGTCAGTATGGAAACACATCCTCGAGAATGATGCATTCCTCGATTCCCATTATCGTGTTACAGTGAATATAGGGATGTGGACTCATAAACAAAGAAGCCGATAAACGACCTTTGTTATGTGCATAACGATGAAAGATGCAATCAATAGTTTTGGGTCCACAATATTCTCACCTTTTGGGTGGAGAAGGCGCCACTTTAGCGGACATCCCCACGCTCGCAGAGTATTTGTAGGATGGCTTCATTCCTTTCCATAACTCATATGGAGTCTTTTAACTCTTTAGGTACCTTATTTTGAAAATTAATTAAACGAGATAAAATGGCTTCTCCCCACATGTTTGTGGTAGACGAATTTCTCGGCATTGCATTCGTCATTTCTTTTAGAGTCACAGTTTTAACCGACCCACTCCATTAGATTGTAGTGAATAAGGTCTTTGTGGTTTCATGTATAATCCCATGTTGAGCACAAAGGTCAACAAATGGCTATTCATATTCTCCACCTCGATCACTTCTCAGCACTTTAATTTTCCTATTGAGTTGATTCTCAACTTCGTTTTTGTAGAGAACAAATTTCTCTATCACCTCACCCTTACTTTTAAGTAAAAGTACATATAAGTACTTGGTACTATCATCACAAAAAAGGTAATAAAATATTTATTACCACCTCTTGTTATCTGAGCTTCAAATCACATATATCACTATGGATTAAGTCAAGAGGTTCAGTGTTTCTTTCAATACTTTGAAAAGATGACCTGGTTAGTTTTGCCTCAACACAAGTTTCACACTTGTGTTTTGCATCAATTTGGAAAGTTGGTATATGATTTAAGTTAATTAATTTACGCAATGCATCATAATTAACATGTCTAATCCACCATACCATAGATTAGATATTTCGAGAATATAAGCGAGAAGAACTAACTTTTATTCATTTCGACTTAATGATAGTGTTCCACATTAAGCTTCCACATACGCCACTCATGTACCACTTTTTAGGCACACATTCCGACTCCTTTGATAAAACAAATTTATCGGACTTCCGAACACAGCCAAGAAATCCATGACTATTCGTGAAAAGACGGACACCAAGTTCTTGCGGATTTCAGGTACATATAACACATTTGTTAAAGTCAGCTCTTTCCCAGAAGTCATCTTCAAGACCACCTTGCCTTGCCTTTTAATATCCAGGTATTAGCGGGGTTCCCATGTTTACCTTTTCTCGAGTCTCAGGTGGTTCAAAGGTGGAGAACATCATCTTATCGGAACACACATGACCAGGTATACGGTGTCAATCCACCGTTCGCGGATTTGATCCACCAAGTTCACCTCAGAGATCACTGCAGTGAGGTCAATTTCAGACACATCCTTGGTGATGTCGTCGACCATTATTTCCTTGAGTTTGTTTCTCTTGGATCTGCAATCGAAGATTTGTGACCTTGTTCCCCACAGGTTAAAGCATTTCCCGATGAACTTTTTGCTTCTTGAACCACTCCCCTTTTGGTCCCGAAGCTTAGTGCGCTTTTCCTTTGTTGTTGCCTTTTTTGAACTTAGAACCTTTTACCATGTTCCTGAAGTTGGCCTTAGCCTCATTAGGATTGTGTGCCATTTCTTCTCGAGGATCCTTTATTGTCTTCTTCGATGCGAAGTCGAATAACTAGATCTTCGATGCTCATCTCCTTTCTCTTATGTTTTGAGGTAGTTTTTGAAGTCTTTTCCAAGCGGGAGCGGTTTCTCAATATGTTCACCTTGAAAAGTTCGCTCAGCATCATTCCCTTAGCATAGATCTCATGGAGGATTACTTGAAGTTCTTGGACTTGGCGACCACAGTCTTGGGATCTACCATTTTATGTCGAGGAATCGGCCCACAACAAACTTTTAGCCCCGAGCATCTCGAGTTTATATTTTCGGTCTAGTGATTCTATAAGCTCCTTGGCGGTTTTTCTTATCACAATATCGCATTGTATAGAGAATCGATTCGACATTAAATGTGGCCGTAGTTCTGCGAGAAAATTCAGAATGTTTTGACATCCACAGCCTTGATGACGGATATCGCGCTCATCTTCTTTGAAGCAGACTTCTTAGTCAAGAATCTCGCCAAGATTGAGGTGGTGAAATAGAATACTTGTCTTTTCTTGCCTCCACCTTGCCAAATTAAGTCAGCGAATTTCTCTGGTTTCTCAGTGAGACGAGAGATAGGCCGTAGTAGGCATCAGGTGCTTGTGTCCACGATGGGGTTGCCACTTGGCTTGAATGCAGAGTGGAACATGAGTGTACGAACCAATGTCCATTTCTCTTTGCAAAATTAGAAAATTGATCAAAATTCTATTCCCAGACGATTCACAGAATAGTGGAATTTAACACGTAACAAAGTATTCCCAGGAAGGCGGGTGGAATTAAAAGCAGAGGCCAAACAAGCTGGCACTCATAGACGAATGTTCAGTTCAGGGAAAGATTGGAGGGGTCTAAACGGTCCATAAATTCCAACCTCCTTAGACAGAACTTCTTTGTTTTGTAGTTTCCAAATTCCTAAGACCGCGAATTAGCACGGAAACTCACAAAGTGAGAAAAGGGTTTTAACTAAAGACTTTTCCCCTTATCATATATTCCTCACCAAATATCACAATAAAGCATGTGGTTTTATTGGGGATGAGCCTTAGCTCTTGAACTCAAGGTCTTGAGTTCAAATCCTCGCTTTGTATTTTTATTTATTTTTACAAAAGGACTTTGTAAACCAAGTTGTTGTTTGGTGATTCCTTGTCAACGGTGGTTCTCCTCCTTTTATCCAAAAGGAAAACCACAAGGCCTAATATGCTCCTTGTAACAAAAGGAAAACACAAGGCCTAAATATAGTTTCTTTCCTGTGTATTTTAAAGCTAATTTTTTATTATGAAAATCGGGGGACAAAGCCTTTTCCCTTCTTTTTTCTTAAAATTCTCTAAAAACCTGACTTGAGGTTTTGTAAATTTTTTCACTTCAAACCCGAAGCGGGTTTTATTTATTTATTTTTCCTCTACGAAACGAATCACAAATATTTTTTGGTTAAAGAACAAAAAAAAAATTTTTAGCAGTGGAAACCAACGTTTTTATTAACCTTTTTTTAATTTTTCCTTCTATACCTTAAAGGAATATAAGAGGGTTTTTTTTTTCCAAGAACAATCTGTTTTAAGCTTGTTAGACCTGTTACTAGGATTACAGAGAAAAAGTAAAGACTGCGAGAAAGAATATTACAAGAACAAAACCCAGAAATAAATTAATACGAAAAAGCCGAGTCTCGTGAGCGTCACGATCTCCTTAAAACAGATTCGCCGTCTCCCTGGTGCTCGGAGAAATCCTTGTGTCTGTTTCCCGGGATACAACGGCGGTTAAGCATTCTCTCGACACAGACCTTTGCTCACGTGGCCCGAGCTTCTGTCAGAACATCACCCAAACACCACACTCTTGATGAACTCAAAACCAAAAGGAAAAACTATAACACTTGAATAAGGAAGTCTCACCTTTATAGGCTAAAGGTGAGACCCTTAACGCATTCGAGAAAGCGTTGTGAGCCAGCGTTATGACTACTCAAGGAGTAAATGACATTGAATGTCATTTATTCAATAAAACTCCCTGCCCTTTGGACTCCAATAAAACTCCCTGCCCTTTGGACTCCTCAAGGAGTAAATGACAATGAATGTCATTTATTCCAACACAATCCACCTCCGTTATCTCTTAATGACATGGGCGGAGAATATGAGAGAAAGGGGGAGGATATCTTTGCGAACATTTCTCCAGTTGCAAGACAATAACAATGATAGTGGAAAATCGATACACAAATGAGGCTTAAAATGAAACGGCCTTACCTTTTCAGGGGAACAACATTTTCTCACTTTCCCCTTAATCAAAGCGAATTCTTCACTACTCAATAGCATGTGCAAATGTCTCTAGCGAAAATGGTTATGTACAATATGTCATCGAAATCCTTAGCCTCGAAACAATTATAAAAACATATTTTTTGTTGGAGTAAATCAAATATATGGGCTGATATATTAAAAAAAAAATATGAATTTAGAGCAATTAATAAAGTTATACTAATTAAAGTGATTAATTTAAGTTTTGGGGCCTTAAGTGTATATTATAAAAGTGTGGGCATTAATGTGTAGAGATAAGCGTAATTTATATTTTTATGATGGGTTAAAATAGAAATTACGAACATACGTGACTATTCATAAATAGACGCTTTTGTTTACGAACAGACGTGATTGTTCATAAACAGACACGATTGTTTATAAATAGGGGTCAAGCGGTTCCCGGATCACACTATGATTTTCAATTAGCCGATTCCTGTCGAGAGATAAATATTGGAGATAGAAAACTAGTGTGCGATCTGGAATATCATAAAACCTCGAACTCGAGATTCAAAATATTTCAATATTTTGTTCTAGATTAAGGTACGATTCTGCAAATCCAGTATTTTGATTCTTGATGATTCAATATGAATGTTCATATTTGTGCGATGGTTTTCACATAATGAATTTTAATCTCGCATGTGGTGTCACAGCGGTTTCATGTTGTATTGTTGAAAATAAGTTAGAAAAAGATTTTTTTTCTTTTAGGGTCGAAAATATTTTTTCCAAAAGTATAATATTTTTGGAAAAAAATTTGAAAAACGTAAAACCCAAAGGCCAACTAGTTGTTTAAGTTGGTCATTTAAATATAAATATGTTATTATTTACGTGTATTTACAAAATTTACATTCAAATATAGGTGTTTAAATATATATATTTTAAAGTGACCACTTTATGAAAATTAATTTATTCAAATATAACAAGATTATGTGCATGTAACTTATGTGAATATTAATAGGCCCAAAGGAAAATTAATATTTAACAAAATTGCATGTACACCTATGGTAATAAACGCATGATAATTATTTGGTTTTACATATGAATAATAAATTGGCCTAAAGAAAGATTTATTGTGTAAGTAATGATTCTCCTTATTATCAGTATTTGATTACTACACCAAGATATCACTTACAGAGATTAATATTTTTATCTAAAGATAAAAATATTAATAGAGTGTACGATATCTTGAGATGGGATTTGCCTTTATTTGAATTTATTTTTTGGTTTTGAGTCTTATGTGAGTTTATTTTGCTTGTTTATTGTTGTCTGATTCAGCTATTAGTTCTGCTTCTAACATTAATGCCAGCATTAATTCTATTCCTATGCTAAATGGCACAAACTTCAAGACATGACATGAGAACCTCCAAATAGTTCTCGGTGTCATGGATCTGGACCTTGCGTTAAGGGTTTCTTCTCCTACACCTCTTACTGTTGAAAGTTCCTCTAATGAAAAGAGGGATATTGAAATGTGAGAGAAGTCAAATCGCATGTGTTTGATGATCATTAAGAAGGTCATTCCATAAGCATTCAGGGGCACAATATCCGAAATGGTAAAGACAACCAAAGAGTTCCTAGAAGCAAAGAAAAGGATAAAGAAACTCTGAAGGATCGTATGAAAGAAACAACGCAAAGAAAAAAGGTTGATGGTTGTTTCTTATGGTAGGAGACATAAGAAGAAACAATGTACCAACTATCATGCTTGAAAGAATGCAGAAGTACACTTCTTAATCTAGTTTGTTACGAGTTAATTTGACTTTGGTACCTAAACACACTTGGTGGATAGATTACAGTGCAACCACTCATCGATTATTGTGTCCATTCACCGGGGTTATTTGGAGTTCTTTGAAAATAAATGATAATTAGAAAGATACATCTTTGTAGGCGATGGTAAGAAGGTCGAAGTTGAGGCAATTAGGATATTTAGGTTATTATTAAAGTCTTGTACTTATTTGGATTTGAATGAGACATTTGTTATGCAGATCCTTTAGAGAGAGATTTGGTTTCTATTTACGTATTGGACAAATTTGGTTATTCTTGTTCTTTTGGAAATAATAAATTTAGTCTTTTCGAATTCAAATTTGGTTAGTGGTTCTTTATCTTATGTAGATAACCTTTATATGTTTGATACGATTGCATATATCAGTGAAACCTTGCAATTAAGATTTTCGAGGAGTGTTAAAAGAAAAATTAACCAATGAGAATTCCTCATCATTCTGCTTGCAGGAATTAGGTGCATCTCGAAAGAGGAATTGAAAGGCTTGTATCATATGGGATTTCTAGATTCCCTTGATTTTACTTGATTTTAAAATTTTCGTGCATAAAGGAAAACAAACAAACATAAATTTTGGTGCCAACGGAGCTCTGGTATTTTATAATTGGTACATACAGGATATTTGTAGGCCATTTCTCGGCACCATGGAATGTGGCTAATAATATTTTATCACGTTTATGACGATTTTCACGTTATGGCTACGCTATCTCATTCATGTAATCCAGCTGGGAAGTGTTCTGCGTCATTCTAAAGTTGAAGTTGAAAATCAACTCAACAAAATGATTAAAGCGTCGGATCGGCCAGTGAGTGCGGTAGATACTATGGTAAATATGGCCGGTTCGAATTGAGAACAGCGTCAGGGACCATTGCTAAATTCCTAGAGGAGTGCGGTATCGTCCCACAGTACACCATGCTAGGTTCTCAAGCGCAGACAGTGTTCTTGAAAGGTGAACATAACGGCTTTCGAGGCATGGTAGAGTATGATTAGTCGTCCCAACTTACTTAAAATCATTCTAGAATTGAAGCATTAAAAGTACGGCGTATATCCTTAACAGTACCAACTAAAGCATGCTAAACACTTATGAACTTTGGACTGGCAAGGGAGCCTAGTGCGAAGCGCTTACATTGGGGATGTCTAATTTGACCCGAGCCTTATAAGTATATGAAAAGAAATTGGATTAAGAGCGGTTAGTTGATATTTTATTGGATACTCTGAAAGATCGAGATTCTAAATTATATGATCTGCCTCATAAATCAATTTTTGGGGAGCGAGGAAATGCTCGGTTCTTTGAGGATGTTGAGTTAGATGGGGAAGATAAGGATAGGGATTTTATTTTTGAAGAGGAATATGTTGATATTCCCTATAAGACCCGAGAAAATTCCAATTTTCGGAAAAAGGGTAAAACGGTAATTTTGGTAAAAATAAAAAAAATTTCTAGATCTCGGATGACGAAACGGACTTCACCATTGGAATCGTCTCGTGAAATCTATGCTAACAACGTCGAATTTCGTTGAATTTCGTCGAATTAAAGACAATCGAGAATTTCCGTTTTTTGAGCACCATGTGTGGGATCTTAGTAAAAAAACGGGTTTGAGAGACATGTGATGTGGCCAAAAAGAGTCACCTACTACATGTACTCATGTACACATGTTACCATAGTAGAGAGATGATGGAAATGGATGGTAGATAGTATTAGTGTCAAAAATCTAGAAGAAAGGGACATGATGGAATTAAATGAAAGTTTAATGATAATAAGACAAAAGATGAACGGTGTTCATCTTCTTAAAATCTAAAAGCAGCGAATGCTGGAGGTTCATGCGATGGTTGGGAGTCAGTTTTTAGAGAAAAGGAGCTCCTTATCTCTCTAGATTCAGACGATCGGACCAAATGCATTCTACCATGAGCAAGCAAAAGTCAATCTGAGGGCTGCAGCGTGGACACCGATTTGGTGGAGTTTCGACAACTCCAAGAGGTAGGGATCTTTTCCTACTTGCGTTAATCTTTGGGTAAGAGCCATGTAAATGGTTAGGAATATTCTAAAGCTTGTTTTTTAGCAGTAAGCTCGATGCCGAAGCTTTGAGCAAGTGGAAAATTCCTATTTTATGTGGTCGTGAACAGTAACCAGAGGGTTTCACTGTTCACGTGAATAGTGACATGAAATTTTTGGTGTGAAATTGTGTTTGGTTGAGTGATTCAAAATGAATTGCTCGTGTTTATTAATTAGCACATGTGAGCTAATTTTGGTGTAATTGATTGTGAATTTGCATAACATGTTTTATGTTATTTAATTATGTTAATATATATGCATGTGAATATATTAGCATGAATGTGTTGGAATTGGCATCATGCATTCCATATGCCTTTGAGGCACCTTTAGAATATTAAGTGAGTGCATGACATGAAATGAAACAAAAATGAAAATATTTGTGAAATGATTTTTGCGGAAGATTTTCGGAGAATTGTGTTGGGTTAATCCAGCAATTCCGCGTCGGAGGGGCTTCATGAATTGTTTCGGGTTATCAAACATATTCGCCTCGGAGGGTTAATCGATATTTTACCCAGGCTTCGGTGAGTGTGTTTCAAAATTAAAAAGTTTTGTTTTAAACAACGATTATTTTACTCATATTAACCCAGGCATCTGTGAAATTCGGTGAGGGACTGGACAAAGGATAGATCATGTAGACATTCGAGTGGGTTCATGTAATTTAGCAGATGTGTTTGTTTTGCCATGGCATGTGCACTTAGGTGGGGAGTAACCCATGTAGGAAATTTTCTCTATTGGAAGCTGCTCCCTTGTATCGAGATCGCCGTTTCGGGAATAGGGAGCGATTGGGGCACTCATTAGAGGCCGTTAGAGAAGAAAGTCGGGTTGTGGCTTTGGTAGTTATGTTGTATATGTATTAAATTCTAAGGTTTAATATATGTTGTATAAAATAATTTAATGCTCTTGAACTATGGTATATAGTTGGTAATATTTTGTTGAATGCGATGTAGCGGGCCCAGTGGCCGTATTTACTCATGTACATGTCTCATGGATTGATGTTAGGACGGGTTGTAGTTTGGAGTAGAAATTTGCCGTCTGAAAGGTCTACGCCTATTTTCATGGTGGTGTCGGGTTGCGGAGCATCCGCGATATTCCGTCAGGTTGGCGAGTTTTCAATGGACACGGTTGCAGGGGGCGTCATGACGGTATCGGAACTAAAGATGTGATTACCTAGGGAGCTCGGGTTTGGGTATCCATAAGTTTAGTCTTGATACCAGCGTCACAGCTTGGTATCAGAGCTTATGTAAACGATTGCCTTGGAAGCTCGGTGGGTGTAGAGCTAGGTTTACGACTACCTAGGGCTTGAGGGACTTGGGTTTAGGCCATGGTCTATTAAGTGGTAGAACATCCTGACTTGGTACAACTTCGATGTTAGAGTTTAGGTATATGATTACCCTGAAATCACGGGACATGACTAAACTCTTATCATATTTTGTGTTTTATGTGTGATTAGATTAATATAACATGTTGATTCATTTGTGAATATTTATTGAAGAATGATTGTGTGCTTAGTGATTAGCACATAGGAAAAAAAAATGAAATGTAATGTGTGATTTGATTTTGTGATGTGTGATTGAATTGTGTGATTTGTATGCTTGGTGAGTAGCATAGGAGAAAACGTTGAACACTAGGGCCGAGAAATATAACCTTAGGTGTTCGAGAATTTTGGGCGAATGGTCGAGAGAGTGCAGACGATAGCTCAATTTTGAGCATGAGCAGAGATAGGTTTTGAAATTACGGAAAAAATAATTCCAGTTTTGCCTGAGAAAAAGGGTTCATTTAACTTATAAATTTTTTTTTTAAGTTCATGAAGTGCGGTGGAGTAGGCCTCTGCATTTTATGGAATGAGGAGGCTGCGGAGATGAAAAAAAAAATGATGAGAGGAGTTTTTTTAAGGTTTTCACAGTATGTAAAATTGGAAAAAAAAAATGGATAAAATAAATTTTAATAAAATTTATTTGGATTTATACTAGAAAATGAAAAAAAAAAAATATATATATATATATATATATATATATTTTTAGGTAGTTTCATTAGGCTGGAATGAGAAACGTTCAGGCAACTAGAATGGGCTACTACCCTTTTTTTTCTAAGTGTGAGTCACAATACAACAAGCTGTATTGTGACACAGGGCTTGATAGGCATGGCCTGGGAGATAAGCAGGCGCCGGCGAGGGGGTGCGCGCGAGGGGGCGCGCATGGTGGGCCGCGATGCGGCCCGAGGGCGCGACCGCGGCCGGTGAATGCGATGCAACTGCGACACGGCGGTACCGCAGCCTTGAGCGTGCGGCCCAGCAGCGGGCGTGCCGCGTGCATGGCTGGCGGATTGGGGTGATGTCGCGATCTGAAGCATTGTATAGTGACGGAAGCGAGGACTTATTTGGTTGGGGATGGGTCGCGTCTGATCAATTGTATACGTGACGGGGAAGCCGGCTTAGCCTCGGGTGTGTCCGCGATCTGATCGTTTGTATGCGTGGCGGGAATGGTGGCGAAGTCGTGATACAAATTGTGTTACGGCTGGGAGCGACGCGTGAATTTGCGATACGATTACTGACTGGCGGATTGGGTGTCAGCGAGACGGCCGCGTTTTTATGGCGGGCGGTGAGCGACCGCGGCGCTACAGCCTACACTTGACATGGCACATTGCGCCCCTGACATAGCGCGGTCTTGCCAGCGGCCCTAGGAGCTTCGTCTCTCTTGCGCAACTAGGGCTCCGTTAGGGTGCTTGTGCACGACATTGGACTCAGTGCACTATTTGGGACACTGTTCATGAACACTGTTCACAAGATTTTTCAAAAAAATAAAAATAAATAAATAAATAAAATCAAATAAAAGCAAATCAAATGAAATAAAATCTTTTAAAACAAAAATTTCTAAAATAATTTTTTTTTTTTAATATGATTTAATAAAATGAAATTATTGTCTTACATTACCTACGAATGCAAGGACATTGTGTATGAAATGTTTTCTATGTGTGAATAGTGTCTCAAGGCGATGTTTACGCCTTAGAGATACTGCATTAGAATTTAACTTTCCATTTGGCATGTGTAGATGGTTAGTCGAGGGCGAGGACGTAGAGATCGTCCACGAGGTACTGGTCAGGCACCATCGGCTTTTGATGTGTGTGAGGCCTTTGCGAAATTTGTAGGGATTGCGGGCTCTTGCTATTTAGGCTAGTGCGACGGAGTAGCAGGGGAGGAATAGATGACATACGAGGCATCAGGAGATAGGCAGTACTAAGAGGAAGGAAGATTCATCTTAACTTCCGACAGGGGAAAAGAAGCAGGAAGACTTCTGTTTCGCAAGGATATCTAAGACGGGGCCGAGGTCATCGGGACGAGAAATTTGGTATGGGACGTTTAGTCAAGTAGGGCGGGGATGATGTGTTATTTACGTAAAATGACTTGGACACTTCGGCGGGATTGCCCGCGCGGAGGTAGAAATCCCGAGGTTATGGAACTTAGGAGTCAGTCATCAGTGAGACGAGTTAGGGTTGCCAGTCAGGATGGGCAGATGGTGTGCTACCATTGCCAGCAGTCCGGACATATGAGGAGGGATTGCCCTCAGAGGCAAGGATCCCGAGGTTTTGGGACGGCCTTGATCCCGATCAGCGTTCAAGACCGAGAAAGAGGGCCACGGTTTGTTCCTCCGCATGAAGTATGGAGTCGGGAACCCGATGCTTATCGATTCGAAGTTTACTAGCACCTAGTACTTGCGAGGCAGTCATAGGCGGGACGGAGCGTAGGTCGAGGGTCGGCCCGCACGAGTTGTGGTAGGAGTTCGAGTCGGGCAGGCGGATGGCGTGTTACCATTGCGGCTAGCTGGGCCACGGGAGCGAGATTGTCACAGGAGGCGAGATCTCATGGTGCCCGACAAGCGGCGTTCGGATTAGGCGGATATGTAAAGATGCGTTTCTACCTTACATTTGTTGACGCTAAGTAGCGTTTAAATTGGATGCATCATATTCATTCATTAATGCATCTTGTGTAGCGGTTGGGCTTAGAGGTTAAGGCCTTTAGAAATGATGTAGATGTTCTTCACTAGGATGTAGGGTGAGGATTGACACGATAGGTCGGGATTATGAGTTACTCTGAGATTCTGCTCATGGTGGAACCGGGATCGGGGTGTCACAGTATGGCATCATTGCGTTCATGTGCACGGTAACATCGCGTCGAGTCGGGTGTGGGTGCATGGTATGGTCATTCACCACTCTTGGTGAGTGTGGGCTGGGTTTGTCTTTGGGACTACGATGAAGACTCAAAGTTCGAATTAGGAAATGAAGAGTAATTAATGTGTGTTAGGCAAAGCAAGAAGGGGGTCGTTAATCTCCTAAGGTGAGAAGCCTGGAGTTAGGGTGAAGGAGACCCGCGGTAGTATCCGAAAGGTCCTGTGTGGGTGTAAGGGCAGGAGGAGATATCCAGATTTACTGTGTGGGTATAAGAGACCAGGGAGATATCCTGAATTTTATTATTGGGTGTAAGAATGCAGGAGATATCCCAATTTACGTGTGGGGGTGCAAGGGCACGGGGCTATCCGAGATTTATGTGGGTGTAAGGGCAGGTGGAAATCCGAAATTTACGTAGATTAGCAGGGCAGGGGCTATCCGAGATTTTTGTGTGGTCTGAGGGCCAGGTGGAGATATCAGAAATTTACGTGGGTGTAAGAGACCAGGGAGCTATCCGAATTTACGTGTGAGTGTAAGGGACCTAGGGAGCTATCTGGAATTTAATATGGGTGAAAGGACCCATGGGTTATCAGAAATTTCTTAATGGGTGTAAGAGACCCGTGGATATATCGAGAAATTTGCTATTGTGGATGTAAGAGGCTCATAGTGTGGCCAGAAGGATTACATTGCCAGAGAGATGAAAAACACACGGTCATGTTATCATGGGAAGCTTAGGGTTGGTGATAGAGTCGGGGTGACTCAGGATGAAAACCTGCGATCAAGTTATCACGTAGACTTAGAGTTGAGTGATAGGAGTCGGGAGTGACTCGAGATTTGGATACCCTTTTTGAAATTGAATTGGGTGTTGGTGAGCCGGTAAGGGCTCGATATATTGATGTCATTCATGACATGGATTAGGTTGACGGTCCATTGGATTAGCCGAGTGATTGTGACAGGAGTCGGCAGCATTTTGGCGGGAATTGTGTAGGGTTACATATGCACGTGGTTGAATGCGGTATGGGTGATGAGTGGGTAGACTCATGGAAGTCGACACATTTTTCTGAGTCGTGCGGGATGACCTTGCATTGGGGGAGATTCTCTCTAGGTTGTATATCAGAGATCATCCCAGGCTACATCGTGCATTATCATAGTGTCGGATGGGACCAGAGGTTCTACGGCCTTTAGTGTCGAGGAGAACATGGGCCTACGGCTGACCGTGAGTGCGGCTTTCACACAGACGGATGGTGATCGGAGAGGACTATGCGGTGTTAGAGGACATCTTTGTGAATGCGTCACGGATCGTAAGGGTAATTGGGAAGAGCACTTGCCCTTAGTGGAATTAAACACAACATGATTATCGAGTAGTATATAGATGACGCCGTATAGGTGGTATGGGAGGCCGTGCCAGATCCTTGGGTATATTTGGGCCAGAGAATTGTGAGCTCCATCACTGATGTGATCTGATTAGAGACACCTGGGGAGGTGGGCTTGATACGGCGGCGTCTTCTCCACTTTGCTCGGGCGTGGAAGGCTATGCGTGTGCGACGTCGACCCTTGGGGTCGAGGTTGGTGATCACGTCTTCCCCAGAGGTGATGCACAGGAGGTGGTCGACCGACAAGCGGGGAAAACTATCGCCGAGGTTTATTGGGCCCTTTGAGATACTCGAGAGGGTGAGCCTTTGTAGCGTACCGGTTGGCTTTGCAGCATGTCAAGTGTCGAGGTATTTCAGTCTGCATGCTCACGGGAGGTACACTCGGATCCGGCTCATGTAGTGGATTGGGGGAGAAATTAAGGTTGACCACGGATGGGACCACCCGAGGAGGGACGTGTGCATTATGGATGGCCGGGATCGGGTTTGCGGCGCCGAGACCATGAGGGCTGGTGAGGTGCTATGGCGACAGGTGGAGTGGAGGAGTCAGCGTGGGAGCGAGAGGACACGATGCGGGCCACCTATCTCTTGTTTAGGGATGAGTCGTGGTTTAGTCGTTTAATACTTAAATGACTGGTTGCATCATGAGTAGAATGCTGCGTTCATATGCATGTGTTTTGTAGTGATTGTCTGAATTTCGGAATGACATTCATTTTAAGGAGGAGAATGTAAGACAGAGAAAATTCAATTTTGGAAAAAAGGGTAAAATGTCAAACGGTAATTTCGGTAAAATCCAAAATTTTCTAGATCTCGGATGACAAAAGCGGACTTTGCAGATTTGGAATCATCTCGAGAAATCAACACGTCGAATTTGAGGCCAGGTCGAATTTCACGTTTTTCTAGGCACCGGGTGTCGGGTGTTGTAAAACGGGTTTGAGAGACATGTGATGTGACAAAAGTCACCCACTACATGTACTCATGTGACACATGTTGCATGAGTAGAGAGATTATGGAAATGGACGGCTTAGATAATGTCAAGTGTCAAAAATCTAGAAGAAGGGACATGATGAGAATTAAATGAAAGTTTAATGATAATAAGACAAAAGATGAACAGTGTTCATCTTCTTCAAAGACAGCAGGCGAGAATCTTTGAGTTCAGGCAGTGGCTGGGAGATTAGATTTTTAGGAGAGAAGGAGCTCATTCTCTCTAGATTTACCGGCAATCGGATAAATTTATTCTCAATAGACGAAGCAAGAGTCGATCTGACGAGAGGCTAAAGCGTGGGCACAGATTTGGTGGAGTTTCAACAACTCCAAAGTGAGGATCTTTTCCTACTTGCATTAATCTTTGGAGTAGAGCCATGTAAATGGTTGTGATGTTACGAGGCTTGTTTTAGCCGTGGCTTCGGTCTCAAAGCTTTGGGCAGAATTGGAGAAAAGAACCTATTTTTGTGGTCGTGAACGGTAACCCAAGGGGTTTCCTTTGTTCATGTGAATAGTGACACGAGGAATTTTTTGGTGTGAAAATGTGTTTGGTTGAGGTGATTCAAAGATAGATTGCCCGTGTTTGTTAATTAGCCCATGAGCTAATTTTGTTGCCAAGTCGATTTGTGAATTGCATAACATGTTTTATGTGATTTAGTTATGTTAATATATATGCATAGCATGAATGTGTTGGAATTGACATCATGTATTTCATATGCACTGGGGCACCCTAGAATATTAGGAGTGAGTGCATGACATGAAATGAAACAAAAATGAAAATGTTTGTGAAAGGAATTTTAACGGAAGATTTTTCAGAGAATTGTGTTGGGAGATTGTCCATGATTACTGCGTCGGAGGGCCCATGAATTGTTTCGGAGGGTTATCCAACATATTCGCCTCGGAGGGTTGTCAATATTGACGAAACATTAGTGTGTTTTCGAGAACAAAAGTTTTGTTTTGAAAGCGATTATTTACTCGCATATTGGCTTAGGCATGTGTGAGGGAGTCGGTGAGGACTCGGGACACGGGATCGGTCATGTAGACATTCGAGTAGGTTCATGTAATTGCTTGAATGTGTTTGTTTTGCCATGGCATGTGCACTTAGGTGGGGAGTAACCCATGTAGGAAATTTTATTGGGAACTTTCTTCCTTGTCGAGAATCACCATTTGGTCTGAGGGCGATTGGAAGCGACACTCATTAGAGGCCGTTTGAGAAGAAAGTCGGGTTGTGGCTTTGGTAGTTATGTTGTATACATGTATTAAAATTCTAAGGTTTAATATATGTTGTATAAGAGTAATTTATTAACTCTTGAACTATGGTATATAGTTGGTGTATTTTGATGAGTATTGATGTATGGGCCCAAGTGGCCATGTTTACTCATGTACATGTCTCATGAGGTTGATGTTGGGACAGGTTGTAGTTTGGGTAGAGCTCCCATTACAAAACTCTGCCGGTGCACCATAGTGTGTGAATTTTTGAGCATCGCGATTATTCCATGGAGTTGACGGGTTGTCAACGGACACCGGTTTTGGGCGTTCCATTTCCCCGGCTATTGGCCAGACGTGATCGGGCTCCTATGCACGATATTGTTCGAAGCGAGCCAAAATCAAAACAATATCCAGAACCTCCGTTCGAGAGAAGAACAAACTCTACCTCCTCTAGAACCTCGCCATTAAGGAGTCCCTTTAGAAAGGAGAAATTAGAGTGCGGATGATTACATTATTTCTTGAGAACATGAGTTTGACATTGGTGCGGTGGAAGATGATCCAATCAACTTCCGCTAAGCGCAGAGATTATAAATCTCAAAGTGGATTGATGCAGCGATAAGGAGATAAAGTCCATGAAGAAACCATGGCGTTGCAGGATCTTGTCCCGGCTTGCACGAAGGTGAAACCCATTGGTTGCAAATGGGATATTTCAAGCGAGGATTACGGAAGATAAAAGCTCGTCTTGTCGCTACAGGAGTTATACCACAAAAGAAGGCATCGATTATAAAGGCATACTCTCGGTTTCATCGAAGACTCTTTTGGACAATAATGGCACTTGTGGCGCCACTTTGACCTTGAGTTTCATGGTGGATGTTAAATTGCATTTCTCAATAGTGACATTGATGAGCAATCTATATGATGCAACCAGGAAAATTTTATGTCGGGAGATTACAAAGAAGATGGTTTGCAAGTTAAAAGTAATCTATGGGCTCCAAGCAAGCTTCTTGTCGATGGTATTACAAGTTTCATCAGATTTATCATTTTGTACGATTTTGAGGATGAGATATGATTTGATTGTTGTATATACATAAGTTCGATGGGAGTGCATATTTACTTGGTTTATATGTTGATGACATATTGCTTGCCACTGCGATATAGGCATGTTGCATAAAACCAAGAGATTTCTATCAAAATTTGAGATGAAAGATCTTGTTGATGCTTCTTTTTTGTGTTAGGTATCTGAAATACATCGGAGGATCGCTCTTAGGAATTATCATGATTATCCTGAAAAGAGCTATATTGAAGAAAATTCTTAAAAGGTTTGTAAACATGATTGTAAACCAAGTGACACCCCTATGGCTAAGGGAGACAAATTTAGTCTCGGTCGATACTTACGAATAATTTTGAGACCGGGTGATGCAACAAATTCATATCGTCGATAGAATGCGATGTATGCTTTCCAGTATGTACGGCGTGCGGATGTGCGTGCATTGTTGGCATGTTGGGCGGATACTTAAGCAATCTGGTAAGGATCGTTGGATGTGACCAAGTGAGTCAGGAGTGCCACAGAGAACAAAGGCTACATGCTCATATGAAGTCAGTTAGTTAGAGATCATTAAGATATTATGACTCAGTTTTGCTGAATCACCAGAGATAGCATGAAATCTACTTCAAGCTATATCTACTTACTTGCTGGAGGTGCTATATCTTGGAAGAGTGTTAAACAATCGATCGTAGCTTTTTCCACCATGGCAGTTGAGTTTGTAGCTTGTTATGAGGCATCTAATCATGGAATATGGTTGCGAAATTTTGTCACGGGGCTATGTATTTTTGGATGGCATTGAAAGACCACTTAAGTTATTTTGTGACAATAAATCAGTAGTACTATATTCCAACAACAACAGGAGTTTGACGAAGTCAAAATTTATAGACATCAAATTCTGATTGTCGAAAAGGGTTGAGTGGACTTATATCTATAGAGCACATTGGGACAAACTCGTGATTATAGATCACTTGACTAAGGGATTACCACCCCGAGGTCTTTCATGACACCGCTGCTCAGATGGGTGTGTTTCTCACTTTAGGATATGTCGTTTAGTGGGAGTTTGTATTTTAGATGCTTTATTTATAGATACATTTATTCATGGATATTATGGATTTAGGTTATTTCACTTTGCGGTAAAGTATTCGATTTTCATTCACTGATTTGTATGGTTTTGATCACTAAAGTTTAAGGAGGACAGGTTGGAAATATGACATATTAAGATCACATTGTGAAATTTCCATGCTCTGAGATCCACACTTGATCTTTGTCATTAGTTGCGTTGATATATGTGATCATTGATGGGTGGATTACGAAATATGTAACTCACGATCGCTTTGGTTCTATATTGGTGTGGTGAATGGTTAAGATTATTTAAAATATAAAGTTTTGATAGCAAAACTCATGAGCTCATAAAGTATAATTCACGTTTTATAAAAGTTACATATATAGTAGGTGGGAGATTGTTGGGTAAAATCTGGAAATATATGGGATGATATATTAAATAAATGTGAATTATAGGCTAGCATATGAAATAAAGTTAGGCTAATTAAAGTGAATTAATTTAAGTTTTGAGACCTTAAATTAATATATTATAAAGTGTTGACATTAATGTGTAGAGACAAGCGTAATTTCTATTTTATGATGGGTTAAAATGAGAGTACGACAGAACGATATTTGTTCGTAAACGAGGCGATTGTTTCTGACAGGACGTAACTGTTCATAAATAGACACGATTGTTTATAAATAGGGGTCATGGTCCCCAGATTACACTATGATTTTCAATTCTTCTGATTCCCATTATCAGAGAGAAATATTAGACAAAAAATTAGTGTAAATCTAGAAGATCATAAAGCCTCAGACTCAAATTCAAAATATTTCAATATTTTGTTATGGATTCAGGTATGCTTCTGCAAATCTAGTATTTTGATTCTTGATGATTTAATATGAATGTTCCTATTTGTGTGATGGTTTTCACATAATGAATTTTAATCTCACACTTTTTCCCCCAGGTGTGCGAGGGGAAGCAAAAATGGTTCCCTTAGTTGCAGAGATTATGATTCTTGCAACATCGGAATGAGAAACTCCTTTGGAATAGAAAAATTGGGAGCTTGGCAAGCGATTTCTCGAGGGTTTCTATGGGACAATATTTAAAGATTTGGTTCGGAGAAGCCATGGCCGAGTGAAGAAAGCAAAAGCGAGTGCAGGTTTTTCAAGGGTTTCAAAGTGTGGCCAGTCGAACCTGACGGTTGGAGATCATGCGGATGTTCTCGGATGAAATTTGGTTGAGGAGAGATAGGGGTTGGGGATAATTTTGGGCCAATTAGATAAGGACAAATGGCGATAGAGGAGAGGATGGGGATCAAGTGTTAAAAAATATATAATCATTTGAAAACAAATTAGACGATGTCACATGACTTAGGTTAACCTACTAAGCGATAAATATTCAAGACTAAAAAAACGAGGTATCACCGAACTTGGGGTTATAGTTAAAGCGAGAGTTGGAATTGTTCAATCCAATTTTTCCTTAAGCTTATTGTATTTTACTTTAACTTAGGAATATGAATATTGAATAATTTCAAATTTTATAAATTTCTAACTAATTTTGATTATATTTGATTTACTTTAAAATTTTTATAAAACCATCTAAAACCATCAAATGGGATAAAATCATTCCCTTTATTATTTTTTGATTTCTTGACACTTTCTAAAAACCTAACACAAGATAAAAATATGTAAATTTCTAAATAATTTTTTTTTCTTTAAAAATTTTCACCATACAACCAAACATCAAAACTTGTCATGAGAAACGAGAAAATCCAATTTTTCTCGAAAAGGCAAAATCTTAATTTCGGTAAAATCGAAATTTTTCTAGATCTCGGATGTGAAAGCGGACTACCAGTTGGAATTGTCTATGAAATTTAGCAACCCGCATTCGAATTTCGTTTAGTTCGAGGTGAGGTGAGTTCCGCGTTTTTCGGCGTAGGGTGAGTGACGCCAAGCGAGGTTGAGGAGATCTTGCATGGCGCGCCGAGAGAATGACGAACGGAATAAAAGAATTGCCGCGATTAGCCATGTATGGAAAGGAATCCATGGCTCATGATGACAACCAGTTGCTGATGTCGTAAGGGAGTTATGAAATAAAAGAAAAAGATGGAAAAAGGAAAGCCATTCATTTGGTTTGAGGAAGGAGAGGAGGAAACTCTTCATTTTGTCTCATTACGTATAATCTTTCCCAAAAGGAGGAGAAAGAGCGAGAGGAGAAAATGGGAGGAAATGGAGAAAATGAAAGAGAGAAATGAGAAAGAGAGAAAGAGAAAGTAAAGAAAAAAGAAGAAAAACAAAGGAAGGAATAAAAGCAAGCGAAGGCATTAGAGGAAAAAAAAAAGAAGATCTGAGGAGGTCTTGGATCTCATTTTTTACAGAGAGTACCTTCCTTCTCCTCTAGAATAGTAGAATAGGCTAGTCGGATTGTCGAAGCAAAGGAGAGTTGTTCTACTCGGAGAGGACAACGCGTAGGCACTGGTTTTGGGAGTTTTTGACAAACTCCATAAAGGTAGGGGTTTCATCCTACTTGTTTTACACTTTTATTAAGTGTTTTGTGATGTTTGAGTTGATTGAGGCCATGAGTGGCCGTTTGATCGGTTCCAAATCTTGGGCAAGAGTGTTCAAATTTTGAGACCCATTTGTGCGGTCAAGTACTTGAGTTTAGGACTATTTTGGGTGTTTGGGTGATAATTTATGAATTAAATTGTGCATTTGGTAAGTATGAGGCGGAAGGCTATAGGTCGGTTCCACCAAGAGGAACCGATGTAGAAGTGGAGTTGCCGTGGACAGCCCACTTGCTCTACATTTTGGGGCCCCGTAAAAATAGTCCCGGTTTGCTGAAATATGGACCATAAATGCCACTGTGTTTTGGCATTGGAATTGTGGATGTAGATGGCTTGGTATGTGAGGAGAAATAGATAGGTTAAGACATGATTTAATGTGTTAACAAAATGACCACAAATGGAATTAAATTGTGTTTGTAAGCCATTGGAGATGAGATTATAGTTTGCTGAGTAGGCTAAATTGGGTGATGATTGATGTGTTGAATTACATGTGTGTAATTGTAGTTGATTGAAAATATGCATATTGACATATTGTATAAATGATTTTGAAAATGGCATAATGCATTTTCATATGCACTGGGTAACCTAGAAGTTAAGTGTGAGTGCATGACATGGTATTTTGTAAGCAGGACATGGTTCAGAAAGGATTTCCCACGGGGATGATTGGGAGGGGTGGGTTGGAGATGGGCCGCGGATCACTTCGGGATGAGGACCATGTTTGTTTGGAGCTCACTAACCAATTCACCTCGGAGGGTAGTCCCATATTTTTTTACCGACACGTTCGGTAGTATATTTCTCAAGAGCGACAAGTTTTGTTTGAAAATGATTATCTTAAATGCATGGCAGAGCGAGTATGGCGAGTGAGTCGGTGAGGACTCGTGACGTGGGTGTCGTGTAAGCGTTCAAGTAGGAACATGTATTTACTTGAGTGTGTGTTTCACTTTTGGGCATTATGCATGGGTGGAGAATGCCCATTTAGGGTGGATTCACTGTGAGCATTAGCTCACCCTGTCGAGGGATTATATTTTTCGGTGCGAGGAGCGGCTCAGAAGACAAGCTCGATTGTTGATTTTGAAAGAGCTGGGTTTGTGGCTTTGAGGCTTTTGGACATAACATGTATTAGAATAGTAGATTTTAATATATGTTTGTATAAAAGTCTAATCAACTATTAAATTATTGGGAGATAATTGGAGAATAGTTGTGATAATTATATTTTATGAGTATTGTTTATGAGCGGCGTTTTTGCTCATGTGCGTCTCATGATCCAGGATGTATTGAGTTTTAGCGAGTTGACGGGTGGTCAACGGACCCCGGGTTTGGGCGTCACGGCTTAGTATCAGGGGCTAAGGTATACGATTACTGTGGGCGTCTGCTGGGCGTGGGCACAGTATATGCACAATTGTAGTGTAGTGCTAGTTAGGATTACGGCACTTGAAATACGTCTAAGCTTCACGGCTTGGTATCGAGCTTAGGTTTATAAATACCTAGAGCTTGGTGTCGATAAGTAGGTATCACACGGTTACCTAGGGCTTGAGGGAGTTGGGCTTAAGAGGCCTTGGTCTTTGAGATGAGAACATCACCACTTGGTGTGGTTTAATGTAAGTTTAGGTATGAGATTATCTAGGAAATCACGGGACAAAACTAGGACACTTCATGCATGTGTTTTGTGTGTTTTGTGTGATTTGGTGAATTATTGTGTGTTTGGTGTGCACGATCTGTTTCATGTATTGAAATTGTATGTATTAGCAGTGATTAGCACATGGAAGTGTTAGAAAATATTTTAGAAAATATTTTGAGTGGTACAGTGTACAAAACTGGAATAGGAAATGAAGAAAAATAAATTTTTATAAATTTATTGGAGTGGAGAAAATTTTCGATTGAAAGCGAAAATGGGCAGTCTAGAGAGAAACCCCATGAGAGAGGCTCTCCAATCTTCAGCTTGCCTCTTTACCTAAAGAGCAGTATATATGGTCTGGGTGAAATGGGCTTGAAATTAGGTCAAAATATCAATTTTCGGCTTTTTTTAGGTTTCTCGACGTTTTACGAAGTCGACAAAGCTTTCTGGTACGCGACAGTGCATGACATACTGCTAGTGCGATACTTTGGGTCTCATTATACTTCACGGATCACGACATACTTCTATGGCGACATACTTTGCGGGTGGCGACATACTTACTGTCGCGTACGCCACGGCGACAACTGTTTTTTCTCCGGCTTATCGGGGCCATAGCTTCTTCATTTTAACTTTCGGTTGGGCGTGAGTACTGCGTTGGAAAGATCTTTGAATGTAGAATACATACATGAGAATTGAACCATTTGATATTACAGATGTTTTAGAAAAATTAATCTTTGATGAAAGCGGCTGTGAGACTCTGGTTGACTCTTCTTTTGGAAATATGTTGCCTTGCATTACTTAAATGCATGCAAGGACCTTTACATATACAACGATTTATGTATGATTATGATTAGTGTCACCAAGGTTGTGATACGCCTTTGAGATACGTCATTAATGTTCTATGTTTTTCTTTGCATTGGTGTGTTTCAAATTGTGTGAAAGGTCATATACTGCAGTGCGATGTATATAGAATTATGATTCTTGCGGTTAGTGCGCAAGAATTTTATATGCATGGTTTAATGCGTTTAGGAAGAAGGTGAATGCTAAGGTTGAGACTATAACCTTAAAGGAATTTTGGATAAAATGAACACTGAATGTTTTAAATTTATTTATGATGATTGACTAATTAGCAACGCAAATGGCAGTTCATTCATAAGGTTATTCAGTCTGTCATCAGTGTGTGTGCGTTGCTAGTTCAGACAAATAAAAAAAAAAAATTTAAAGAAATGTTGCCTTGGGCGGTGGTAGTATTAGATGTGGGAAATTAAGAGGCGAAGAGCCAGAAGTTGATCCACGGGGCGTGATCGGGCACCATAGACATTGACCGGCCTTTGTATTTACTCAGCGGGCCTTTGTTGAAATTTGTAGGTATTGATTAAACACTGTGCAGTTGTGATCGTCTGAACGAGGCGGGTCAAAACGAGCCTCCAGCGTGTAAATCCGTCATTCTCCATTAAATGAGAGAAGGAGTGGATGACATCTGAGCACATGGGATATACGTGTTGTTGGTGCTGGGAAGGAAGATCCATCTTCTTCCAA
Organism: Tetrastigma voinierianum; assembly: GCA_016808115.1. NCBI lineage: Eukaryota > Viridiplantae > Streptophyta > Magnoliopsida > Vitales > Vitaceae > Tetrastigma > Tetrastigma voinierianum. The sequence goes on from JAEQBH010005631.1 coordinate 417,919, forward strand.
TGCGGAAAGAGAGCGAGAGGACTTACGCTTCACACGAGTTCGGGATCGGGGCCGGCGGCCGATGACATGCTTTTATTGCCATCAGCCTAGGCATATGAAGAGGATTGCCACGGAGCGAAATCACGAGTTATGGGACACCTCGGTCCCGATCATCGGTGAGGCAGTTAGGGTTGCCCGTGAGTTAGTGATGGTGTTTCTTATTGCCCAGTGGCCGGACCCATGAAGAGGATTGCCCTTAGAGACGGGGGATCCGAGGTTTGGGATGGTGGATCCCAGGTTAGGCTGTTAGACGGGGCTGACTACCGGTTGTTTTCTCCATGCCACTGCAGTATGGGTCAGAGGGATCGATGTCGGTCTGGGAGTGTCTGACTTAGTATGAGGTGCCACATCATTTAGCACTTCTGAGCCAGACCCATAGGCGAGTCGGGCGTGGGTGAGGTGACCATGAGTTTGCGTCTTTGAGTTCGGGTCGGTGCGCCCAGTGACGTGTTACCATTACAGCGACTGGGCATATGAGGCGAGATTGTCACAGGAGGCAAAGTCTCGTAATTTTCTGGTGAGCATCTGGAAGCGGTAGGATAATGTAGGAGTGCGTTTCTACTCTCACACTTGTTGATTGGAGTAGCGTTTGAATTGGATGCATCATGTTCATTCATAAATGCATCTTGTGTGATAAGTTTGGGCATAGAGGTTGAGGCCTGAAACCAAAAAATAAGAAAATTCTTCCACAGAATTAGCGGGAGGATTTAAATTTTTCTAGAGATCGAGGAGTTGCGGAAGCGTGGTGGACCTTAGGGTGGTAGATATATTGGTTGTTAATGTCATTCTTGACATGTATGAGTTGACAACCATCGGGTTGTCAGTAATTGGGACCTTAGTCGGGTCCTCATGACCGACACGGTCTTGGAGTTAGGTAAGGTTACATATGCACATGGTTGGATGTGTAGGTGCGTGGAATTTGGTGAAATTTACTTTTAAGGAAGGGGAGAATGTGAGCAGGAAAATCGATTTTCTCGAAAAGAGGAGGCAAAATCGTAATTTATTAAAATCAAATTTTCTAGATCTACAGTATGTGAAATGGACTTCTCAGTTGAATTCGTCTCACGAAAATTTAGCAACCACGTCGAATTTCGTTGGATTAGAATTGAGGTGGGTTCAACGTTTTGGCGTAGGGTGTCGGGTGACACATAGCGAGTTGAGGAGATCTGCGTGTATGAAGAATGACACTTAGCGTAAAGGAATGGTTCCTGATTATTATGTATGGAAGGAATCCATGGCTCACTTGATGGCCCCGGCTTGAGTCGTGATGTCATGAGAGTTATGAAATAAAGAAAAAGATGGAAAAAGGAAGCCAGCTCATTTGGTTTTGAGGAAGGAGAGGAGGAAATTTCTTCATTTTGTCTCGTCGTATAATCTTTCTAAAAGGAGGAGAGAAAGCGAAGAGGGAGGGAGAAATTGGGGAGGGGTGAGGAAAATGAAAGAGAAATGAGAAGAGAAATGAGAAAAAGAAAGAAAGAAAAAGCAAAAGGAAGGAATAAAAGCAATGAAGGCGTAGAGAGGAAAAAAGAAGATCGAGGAGGTCTTGGATCTCATTTTCTAGAGAGAGAGTCTCTTCCTTCTCTCTAGGAATGGAAGCCAGTAAGTTCCTTCGAAACGAAGAGGTTGTTCTCTTTCGGAGAGGGCGATGCGTAGGCACTGGAGCTTTGGGAGTTTGACAAACTCCATAAAGGTAGAGGTTCATCCTACTTGTTTACACTTTATTTAAGTGTTTTGTGATGTTTGAGTTGATTGAGGCGTGGTGCCGTTTGATCGGTTAAATCTTGAGCGAAGTGTTGGAATTTTTGGGACCCATTTATGCGATCCGTAGCGGTTTAGGGACTGTTTTGGGTGTTGTTAATTATAGATTAAATTGTATGTTAGTAAAGTAGAGACGAGAAGAGCTATGAGTCGGTTCCACCAAGAGGAACCGTGTAGGGAGTGGGCTGCGAGTGGACCAAACCCACTTATACGAGCTGGAATTTGTAAAAATAGTCTAATTTGCGTAGGAAATGGACCCGTAAATGTCCATGTGTTTTGGCATTGGAATTGTGGATGTGAATGGCTTGGTATGTGAGGAAATAGATGGGGTTACAGACATGATTTAATGTGTTAACAAAATGACACAATTATATGGAATTAAATTGTGTTTGTAAAGCCGATGGAGATGAGATTATGATTTACTCGAGTAGGCTAAATTGGGTGATGAAGATTGATGTGTTAGATTACATATGTGTAATTGTAGTTGATTAATATGCATATTGACATATTGTATAAATGATTTTGAAAATAGCATAATGCATTTCATATGCCTTCCGGAGTAGCCTAGAAGTTAGGTGTGAGTCGTGGCGTAGTATTTTTGTAAAGCGGACATGGTTGCGAAAGGAATTTCACGGGATGATATTCGGAGGTGGAGTTAGGAGATATGGGCAAGCCAGATCACTTCGGATGAGGACAATGGCCCATTTGAGGAAAGCTCACCAACCCAATTCACCTCGGAGGATAGTCCCATATTTTTGCAGGCACGGATTCGGTAGTATATTTTCAAGAACAACAGGTTTTGTTTTGAAAATGATTGTTACACTCGTACATGAAGCAGAGCAAGTGTGGTGAGTCGGTGAGACTAGTGATATGGGGTGATCATGTAGACATTCAAGAGTAGGAACATGTATTTACTTGATGTGTGTTTACTTTGGAGCATTGCATATGCACTTAGGTGGAGTAAGCCATTTGGGGTGAGGGTTCCACTGCAGGCATTAGCTCGCCCCTGTCGAGGATTATATTTTTTCAGGTCGTGGAGCCGGCTCGAAGACAACTCAATTAGGGGCGATTTTGAAGAAGTGGGTTTGCTGGCTTTGAGGCTTTGGACATAACATGTATTAGAATAGTAGATTTTTAATATATGTTTGTATAAAAAGTCTAATCAACTATTAAATTATTGGGAGATAATTGGAGAATAGTTGTGATAATTATATTTTATGAGTATTGTTTTGCTGAGCCCAAAGGCATTTTACTCATGTCGTCTCATGATCCGAGATGTATTATTGAATTTCGCGAGGTTGACGGGTAGTCAACGAATTTTGGTTTGGGGCGTCACATGCCACGAGCAATTTTAGATTTTCCTAAGTAACTGCTTCAAGGTTTTGACATCGTGATTATCTCATAAATATTCTAAAATGACATGTCATTGGACTTTAAACCATGACGTTGATAATAAATCATCATGTGGTCAAACTATGTTACTTTAATATATTGTATTCTTATTGATAAAAAATATTGTATTCTTCTCTAAACATATTCTTATTCTTCTCTAAAAAATTTCACCATACAACCAAACATCAAAACTTGCCCGAGCAATTTTAGATTTTCTCATAAACTTCCACTTCAAGGTTTTGACATCATTGATTATAAATATTTTAAATGACATATCGTGAACTTAAACCATGATCTTGATAATAAATCATCATGTGAGGTAAAACTATGTTACTTTAATATATTGTATTATTGATAAAAAAATATTGTATTCTTCTCTAAACTATATTGTATTCTTCTCTAAAAAAAAAATTTCACCATTCAACCAAACATCAAAACTTGCCACCAGCAATTTTAGATTTTCCTCATGAACTTCCACTTCAAGGTTTCGACATCATTGATTATCTCATAAATATTTAAAATGACATGTCATTGACCTTTAAACCATAGCGTTGATAATAAATCATCATGTGGTCAAACTATGTTACTTTATATCTCTTGTATTCTTGTGATAAATATTGTATTCTTCTCTAAACTATATTGTATTCTTCTCTAAAAAAAATTTCACCATACAACCAAACATCAAAACTTGCCACGAGCAATTTTAGATTTTTCCTCATAAACTTCCACTTCCAAGGTTTTGACATCATTGATTATCTCATGAATATTTTAAAATGACATGTCCTTGAACTTTTAACCATGACCTTGATAATATATATCATAGCTGCGGTCAGAGCTATGTTACTTTAATATATTGTATTCTTATTGATAAAAAAATTGTATTCTTCTCTATAAGGGGCTATAGCAATATTAAAAATCTTCCATATTATATGATATATAATTAAAAGATTTATTTAATTATCTCTTGAATATTTAAAAATGACATGTCATTGAACTTTAAACCATAACCTTGATAATAAATCATAATGCGGTTAAACTATGTTACTTTAATATATTGCATTCTTATTGATAAAAAAAAATTGCATTCTTCTCTGTAGGGGCTATAGCAATATTAAAAATCTTCCATGCTACACATAGATATTATTAAAGGGTTTATTTATTTAAATAAATACATTATAAAAGAGAAGTTGTTTTAATAAATGATTATTTTTATTTTGGTCAAGAATTGTCACATGATTCACATACGCTGCTACCTAGCCACGGGCCACCCTATGTAAAGCTCATCAAAACTTCAACACTCCATACTTGGGATTTTGAATAATTTTTTTCAAAAGGTCTAAACTATTTTTCTTTTTATATTCTTATGTTTGGTTTCATCATTAAAATATAAAATCAAATAAAATATAATCAAAATTCTTACAGTGACATTTAAATTCTTAGTCCTTATATAATAGAGATAAACAAATAAAATAAGTTTGAATAAATATACTAATTTATTAAGTTCAAATCTATTTTTTATCTTCCTTCAAGTTTTATTTCCTTCAAATTTCTCTCTTTATTTTCTTCTATATTTTGTGTGAATATTAAAGAATCCATAAATGATGATATCTTTTGCTATAGAAACCTTAGTTAAAATAGAAATTGTAAAATATTATTTCGATAATTTATATGCTAACTTTTCATACCAGTTTTAAGAAATCCCTTGCACTCACATCAACAAATCACTAGAAGTATAGTATTTGAAAATTTTATAAAATTTCATTTAAAAATAAATACATTTTAAAAGAATATAAAAAATAAAATCCGGAAAAAATAGTGAAAAAATAAGTTGCTTAAAATTATTTAGAAGACTTATTTGGTTAGAAGCTGCTAATTACCATAACAAAAAGTGATATTTTATAGTTTTGATTTTAATTCATTTTGTTTTTGAAAAATTTTCCATAAATTAGTATGAGAACCGTACTTTTACTTTCTCTTGTCTCTTTTGTACAAGAAAAGTTCTCTAATTATGACAAGTATGGGGTATTTAGTGGTTATGACCTTTTCTTAATAATAGAGGCATGAGTGAGCTATAGAACTAAATGTTAGGGTTATCTTTGGACAAAAGAAGTTTTAAGAGCTAGAAGTGGAACATATGTGTAAAAACTTGGTGGCATTGATGCACACCCATATCCTAATATTATGCGTTTAAACTTCTTTTTTTGTCGATAGTGATTATTATACATTTATATTTTCCATGTAACCACTCAATCTAGTTTTTCATATTAATTTTTACTTTTCTTTTCATTCGGAATTTTCAACAACGAAGAAAAACACAATATATAATCAATGATGTCTCTTTTTTTTGGACTACAATATGATATCAATGATGTCAAAACCTTGAAAGTGGAAGTTTATGAGGAAAAATCTAAAAGTGCTATTGTGAGATTTAATGGTTTAGACGTTCATGTAAACAGAGATAATGTAAAGAAGAAAAAAGAGAGGAAGGCTATACGGAAATACCATAAATATGTTGACAAAACATATAGAGAAAAAGTCCGAACAAAAGCCACACATTCCGCTTCAAAGTTCAACAACACATACCATAACTTATTTTAAATTCAAAAAATAAAAATAGTACTTTTTTGTTTGAAAAAAAAAAGAGAAATAAAGACAAAATACAAGATTTAACATTTTTTTAGTGCTTTTTATGAGATGGGGATTCTTATTTTCTCATTGACTCATTTGTCACATTAATATGAGATGAGCCTCCATTGACAATTTATTTTGAAAAATTCAGAGGGGACATATGTCCTAGCATGCATGGGCCTCACATGGGTGTTCTCCTCATTTTTAGAACGTTTTAAAAAACTGTAACCAAGCTCATAATTTTTTTTTTGACTTTTTCTTTACCTCTTTAACCAAAATAATTGGCTTTTAGCCAAAAAAAAAAAAAAAAAAAAAAGGGAAAACAAAGAAGTAAATATTTATAAATGTGTGTTGTGTAAATATGTGTTGTGTAACCTACATGTTGTGCATTCAAGGTTCTTTTTTACACGCTTGAAACCTTATTCGTTACGAAGTAACTTCAAAAATTGTTAGTTATTCTATAAACTTATCCTGCTAGGTGATAATTTTCGATTTTATCACTCTTCTCCTTTTTCTTTTTTCTCTTTTGCTATGTATGATCTATTTATCCATCTGAGTAACCTAAGCAAACTATCTCTTTCATCTGCGGACAAAGTGGTACCTATGAGTACCACGACTTTTGGGTCCAAACCATACTATCCGATAGGCCTAGCGTTCGAACGGGCCCGTTGCCTGATTCAAACCTAATAGGGCCCAAGACAACCTGTTATCTCAAAACCATACGGGGGTAGCCTATCTGGAGAATCCTCACACACCCGATCCTGAAGCCCAGAGTTCCCAAACAGTGTGACTGCCATCCTACGAGATATTCATCCATGAATCTCTTAATTCACTACATCTTAAAACGAGAATCCCAAATAAGGGAATTAGTTTTTGATAAGAAAGATCAAAATTTATTATTAGATCGGAGATTTTATCCCTCCAAAAATAATGGAGAATTAGTCTCTGATAAGGAATGAGAGATTCTATCATCGAGATGATAGGATTATCTTACCAAAAATCAAGGAGAAATTGGAGTATAAAAAAAAAAAAAAAAAACCCATAGGGAAAAGGTACGCAAACTCTGTCTGCACTAATTGGCTTCCTGATCTTCTCCATCCTTTTGGCTAACTTAAGCATCGGAGAGGTGGCCGGCACACCGCCGCCCTTTTCTCTTTTTTTGTAGGTTCACGTCGCCTCGCTGATGCCCCGAAAGCCAGATTAATCACGTACCAATCCTCAACTCTAATTTTGGTCCCAAAACACCTGTCTTGCAAAGGTCAATTGTCTTAAAGTCATCAAGAGGTGAAACTCACTCATCGGTAAAGCTATGATCGGTCGGTCAGGCCAGGTGGTGTCATCAAAATCGGGCTACAAGGCTCATCATCAATATCATGAATGTGTGATGTGGGTGGCGAGGTTGTCACACCCCACCCTACTAGCGCAGTGGCTGTGACCACTCCACGAAATCCCCTGACCGTTACTTCCAACGATTAGAGAATCCTGGGCGAAGCCATGTTGCTTCTTTGAAAACACGTATAAGAGCGCAAGCAATAAATTTGTGATTTTATAAAATTTCGACAACATAACAGCTGCATACAGGACATATCCCAAAACCTGTATATACAATTTACACTTTTAGAAACATGGCAACCAACAACACTTCTTCAAAAGAGCCTCAGGCTCATCACATCTTCGCAAAACCAAAATTTTGTACATATATGTTCCTGATACAATTTCAAAGTATTTCCTTACAAAAACTTGATAATACATCACTTAAGCTATAAGTCAGGAGAATCCTAATATGTCCCAGCTTCCGACGTGTCTGTACCTAGAAAATAGTTTTAAATAGGAAAATAATGAGCTAAACGAGCTCAGTGAGTGTATGCTTTATAAAATGCTTGCTTTTCTGAAAATATCTCAAAACTATAAAACTATCTTTTACAAGACAATTTCAAGAATCCTTGCTTGCTTTCTGATAAAAGTTCTAAAACTTTTTCATGATATGCTTGCTTTAGCACAAAAGTTTCTAAAACTTTTCATAATATGTACTTGCTGCTTTGCTTTAAAAGTTTCTAAAAATTTTCATAAAATGCTTGCTACCGATGGTTGATTTTAAAACTATATGAGAAATGATTATGAATAAAGATTAACCATTGGAGGCCTTTCTTGCTTGTTGTACCCTAGTAAACATGGGAGTCTGGGCTTCAACCGTGCTGGTGGAAGGACTTAGGTCCACATCACCTAGGTGGAAGGGCCTTGGCTCACATCACCTTTTCCAGTAAATATGGTGGAAAGACCTTGAGTGCGTCACCATATAATAGCTAAGCGCGCTAACCTATACTCGATGCGTGCCACGGTCTCCTTCAAATGTTATGATACGTGCTAAGTTTGCGACCGAGAGAAAATCTAAAATGCATGAAATGATGTCCTAACACCACCGTGCACGTACGAAATACCTCTGACCGGTATTCTTGCTTAAAACTAGGGATTTTCGTTAGGCCTGTTTTATAAAATATACTTTGCTTGCTTGAAACATGGTTTAACAATTCAAAACCATTGTTTAGAAATATAGTTTGATAATTCAAAACCATTGCTTGCTACTAAAACTCATTGCTTGCTTGCTTTAAAATATGGTTTATAATTAAAACCATTAAATACCGTAAAGCAGTTTATAATAATACACTAGTATTTGAAAAATAGGGCCTCACCTTTGTTTACCAAAGCGAGCATGACTCACAACTTTCCGCCTTCGCTTTTAGCCTACACTCAAGCGAATACGACGAAAATGTGTCGCTGCGTATAGCGTAAACAACGTACTTCCTGCATAAGTCACTTTAGGGTCACACAACATTCATATAAAGCCAAATGGAAACATTTACCGCATATGAGCACGAAAAAGCCCTAACAAAAAAAACCACTCATTTTGGCAATTTTTTTTTCCAACAGTACTCTCCGGACTTTATTACCCAAAAATTATTCAAACAGTCTTCAAAAATTATGAAACTCTCCAGATCAGTCCTTTATATATCCAATGACATCTCTTTAAATTTTCAATTTAAAATTCCTTCTCTAAGGCCCTCAACCACATAACACAAGTTCTTTGACATTTTTTGATGCCAAATTGGTTAGCTCTTTGAATCACCTCTTTGTTATCCTTGATTTAAGGGTCTTAACTCCATAAATTGAAAATGGTTTATTCACTCATTTAGATCTATGGTTCTAAGGTTTCTTCTCCACAGTGGACTGGCCCAATTTGGATTAACAAAACTCAAATTATTTACATCTAGATTACTCAGATTTGGAAAACGGAATCTGCACATAGCTCCACTTTGAAAATTTTATGGGCACTTTAGGGATTAATTTATGAACTTACTTCAAGTAACTTATTCTCCTAGAAGTCTATTTTGTTTTGATCATGGAATTTGGATGAGTGAAACTCCACTTATGGCCAAAACACTACAACACTACCCAAAGCGAGCACAACAGCAGGTGAAGTCTGTGAGGCTCGCCTTTCGGTCCGTGTTGGGAGCCTTAGGCTACAATTTGCTTTGGTCCCTTATATAAATTTGTAGCCTATCTCTTATGGTTATTTACAATTGAATCAATTCATTTGGATGATTATAAGCAATATAAGCCAAGAAAAGGTTTACAAAATTTTGACGAGCATTTCCTTAAAACCAAGCATTCTCCTTGTTACAACCATTCCTCAGAAACCAACATGGAATTTACCCAAATCAACTCACCACACTTGTATTGGTGGTTTTAGAACTCTCTTATAACCAACCCCTAGGTAAAAATCCCAGAATTCATACCAAGGTCCACAATCCATACCAAAATCCAAAATACACAAAGATTCCATGGAAAACATACGAAATTCTTCTCCTTCCTCTTCTTCCCTCTTCTTCTTCTCTTCCTTCTCTTCCTTCTCCTTTTCTTCCCAGCCTTAGTGGAGCCTTAAGTGTGAGACCAAAAAATGAGATTCATTTGTCTCACCCCTCACCTATATTAACAACTTTCCTTCAATTACAAGTTGGTCCTCAAACTACATCTTATTTGTACCATAAATTTGCTATTTCTAAAATAGCATACAATCTTCTTTTATTATGACCTTCATCTCCTTTTTGGCAAATTACAACTTTACCCTTGTTCTAGTACAAGATTCGAGTTAATCCAATTTTATCATTTCACAATTTCATCCTTAAAAACTACTTCCCAAAAATACAATGGCACTTAAATAATTAAAAAAATCTTTTGGTACATATGCACCCTACGGTTACACGTGCAAGTACACCTCGGAGACGGGGGGGTACGAGAGGTGCACATCATCAGCCTCATTAATAAAATAAACAGGCTAATACTTTCGAAAATGCTGAATCCATAGATGAAAAAGCAAGTATACCATACGAATGAGAGACAAATCACGAAAAAATATCAAAGAAAGTGGGTAGGCTCACTGATTGGACTCTCCCGACATGTCCTAAAATATCAAGAGATGCAATATCAATGATAACATCTCCATAATCGCATCGTGATTTGGAAGCGGGAGAAGCATCCTCATCATATCTCGAAAGCGACACACAAAATCACTAAATTATAATCGCTCGAGGCTAACTAATGACCATATGGAGTAGCTCCCTCAACATAATCATCGAACTGACATAACCCGTGAATACCCTCGTAATCAACTATCTTGTCGAGCTTCACAAAGTGAACACTAGATCCTTGAGGAAGGAGGAGGCGATCAAGGTAGTAAAATTGTCGGGGCCGCAGCGAAGTTGTGAAAAAGTTGATGCAGGCTGTGTAATTTGGATATCAATAGGCTCATCAATCGATCCATTGAGATGCAATAATGGCTTTGTAACCCTAACAAAATAGCCCGATCCAACCTAAAACTATAGGTGAACATGATAGTCAAATGGAATGTGATGAAGTTGAGATCGACCCTCTCACGGGTGCGATTGTACCTGCATAGAAAATGCCTCTAAAGTGCAAATCCCGAGCTTGAAAAGGTGGGTGTAGTCTGAAACCGTGATAAACGTGCTATGACCATCTTTGGCCATGCCACTAAACCCCAAACCGGACATATGCGACATGCTCCCCCATCATGTCAAGCTTGATGAAATTGCTATTCTGATCAAATGACATGGTACTAAATCTCTAACAAAATCCCCTGGCCCCACGGTATGTACCTCAGCAAAAGTGAATCTTGTCATAAGCAAATCATCACTCCCATGGCTAATCTCCAATACTGGCTCAGAAGTCAAATGTGTCCCTCTTATAGACGGAATAGTGATCTCTCGACCATCATGAATGAACTTCACCTTCAAATGAAGGGAAGATAGGATAACACCAGCATTGTGAATCCATGGGCGGCCTAAGAGTAGGTTAAAGGATATAAGGATCCTCAGGAAGCACGAAATAGGAAATGAAAAGCAGGTCGATCATCAACTCGAGTCAAAGGTGCCCATCACCTCTCTATGAGTCTTGTCATAAGCTCCACTTTGTCTATGTAGTTGGCTCAAAACGTTAGGCCCATATCCTAAAGCTATAGTAGTGGCAAGTGGAATGAAACATTTAGGGTAGATCATTGTCGAGAGGACATATGGAACATGGTAGCCTAAACAACCAACTGATATATGCAAAGGTCGAGTATGGTCTAAACCCTCTAAGTGGGAGTCTGTCTCATAGAAAACAATGCAAGTTGCTCGGTAGCTGTGAGCATATGTATGAGCCTTTTGGCAGTAATGGTCGTGTCAACTCTAATTTGGCTGAAGCCACTGATCTCTCTCTATGGTGTTAGAGGAAATAACAAGCTCAAATACGAGATCTATGAGCTTGTGTACTTTATAACTACTTGAGAATCTCATCATCCTCTCTCTTATTGTCTAGATCTCACAGAAATGTGGGGATCATAGGCCAAGATGGAATTGGAGGTTGTGTCTGACCACCCCTCTGCTCCTCGATAGCATACTAAATCTTTGATGTATCAATTTGGTGTGGAGTAAGAATAAAAAGGAGTCGAACAGCATAACATAGAAAAGTCACTGGCAGTGTGGGGATAAGCCCGGAGTGATGCTCTACATCGAAACGACATGTGCGTGAATCTGCTGGCTCAGAAACACCTGCGAACCCATCATTGCCATAACCATCATCAAAATACTATGGGCTCAGTCCCTTAATCATCCCATAGCCCCGGCATATGGATACGATCATGAGACTCAACAAAAATCCAATAGAATGAGCCTCCCATTGGAGGAGGAACCGCATGTGTGAATAAGTCGGAGAGGGTTCGGGGCAACGTTAGTTGTCCCGGCGCAAAATACCCTGTCGATCAAGTCTGAACAAGCATGTCTCAAAATAGTGCAGCGTCTGTAGTATGTCCAAGGCCCTGATGATAGGCACAATGTAGGTCCATCTGAAAATGAGGGTGAACAACCTACAGTAATGGCCTCGGTGCTAATGGATTGAGTAATCAATGTTATCAGTAATACGCTAGACCCACGAGCATGCCTAGTAGTGTAAAGTGCGAAATTTTGTCTAAGTAGCGTGGCAGGAACTATAATTTCGAGGTCTAAGATGGTAAGTGGTCTCTCCACAACTTTGTGCGTAAAGCTGGGTGTGGTGGAGTGTATGGAGTTGGTAACTTAAGCGATTGAACCTATATGGAAGGTCTATACTGAACTGAACTCTATGCATAGGAAGCATCGATGCAATTTGAATATAGTGCCATTGAGGCACAGGTGCCCACATGCCGCATGGGCGGTAGGCTTCTATATAACGCCCCAAAAATACCCTAGAATTTTATAATAAAAATTATTATATATTCTGGGTATAAATTGAACCAAATTGGGTATTTTCCGGGAATTATTAAATGAATATTGGATAAATGATTATATGGATAGAGCAGATACAGCCTAATATACTAAATGAGAATTGATTACACCCGGAAATTTACCCAAGTGAAAAATGGCAAATTTGAAAATGTGAAAAATGAGGACCTAAGGGTCAATTGTAAACAAGTTTATATGTCTAAGTGTAAATATGGGGATTTAAGTGCAAATAGGAATAAGTGTGAGCTAGATTGCCATTTGGGAGAACTTAACCCAAAAATGCATTTTGTAAACAAGGCCTTGAAATGAGATATTTAAAAACCAAATAATAAGAAAAAATGAGAAATGAGAATGGTGGAAGGCCAAACATGGCCTTACACTTAAATGAGTTAAAGACTAAAAGTGGTCTTTGGGAGCTGTTCTTGAGCAATCACATTTTTTGAGAGGGGGAGTGAAGAAGAGCTAGGGTTGAGGAATATCAGATTTTGGTGGGAGATCATCCCCATTTTGGTCTCAAGTGATCAAAGAGGAAGAAGGGAGCTAAGCATAGGGTTCCAAGAGATTTGAGGTAAGAAATAAACCCAAACCCTTTGTTCTTGTGTTTGAGTTGGGGAAAACCCCAAATGTGGATAAAAATAGTTTTGTTTTGGTTGTAAATGAGTTTTTGGGATTGTGTCGAAGTTGTTTTGTGTTATTGGTTGGGATTGGTTTGGATTGGTTTTGTGTAGTGTTTGTAAAAAGGGAAAATGTTGAGTTTTTCAAAGAAATCTTTGTCGAGAAATTTTGTAAAACCTATATTCTTGTTTTGGCTATAGATTAAGTTATAATCATCAAAATGAAGTGATTATAATTGTTAAAGAACCATAAGAGATAGGGCTACAAATTTATAGAAGAGACCAGGAGCAAATTGTAGCTCGAAGGCTCCCAAATACGGGATTAAAGGTGAGCTCGGGTAGCTCACTGGTTATGCTCTGTTTTGGATATTGTTATAGTGTTTTGGCCATAATTTGAGTTTCACTCATCCAAATTGACTGATTCAAAATTATGGGTAAAATAGACTTCTAGGGGAATAATTTAATTGAAGGAAGTGTAAGCAAATTGTTACCCTAAAGTACTTAGAAATTTTTCAAGTGGAGATATGTGTAAGGCAGTCTGGTCTCTTTGCAATTGGAGTAGTTTGGATGTAAAATGGAATAACTTGAGTTCTATTGATCCAAATTGGATGATTCCAATTGGAGAAGAAACCTTAGAACCATAGATTCAAATGAGTAGAAGGTACCATTACTAATTTATGGAGTTAAGACTCCTGAAATGGAGAAAAACAGTTGGTAACCGAGTGAGCTGGGCATACCGACCAGTTTGGCATAAAGATGTCATAACTTGTGTTTGGGTGATCCAAATGAGATGATTCAAATTCCTAATAAAAATAGACTCACGGAGATATAATTTTTGTGGAGGATATATGTGCAAAATATGGCTCAATTGTCCCCAGAAAATTTGGAAAGTGAGGTGTCTTGGAGTAGACATCAACCCAACAAAATCTAGGATGCACGAATGATTTTGCTTTGGTTATTCTTTTGATTATGAAGGAATATGTGTGATGGATTAGGGGTTAACGAGGAGGAGAGAGTAGGAGTTGAGAATTAAATTAGGAGCGGGGGTGGGACGACAATCTTTTTGGTTTTGTTCTAAGTCCTTTCCTAACTTCAAATATTAGTTTTGTTCTCCATATCTCTAACCTCATTTCAAGCATTGTTTATGAAATGTTTATTTATGAAAACTACATATTGATTTGAGCGATTGGTTGTGAAAGTTTGTCAAATATTTGCATGTATGCATTATTTGAACTATAAATGAAAACGATATGTTTGTTCTATCTACCCCTATTCTTGTTTCAAGATTTGAAATGTTTGTTCTAAATGTTTTAGAAAAGCATATCAGTTTGTTTTTATTGATTTGAGACAGTTGATTTGCATATGAAAATTTCATGATTATTGAAAATGAATGGTTTGTACAAACATACATATTATACCAGTATTTTGCTATGAGTGATTTGAAAGCCCTTAATAGAATGATTAACCTTTAATTAGCATAAAGGATATATTGGTATACCAATAGGGGTCAAATTAGCAGGATCTGCAAACGAATGTATTGATGTATCCTCCGTCCGTAACCGGCGGGACGGTATCGGTAGTGTTCCGCAATTGTTTTTAATAACGATCGACATTGGCCAGGTAAATGCTTTGTGTTATAAAACAAATGCTTTTATCTTAGGCACAACCAGTGGATCGTGCCGGTGATTCCGATATCCTATATATCGAAAACATAGGTTAAATTCGTTAAGGGCATAACTGAAATGACTTTGAGATTTTTGACATATTGGAATTGAAATGCATGATTGCAAATTGAAATGATAAGAAAGTTATGAAATTCATGATTTGTGATTTGAATGATTTATTGCATAAGAAAGTGCATATTTGAAATGATCAATGAACTGTAAATGGATGTATATGACATAAATATATGTATTGTATTTGCATGGATCATTAAAAAGATTGAAGCATTGTTTATAATTTTTTTTGCATGATTTGACTTAAGCGAAATGGAAATAAAAGCATAGAACCGCTAAGCATGAAAGTGCTTAGCGTGTTCTAATGCGTAGTGCAGGAGTATATAGTGATCGAAAGCGGATCCAAGATCGAGGAGCGTCGAGTCATAAAGAAGGAATTGCGGAGTATGCTCCGACTTGTACATTCATGTCATGTTTCTTTTTGAACTTTGATATTTTGTAAAAACATTTTGAACTCTGAATATCTATTTTGTAAACCATTTTGAAAAGGCATAGAATGCCTTCATTGTAAATGCATTTTGTTAAATGTAAATGTTTATGGGCTTGCCACTATAAGTGAAATACGCCTCCACAGATTTGAGAATGAAATGTATTTGATAAGCAGTTTAGTTAATGGCGATTCGGGCGTCCCAGGTTTCGGTTCGGATCAGCCATTGGGTCGGGCACAGTTCGAGGGGTTGCCACATCCTACCTCCCCTAGTCTATGAAGTCGATTGGTTCTTCCCTTACTATCAAAGGAAGAGCCAGACCATAGCCCGCCATACCGTCCTCAATACCATACAATGCCTCTATCAAAGCTTTGTAATCCATAATCGATACCCCCATAAGATGTCTAGCATAACAAGGCTGTAAACTCCTCATGATCATGCTAATCTGCTCTCTCATTGATGGATGGTCAATCATTTGAATAACATACTCCCACTTGGCGGGAGATGGAATGATATAGCAATCATGAGCTCCTGTATGGCCTCGAGCTCTCTCCTAATGACATCTGTAATGATGCTAAAGGGAATTATTGGACAGCTCATTAGGCCACGAGATCCTCCAGAGTCAGCTTGCGTGAAGCATCAAGGTGGAAGCCCGGGTTCTATACAGCACTGCTGTGTAGGGAACAACATTATCAAATGACCGCTATCCAAGCCACGTTACCCCTCATGTGTGTATATCCTCAAATGAGTATGTGGGCATCCTCTGCCTGTATACCGCTCCATGTCAAACATCCGAAATTTAGGCAGCAGTGGGGTCATAGGTGTACTATCAAATCCGTCCCACACATTCATACCCTCTGTAACTCTCAATTGTCTAAGCATCTGCTCTACTCTTTGTATGCGGTCATCAGAAGCACCAATGGTTTGAACTGGAACAATCGCATGTGGCGGGATCACCTCTGTATACCTCTTAATGACAAAAGGAGTGCCATGAGGGACAGGTGGCGAAGCCATCTGAACCATCGATGGAGGTGGAGGTGGTGCACCCTTGTCAAACTAAGTATCCTCCTATGCTGAAATATGTGGGGTCTACTGTCTATCAATCCTCTGACTGAGGCCATGTATTGTATCTTGAAGCGCGGTAATAGCCGTAGCAATCTACTCAATAACCGCTACATGTGGATCCATATATATAAATGATGTACGTACTAATCTACACCAACTCTAACCCACAAAGATGGTATTAATACGTAATCAGTGAATCTAAAAGTGTAGCCGTATTACAAATAAGATGGAATTAAACGAGCCGAAATGAGCATACTATAATGGCGAAATGGAAGAATCCATCACCATCACTATGCATAAAACCACCCCGAGAAACCCGATACTCACGATCAATCTCTATATACCCTTGAGAGGAAACCAAATGGGGTCTGGATCCCTGGCCCCCTAGTCAGCAGGCCCCTAGAGGCTCCACAGTACTTACGTGTAGGATGTGAGTTCTGGTGTAGGATCTAAACTCGGCTAGAAGGTCAATGGTGGCTTAAAAAATGAGGGTGAGTCTTAAAGGGGGCCCTCTTAAAAGCTATCGTACCCTCAATGATCGCAACCTCCTACACATCTCTCAAAGAGGCAGGCGCTTCCATGCAAGGTGGTCATAACCTCCACTGTACTTCCTTGACGCCAGGCCTATGGTAAAGGCTCTCCTTTATTCTCAGCACTCGGGGATGAGGGGGCCCACTGGCTTAAAAGCTGTCGTACCCTCCAGTGATCGCAGCCTCCTACACATCTCCGAAGAGACAGGGTGCTTCCATGCAAGGTGGTCATCACCTCCACACATGCACTTCCTCGACATCCCAAGGGGCGGCATATGGTAAGGCTCTCCTTTATTCTCAACACTCAGGGATAAACCACATGTATAGTAAACGTGTGGGTGCATCTGAAGAACCCTGAATGACATCTAAAACAAAAAAAGGCACATCGATCATACAAGTATCCAAAAATATAGTTATGGGCTATGCAAGCCTTCAAAGATCAAACTCTTCGACACATCTATATGTCGGCCACTTCCAAAATCTCCAAAACATGGATATGGCCCATAACTGAACCTCCTAATCACTAGCTTGGTTGAGGGCAAGCAAGAGGCTCTTAGTCTCTACCAAACACGAAAACAAGAGACACAAAAGTCGATCGAGACTAGAGGTTTTTTTGGAGATAAGGAGATACATATTACTCCCACATGGAGCATCGACAAGCAATCTGTGTAGGAAAAGTAGTCATGCAACAAACAATCATGCAATGCAATTATATCATTCATATCTACACATAATATAAGTAGGAGTATAAGATGAGCAGGGTGAACATATAACAAAAACAACATGTACTAAAGAGGTGATCAAAGATGAATGCTAATGGAGAGAATCAACATGTCAACAAATGAATACCAATCAATCAAAATGTACATGTGTCGGGATGAATAGAGAGTAATCATACAACAAGGGAGGAATCAACATGCTCACAATAAATAAAATGCTTATTGATATAATCAACTAGATCATGACAAATGAAGTATGCAAAAATAAGAGTCTACATGTAAAGAATGAGATAAAATATTATATAGTAAGAGGAAGTCAACATGGTATGAGAATAGTCAAGCAAAACAATCAACACGTCAAAGTCAATGGACTATACAATAATAATAAAATAATAGGTGTCCAGGTGAATAGAATGAGCAAACCACCGAGAAATGAAGTGACCTGATGAGTGATCTGCAGAGATACGGGTTGAGGAGTGTATCTTGCTCACGATTTCTAGGATGCCACTGCGTGACCGGAGGTTGGAGATTCTGAGAGGCTGAGGCATTCATATGAGTATGCTGGAAATTTATCATTGATGGCTTCTTTGAGTTACGAAAGTTCATTTTGATAAATCCCCCATTCGCTCATAATTAAAGTTGGAGGGGAGTATTTAACAATATAAATAGTCAGAGAGTTCACCTCAATCTAAAGGGAAGCTCCCAACCCTATGTTAGCTTAGATCTAATCAAGGGAAAAGGACAAACCGATAGATCTTGAGGATGAGCCACTAATTGAGTTGTAGAAATTTTGCAAGAATCCTGAGAAGGAAAGCAAAAGATCTGTAGTCATCAAGAAATGGGTGTGAAGTATTGAGAAAGAAAAATGCCCAGATCTTGCAAGAGAATCAATCACAGTGCATTTGGTTTGATCTTGTCTTGAGAGAAGCGAGGACTGCCGATGAATATGGAGAGAGAAATCAAGTTGCAATATTTAGGCAATCTTGGACAAATCGAGGATCCATACATAAAAGCGAGCAAAGTAATTTTTCGTGGCAGGAATTATTTGTTTTTCGGCTGTAATTCTTTGATAGTTTTTCGTTTCTCCACCGGGGAAAAGATTAGGTCCGATGAATTTGTTCTTTATATTTTGGTTGTTTTCATGTTATTTCGGTTCTATTTTTAGTTAGTTAATAGTCTAGGATCTTTAATTTTCTAGATAAAACTTTTAACTTATTGGTTCTTAGTCCAAATAGCACTTAGAATTTGATAGTTAGGGGTAGTTGATCTCTAATTCTTATCAAATCTACTATTGGGAATGATCACACTTGGACTTACATTCGGATTTTTACTACTTGTGCCATTTGTGCACTTGCGTGTCATAGACTAGACCCATTTTTTTTAAAATCTGAACATTGAAAATTATTTAATCAAGCAAATTTATCCAAAGTTACATGGGCAGGAAATGTAGACCTTGTAACTATGCGAATTTGAGGGGTTTTGAGTACATGGAAAAGGCAAACAACGGCGTGCGTGGCAGAGTCAATGTGCACACTATGCACTTGACCTAGTCTTGACTCGATTACCTTGTTTTGATCCTTGTTTTGGGACCTTTGTTCATGAACAGCATTCATGAGTACTTTGTTCACAGGTTTTCAAAAATAAATAAATAAATAAATCCAAATCAAATCAAATCAAATTTTTTGAAATAAAATAAAATAAATATTTTTTTGTTGAATATGATTTAATATATGAGCTATTGTCTTGCATTACATATGATACATGGACGTTGTGTATGAAATAAAATATTCTTTTAGTATGTAAATAGTGTCTCGAGTCTGTGTTTACACCTTAGAGATACTGCATTGAATCTTAACTTGCCATTTGACATATGTAGATGGCTAGTAGTAAGTAAGGGGATGTAGAGGTCATCCACGAAGTGTGACACCAGATCTTTTGACCGAGGCCTTTCTTTGAGGCTATAGGGATGCGGTACATTGTGATTGCACGGGGCTAGTCACGACGGGCAACTAGGGAGGAGTAGATGACATCTGAGGCATCAGATATGGGTAGTACTAAGAGGAAGGAAGATTCATCTTCTTCCAGCCCCGAGAAAGAAAGCAGAGAAGACCATTCGCCGCGGACAACAAAGCGAGGCCAAGGTTATCAGGACCAAGGCCAGGATGGGGCATTTAGTCAGGCAGGGCAGGTGATATGTTATTTATGCAGACAGCTTGGACACTTTTGACGGGATTGCCCACAGAGGCAAGAATTCTAAGGTTATGGGACACCTCAGTTCTAATCATCAGTGAAATGAGTTAGGGTTGCCAGTCAGGATGGGCAGATGGTGTGCTGTTGCGATGGCCGGGTATATGAGGAGGGTTTTGAAAGTGGGATCAGGTTTGGAATGCGATCTACAAATCAGTGAGTGGGACAGGACCTGGTTGGTCCTCAGCTTATAACATAGGTCTGGGGGGACATTATCATTCCAAAGATACCTTTCTTCACTATGAGCTAAGGATCACATGGGCCGAGAACAAGGAAGCGTGAGTGGAGATGAAACCACGAGTTTCTGGGCTTGCAGAGATTGGACAGAGTTGATCAGCGTCATTGTTTTATTAATATTGAACCCTGGGCATATCAGAGCGGTTATATGGAAGAGGTCTATCCAAGATATTGGTGGGCATCCAGTGATCAGGATCTCAAGACATTTCTACTCTTTTATTGATGGAAGTAGCATTTCAGTCAGGACATCATATTGATCAGTAATATCTTTGTATGGCGAGAGTGGAACCTAGAGAGGTTGAGGCCTTTGAGAGGCTTAGTGTGGATCATTCTTCTATTAAGATGTGGGTGAGAGTTGACACGATAGGTCGGGATTGTGAGTTAGAGATCTCAGGATTACGCTCATGGTGGACCACAGGGGGGGGGGGAGTGATCGCATCAGTCGAGTGTGGGTGCACGGTGACATCGATGGTGGTGTGGGTGCACGGTATGGTCATTCAACACTCTTGGTGAGTGTGGGTTGAGTTTGTCTTGAGGACTACGTCCAATGATGACTCATAGTTCAAATCAGGAAATGAAGAGTAATTAATGTGTTGGAATGAGAAGAAAGAAGGGTGATTAACCTCGGTGCTGAAAAACTGGAGTTAGGAGTAAGGGCCCATGGTATTATCAAAGAAAGGTCTATGTAAGACAGGTGTGAGGGCAGGGAGATATCAGAGCTACGTAATGGGTGTAAAGACGTGAAATCCGAAATTTTTGTGTGGAGTATAAGGGCCAGGGAGATATCCGAATTTTTGTGTAGGTGTAAGGGCAGAGTGGGAGATATCCCGAATTTTTGTGTGGGTGTCAGAGACCCGGGGAGATATTCCAAATTTCTGTGTGGGTGTAAGAGACCCGAGGAGTTATCTCGAATTTCTGTGTGGGTTTAAGAGACCCGTGGAGAAATCCAAAATTTCTATATGGGTGTAAGAGACCCGGGGAGATATCCCGAATTTCTATGTGGGTGTAAGAAACCCACAAGGAGATATCAGAATTTACGTAGTGTAAGAGACAGTGGAGAAATCCGAAATTTCTATGTGTGGGTGTAAGAGAGTAGGGGAGATATCCGAGATTTACATTGTGGAGTGTAAGAGGCGGGGAGATATCCCGAATTTACGTAATGGGTGTAAGAGACCAACGGGAGATATCAGGAATTTACGGCATGGAGTGTAGAGACTTCGGGGAGATATCCAGGAATTTACGTGTCAAATTTGTAAGAGACTTGGGAGCTATCCCAGAATTTACGTGTGGGTGTAAGGGCGAGTGGAAATCCGAAAATTCTGTGTGGGTGTAAGAGACCAGTTAGATATTAAATTTCTATGTGGGTGTAAGAGACCAGTGGGTTATCAAAAATTTACGTGTGGGTGTAAGGGCAGTGGAGATATTAGAGATTGTATGTGGGTGTAAGGGCAGGTGATATCCGAAATTTTTGTGTGGATGTAAGGGGCTCGCAATGTAGGCCGAAAGGTTCTGTTGCCCGAGAGAGAAAAACACGGTCATGGTTATCACGTAGACTTAGAGTTGAGTGATAGGAGTTGGGAGTGACTTGAAATGAGAAAACCTGCTTGTCATGGTTATCCAGTGAACTTAGAGTTGAGTGTTAGAATTCGGAGTGACTCGTTTGGATACCCATTGGAAATTGCATTGGGTGTTGGTGAGCCGGCAATGGCTTGATATATGGATGTCATTCATGACATGGATTAGGGTGACGACCCATTGGGTTGTCAGTGATTGTGACTTTGGGAAGGTCAACGTTTGCACACCAAGCAGGGGTTGTGGGATTCTACGTAGGTCACCGTGGTTTAGTCGTTTTAATCTTAAATGGTAGTTTACATATGGCGTAGTGCACATTAGTCGGGATTGGGTGCACGTTTGACATCGCGTCGAAATCGGTGTCTGGTGCGCGGTATGGTCATTCACACCACTCTTGGTGAGTGTAGGTGAGTTTGTCTTTGGGACTACACATCCAGTAGAAGACTCATAATTTAAATCGAAATGAAGAGTAGTGTGTGTGTTGAATGAAAGCAAAGAAGGGGGCCGTTAATCCCCTCGAGGTGAAAAAAAAAGAAAAGCACGAGTTAGGGTGAAGGAGACTGTGATAGTATCAGAAAAGGTCTGTATTAGTGTGAGAGACACGATTGAGATATCCCTAATTTACGTATTAGGTGTAAGAGACTAGGAAGATATCTCGAATTTACGGCAGATTATGTAAGAGACCGTGGAGAAATCAGAATTTACGTATTGGGTATAAAGGGCAGGGAAGATATCCCAGAATTTACGTATTGGGTGTAAGAGACAGTGGAAATCAAGGAAATTTAATGTGGATGGGACACAGGGAGATATCTCGAATTTCGTGTGGGTGTAAGGGCCGAGGTATCTCGAATTTCGTATGGGTTTAAGGGCAGGTGGAGAAATCCAAAATTTCTATATGGGTGTAAGGGCACGAAGGGAGATCCTCGATTTCTATGTGGGTGTAAAGGGCAGGAGATATCAATTCTGTGTGGGTGCGAGACAGGTGGAAGTAAAAATTTGTGTGGGTGTAAGAACTGGGGAGATATCTAAGATTTACGTGGCCAGTGTAAGGGCAGGGAGCTATCCGGACTACGTGTGGGTGTAAGAGACGTGGGAAATCCAGAAGATTTACGTATTGGGTGTAGAGACCAGGGAGATATTCGAGATTTACTGTGTGGGTAAGGGCCGGGTGGGTTATCAGGGACTACGTGGGTGTAAGGGCCGGGTGGAGTTATTAGAAATTTACGTGTGGGTGTAAGGGCCGTGGAGATATCGAGGAAATTTACGTGTGGGTGTAGGGCAGTGGAGATATCAGAAAGTTTTGTGTGGATGTAAGGGGCTCATGAGTGTAGAGGCCGAAAGGTTACAATTTGCCGAGAGAGAGAAAACACACGGTCATGGTTATCCGTAGAGCAGAGTTGAGTGATAGAGGTCGGGGTGACTCAAGATTTGGATACCCATTGGAAATTGCATTGGGTGTTGGTGGTAGAGCAATGGCAACTCGATATATGGATGTCATTCATGACATGGATTAGGAGTGACTGACCCCATTGGGTTGTCGATGATTGACTTTGGGAAATTCGAGCGAAATTTGCACACGACGGGGGGTTGTGTAGGGTTACATAGGTACGTGGTTTAGTCGTTTAATGCTTAAATGATGGTTTTACATACATGGCATAGTGCACATTGCATATGCATGCGATTTGTTAATGATTGTACAAAATTTCGGGACGAAATTCTTTTTTGAAGGAAGAATGTAAAATGAGAAAATTCTAATTTTTAAAAAAACCCCAGTAAAATGGTAATTTCGGTCAAAACCGGGAATTTCCTCTAGATCTCCCGGATGATAAAGCGGACTTCTGTTGGAATCGTCTGAAATCTAGCTACCACGTCGAATTTAGGTAGATTAAGACGAGTTAGATTTCACGTTTTTCGAGGCGCTGGGAGTATGGGTGTGCAGTAAGCGACTTATAAGGAGCTTGTGTGATGTGACAAAAGTCACCTACTACATATACCCATGTGACAGAATTTACTGATTAGTGAGATGATGGAAATGAATGGAGCTAGATTAAATTTATGTGTCGAATCAAGTTAAAGGGATAAGATGGGGAATTATTGAAATGTTAAATGAGTATAAGACAAAAAAGTGAATAGCTTTCTTCTCAGAAAGATCAAATGTCGTGCGATGGGTGCTTTCGTTTGATTTTTAGAGAGAGAGAGAGAGAGAGTGGCTTCTCTCTAGATTTCAGTTGGCCGGTCGGTTAACCGGGCCAAAAGTAGTATTCTACTAGAGGAGGCTGCGCGTGGACACTTGGAATTTGGTGGAGTTCCAAACAAGCTCAGTAGGGATCTTTTCCTACTTGTGTTATTCTTTGGCTAAGAGTCATGTGAATGGTTAAGGATATTCTTAGGCTTGATTTAGCTGTATTTTCGATCTCAAAACCTTTGAGCCCGAGTGGAGAAAAATTCCTATTGTGTGAATGAGTGAGCAGTCAGGCCAGGGTTTCCTTTATTCAATGAGTTTTAATTAATGAATTTTTATGATATTGAGTGATTCAAAATGAATTACTTGTATTTGTTAATTAGCCTTATGACTAATTTTGGTGTTATAGTTAATGAATTGAATAACATGAATTATGTTAATATATAAACTAAATATAGTAGCATGAATATCTTAGATTGTGTGAGAAATAATATGTTAATGCATGAAAATTAAATGTGTTAATATGAGTGTTTGAATTATATGAAATATAATTGTGGAAGAGTCATTGGAATTAAAATGAATTGTTGATTAGCTCAAGTGAGCTAATTTTGATGTTATTGATGAGAATTAAATAACATGTGGTATGTATGTAAAATTTGTTAATATATGCATAATTGATATATTGACATGTGAGGTTTGGAAATGACATAATGCATTTCATATGCACCGGGGCAACCTAGAAATTATGTATGAGTGCATAATGAAAGAAATAAGCTTGATGTTTTCGTATTTGAAGCAGGCGTGCGTGAGGGAGTCGGTGAGGAATCAAGACACGGGATTAGGTATGTGAACATTCAAGTAGGATCATGTAATTGCTTGAGTGTGTGTTTATGTTGGATCATTGCATGTGCACTTAGGTGGGGAGTAACCCAAGTAGGGTAATTCCACAACTGAGCATTGCTCACCCTGTCAAGGGAATATTATTTCAGGTACAGGGAGCAATCGGAAGAGCATCATAAGATGCCGTTTGAGAAGAAAGCCCAGACATGTGGCTTTGACATGGATTATATAAAACATGTGATAAATTCTTAATTTTAATATATATTTGTATTAAAGTGATATCAAATTTCTTGTAGGCCCCATTGATATATAGTTGATGTAATTTTAATGAGTAAATGATGTAGACCCCAGTGGCCATTTTTACTCATTTTAATTGTATATGGGCTAAGTGTAGTACGTTATTGAGTGTTAGGATAGGTTCTGTACCTTGGGTAGAGCTCCCCGTACAAATGAGACTCTGCCCGATTTTCATGAGTAGTGTCGGGTTACCCAACATCCATAGATATTACGTATGAGTTGTGGGTTGTCATCACTTGTGGACCCTCGGAAAATGGGGCTTCATAATATAAGTCTATATATATTGACAATATATCATGTATCGGCAAGGTTCAAAGCAAAATCAAGGACCCAAAATTGATCAATGGAAATATCACCAAAAAAACTTCGAGAATATAAGCCCATATATCGATCGTCAACCGAAAAATTGTGGATAAATCGGGTTTGATTCGTATGCAGGCATGAGGGGCAAAAAGAGTCGAAATAAACATAAAAAATCAGCTATATATCCCTCGGGATACATCGGGCGATAAATCTGCAACATAGCCTTGATTTTTTTTTTTTTTTTTAAATCAACTCTTTTTTAAACCAACACCCCTTCAATTTTGGGATACGCATTCTAGGCATAAAAACCATTATATATATATATATATATATATATATATATATATATTATCTAAACTTCAATAATATCCTACAAATATATTTTTTAAATATGGATAATCATTATATAATCAGTAATTAACTATATTTCCTGCCTTATATTTCTACTTTTTTATATTATCAGTAATTAACTATAAGATATAGACAATAAAATAAATTATGCATCATCACAATTATTTTATATTATTGAATGCATTTAATTAAATAAATTGTGATTTTATTATTAAATATCTTATTTATCTTAAAGTATTATAATTTCACTTTAATTTTTGTATATTTATCATTTTACTTTTTTCAAAAATTTTTGCATATTATTGAAATTTTGAAATATTAAAAATGTGATTTTTTTTTCTTCAAAAAGTTATATAAATATAAAACAATAATAATAATAATAATAGTTTCAACTATTTATAAGTTAAAATTAAGGTAATAAAATAAATTATCATTATATTTTTTTAATAATTTAATTACTTAACTAAATTTTGCATATTTTATATTTATTTATTCTTAATATTAACCAAGATTACATGATATATATAGCATAAATTATATGATATAATTAAATATACTTGGATAAAGTAATAATTATTTCATTCCCCATTTTAAAAAGTTATATTTTATATATTTAAAAATCTAAATATTAATATATTTTCGTTTAAAATCTAAGTATTTATCCTTCATTGTATACATTATATTTATAAAATAACTTTAATACAAGCTTTCTTACTTATTTTATAAGTTTTTTTTACTTATTTTATCAAATTTTAAATTGTGTAATCATTTTTAATGAATTTTAAATAATTTATATTTTATCGATATTCAAATGTAAAAATATTCATGATATATAGAAACTAGAATTATGGAGTTGGTAACCTGTCATCTCCACCATTTCTATGAGAGGCTACTGTCTGAATAAATTAAAACTAGGGAATTCGATACTTCTTAGTACATGATATCATGCGGTTTACCTTATTCACTACAATGATCCAATACTTGTTAATTTATTTAAGATATTTAAAAAAATACATGTATTTTTAAAAGTTAAATAATTACTTTTCAATATATTCTTTTGTTTATAGAATTGTTTTTCATTTCTACTTGATAATGTTAAATAAAAAAATGTTAAAAACTATTTTATGACCACCTTAATTTTGACAAAAGTGTCCTATAAAGTTTTCTTATTATTATGTAATGAAAACATACAAGTCATTTTTTAAAAGTTTTCTATCAATCTTAAGTGTGAAATAAAATCTTTTTAATTTCATAATTAGTAACAATTTAATCCTATGTAATATAAAAGGGATTATCATTTCAAATGGACAAATTACACTAGAATTACAACATAATATTGCAGTAATATTCAAACCTATTTGATTTTAATTTTTCCACTGGGATCATGACCGATCATTCAATGTCTTAAAGATTAAATATCCATAGACAACCTCTTGTATAAGCTTGCTGACAACCTTGGAGTAGGAATAGCTTATGCTTGGTCACATTATAAGTGGTAGTCGGGGTCTCCGATATGTCCGATCCTACTGGTTTTAACCCAGCGGTGGAGTACCGATTGAAATGGTACAATAGATGACTAACATTGATGTGACCAAATTGTCTGAGTTGTGCACACAGGCAAATCGCCTCCCGACCCAGGTAGTAGCACTAATCGCTGAAGCCTTCCATGTATCACCATCCTCCTCCATGAGCCGGATTCGGGTTGAAACTCTTACGGATCTTTCCACGCGATTGGATCCACGCTAAGCCATTACATTTACATGGGCCAATTGGATCCTTTGGAATGTCATAGCCACCAATCACCAACATTGGTGTTGGCTGATGTGCAGACATCAATGGGGTTGGAGGGTGCAACCTTAATGCCTCCTTGGTTACACATTGTAGATAAGGAAGGTTTGGGAAGTCGGATTCGGTCATGACGCGGTTTGGCCCGATTACACGGTCTAATTCAGCTTGAACCTTTTGTTGGACCCTAGGGTTCTTGATCCTTCGGTCATAGCGCTCATTGAGATAGTACTTGTGTCCATCCGGCAATGATCATATCCTATATTAAAAAATAAAATAAAAAAACGTAAGTAATTTTCTTGCTTCTAAATACTCCAAGCAATATATATATATATATATATATATATATATATATATATATATATAAAGTATAATTAAAATCGCTCACCCAAAGTAATCGATAATGGTGTCCTCACTAAGATCATATTTTGTTGGAGGAGTAAACCCAAAGCATCGACAAAATAACATTGTTCCCACCGGTCTTGGCAGGAGCAGGGTGTGCTCCTCCATGATTGCTCTAGTGAGCCGGTCGCGGCGCGCCGCCGAGTTGGTCAAGCGCGTCTTTCTCAAGGGGAACATCCAGCGAAGCCGTAGGATGTGCTCGGCACGTTGGTAGTGATTCTGGCTTTATCGGTGCCCACAGTACATGAATTCAGCACTTGCTCGTAATACACCCCTCGAATTCATACACCTTTTCCCAAATGCCAGTCTTGTAATGTTGTTGAACGACACTGCTCCCAAATACTTCCTCAACCCTATGCTCTTCCCAACATTTTCTGCGCATACATTGATTAACCTTTCAGTCGTTAGCTCTTGTTCTATCTTACAGAAATTAGAGAATGCAAGGGAAAAAAGAAAAAAATATATATATATTTGACTGCTGTAAATAAAAATTTATTTTAAGAAGAAGATGAGTGTACGTAGGTAATAGTAAAAAATGACACAGAGGAGCGAAACGAATGCATACCAGGAATGGTGATGTCTCTGAAAATGGATTGAACCATGGAAGTGACTTCATCTTCTCTGATGGGTCTGAGAGCTTCAAGCCTCTTGGAGTAAAGAAAGCACCAGTGGTGCACACTTTTCGAACCTTGACGTAGTAGGGACCATAGTTGGCCACACCAGGTCATTCCGTCTGGTGAGATCTTGCAGATGATCTGCTCATGTTCCTATCAGCCAGCTGCTGATCATTCTCCTTCAAAACCTCCTTAACAACTGGGCTGGAAACTATGACGTGGAGGTTGGGCCTAGCCACAGACATGATGGGACCATGGGTTTTGTGACCTCAGCAAAGCACACCGGAACCTCACAGGCTTGATTTTGTGGTTTCCGAGGATGGGCCAGGGGTGTGGGCCCGGAGGGAGCTTGAATCTGAGGCGTTGGTAGGAAGCTTGTAAGCTGAGGCGAGGGCTGTGATTGAAGTAAAGTCAATGGAAAGCCAAGTAAGTTGGATAAGATGTGGTGATATCTGATATGTTGGAGTAAATTTTCTTTTTATTGAAAAGCAAAGGGGTGGAGGA
The DNA here is from genome assembly GCA_016808115.1 of Tetrastigma voinierianum. NCBI lineage: Eukaryota > Viridiplantae > Streptophyta > Magnoliopsida > Vitales > Vitaceae > Tetrastigma > Tetrastigma voinierianum. Next base: position 446,974 of record JAEQBH010005631.1, read on the forward strand.
GGTATATATGAAATAGGGAATTAATGGATGATGGTGGTAGACTGGTGGTAGTCAATTAGTGGATGGACTCATCTTCCGCATGTTCTAGACTCTGGAAGTAGGAGGAGAAATGTCTAGCTCACCTTTCTGCCTTCACTTGGAGGCCAGGAGGTATATATAGAAATAAAATTAATGGATGGTGTGTTTGATATATAGACTGGTGGTGGTGGATGGACTCTTCCGCATGTTCTAGACTCTAGGAAGTAGGAGGAGGAAATGTCTGAGCTCACCTTTCACTCATGGAAGCAATTGTAACACCAAAGCATGTTGACCGTATTTATTGATTCTCCAGTATTATTTTCTTTGTTTTTGTTTGCAAGTAAAAACATTGAAAAAAATGTTAAATTACTAAATACCCAATCAGATTGAAGCAGTGTGGTGTCGTTGAAGCATTGTGTTTTTTATCTTGCTAGCCCCGGAAGTCATTGTTGCTTTGCCAGCCCTGGAATGTGATTTTTGTTTGGACTTGTTCTCCATATCTTTGGTCAACATATTTATGTTTTTTTTTTTTTTTTTTAAAATGTCAACATATTTATGTTATTACCATATCGCTTTCCTCTCTTTTCTCTTCTGGGTGTTTCTTTACATAAACGTCTAAACCCTCCAATCTTTTTCCAAAGAGCAATTTTAGATTTTCCTCATAAACTTTCGCTTCCAAGGTTTTGACATCATTGATTATATCATGATTTTGCTTGGCTATTTAAATCGAATCAAAGAAAAGTAAAATTTAGTATGAAAACAAAATCTCTAGATTGAGTGGAAAATAAAGATTGAATTTTATTTTCTCACTTGGTGGGATCAATAAATGTATAATCAGCTTATAAATATTAAAATAAAAAAGAGATGGAGCCATAATATTAGGATAAGGTGTCTGAAATGTCGAGTTTTGCAATATGTCCTATTTGCTCGCTTTTTTGGTTTGAATCTTCATGTAACATTTCTTTTTAGTGGATCGGTCGTCTTACATTGTTGGAAAATATAGTAGATGAACAAACGTACATTAAACATATCAGCTCAGGAGATTTTATTGATTGTGACTTTTTTTAAGTCGTAGGTATGAACAGTGAGTTCGTGAATGTCGGGGATATCTTGGGTCTCCGAGGTTTGACTTAAACCTTTAAAAGGGGGTATTGTATCTTAATCAGTGGTATTAGTTCGACCCCTTGTGGTAGAGTTGTACCGTTCTTGTGGTCCTCTCTGCTCATATGAAAATTAGTCTATATATAGTATGACTTAAAAGTATCTTCCATGTGTGCACAGACCCGCTCAAAATAAAAATAATAATATACTTTGTTTTTATACTATTGAAGTTGGGAATGAAAAAACTATGATATGATCTCTTATGTTAATAATTAATGTAATATTTTTTTAGAACTAATATGATATCAAACTAATTTTTGTTATACTTAGATTAACATATAGTATGGTGTTAAATATTCTTATGACATAAAAATAATATTAAAAAATCTGTTTCTGTTTACTTTCAAAATTAATTTTTAATTCAATTTATTAAAAAAATCATTTTAAAAACTTTAATTTTTCAAAATTTCTCACATCTTATCATTATTAAAATAAAAATAAAACTATATTTATATAAAAAAAAATTAATTCAGTTTCTTATCTCATATTAAGGAAAGAATATTTTATCGAAAAATCTAAAAAAACCCTATGGCCAAAAAAATTATTTAAAAGTTGTACGTCAGAAATGACGATCATTAGAGCTGCGTGGAGTAAAAGGATAAAATCGATAAAAATCGGACCTAATTTATATGTATTGGTATTTTACTATCCCAATTCAATCCTAATTTTGGATTGATTGAGTTAATTAACGGAACGAACTCAAATTGTCAAATCTAATTACGCATCTTTTTAGAAAATTTCTGATATGACTATATTTAATATTTTCTGAGTTAGAAAAAGTCAATTAGAAGAAAAACGTGCATTGAATCGGTTCACCAAACGCTAATAAAAAAAACTCAACAACGAACTAAAGCTAGTGAAGCAAAAGTCAAAATACCCGCTTTCCGGTTTGAATTTTCAAATGTACGAATAGATGATATTGATGGGATTATTTTAATGGTGCGTGTTTCATGTAATATGTATGAAGTTTGTTTAATGCAAGGGACGGGAAATAAGATAATTTTGGTAAACGGTTGGAAATTGATTTTGCCACTTTCAATGTTTCATCAATGGTATGCTTGGTTCCGATTAAATTTATAGAAAATGTAAAGAAAAAATAAAATAAATAAATTTAAATCCAATATAATATTTTATCTATTATTAAAAAATTTATTTCATTTTTGGTCATCAATATAAAAATTAAATAATTTAGAGTTTATTTTCTAAGGAAAAATGCAGAGAAGCTTTGAAATATAACAAGTGGTACAGGGTGGCATGGGGAATGAGAGGTCTAACCTCGAAAATCCCTCAAATTGAATAGAAGTGGAAAAAAATACAAAACATTAAGGGAAGGAAAAAGTAAATGAAAATAAAAAATATAATTGAAAATCAATAGAATTATTTATATTTCTTTAAATTTAAGTTTTAGCTTTCCTTTCGTATTCTTTAAATAGTCTAATTTTGGATTAACAAATTTATTGGATTACAAATTTAGTATGTGTCCAGTTCATAAGTTAAAATAATATTTTTAATCTGTATCGTATGTATTTTTATTTAGTCGTTCTCAAATTTTTAATTTTATTTATAAAAATCAATTTTATCCCTATCTACTGCTCCCTTTCCCGTCGTTCAAGCCCATGGCAACCCTCTTGTTCCACTGGAATCCTCATTTAATATCTCTGATTTTATCATTTCTTCTTCTTTGCTTTGGTTCCTACTGTTTTGTTGTGTTTATATATATATATATATATATATATATATATATATATATATATATATATATATATATATATACTCTCTATTTTCTTCTTGTTCTTCTATGTATCCCGTTTTTATCTTTTCCATTTCCTACACGAAACTACAGAAATCATCAAAATTACTGCAAATTGCTTGTAATTTTGTATATGAATAAAAATTTATCTCCCTTTACATGATGAATACCATGACGATTGAAAAATTCCTTTCAATTATAGTCAAACTTGCATCCCAAATTCCATTTTTCAATATAAAATCTAATACCATTTCTATCCTTTGAATGCCTTACCTTCTTAAAGTGCCAATCCACCTCATTATCTCTTAGCAAACATGGTGGAGAATGAGAGAAAAGGGGAGGATATCTTTACGAACATTCCTCCAGACTCCCAAGACAATAACAATGATAGTGGAAAATCAAGGCACAAATGAGGCTTAAGTGAACAACATACCTTTTCTCGGAACAACATTTTCTCACTTTCCCTTAATCCAAGAAGCAGATTCTTCACTACTCAATAGCATGTGCAAATGTCTCTAGAAAATGGTTATGTACAACTATGTCATCTGAAATCTTAGCCTCCCAAAACAATTATAGAAACATATTTTATTTGGAGTAAATCAAATATAGGTTGATATATTAAAAAATATGAATTATAGGCTATTAAATAAAGTTAGGCTAATTAAAATTGATTAATTTAAGTTTTGAGCCTTAATTAATATTATATTATAAAGTGTAGGCATTAATGTGTAGAGACAAAAGCGTAATTTCTATTTTATGATGGGTTAAAATAGAAATTCACGAACATCTGTGACTATTCATAAATAAGATGTTTTTGTTTTACGAACGGAGACGTGATTGTTCGTAAGCATCTGCGATTATTTATAAATAGGGGTCCTTAGTCCTCGAATCACACTATAATTTTAAAATTCTTGATTCCCGTTATCGAGGAGATAAATATTAGATAGAAAGCTAGTGTAGATACGGAAGATCGCCAGCGCCAATTTCGGATTCAAAATATTTCAATATTTTGTTCTAGATTAAGGTACGATTCTGCAAATCCAGTATTTTGATTCGCCAGTGATTCCATCCATAAGATGTTCATGTTTGTGTGATGGTTTCACATAGCAATTTTAATCTCGCATGTGGTATCCACGGCGGTTTCATGTGTGTTGAAAATAAGTTAGAAAAAGATTTTTTCTTTTAGGGTCGAAAATATTTTTTCCAAAAGTATAATATTTATGGAAAAAAATTTGAAAAAAAAAAAAAAACGTCAAGGCAAGGCCAATTAGTTGTTTAAGTTGGTCATTTAAATATAAATATGTTATTGTTACAGTGTATTTACAAAAATTTACATTCAAATATAGGTGTTTAAATATATATATTTTGAGAAGTGACCACTTTTGTGAAAATTAATTTTATTTCAAAATATAACAAGATTATGTACGTAACTTATGTGAATATTAATAGGCCCCGAAGGAAAGTGTATTTAACGATTGCATGTACACCTATATTAATAAGCAGCGTGATAATTATTTGGTTTTACATATGAATAATAAATTGGCCCAAGAAATATTTATTGTCGATATGTTCTTATTATCGATGTTGATTACTACACCAAGATATCACTTACAAGTTAATATTTTTTTATCTAAAGATAAAATATTAATAGAGTGTCGATATCTTGAGATGGGGTTTTACCTTTGTTGATTTATTTTTGGTTTTGAAGGTCTTATGTGAGTTTATTTTTGCTTGTTTATTGTTATACGGTCGGCTAACAGTTACGCTAACATTAATACTGACATTAATTCTATTTCTATACTAAATGGCACAAACTTCAAGACATGGCATGAGAACCTCGAATAGTTCGATGTCATGAATTCTGAACCTTACGTTAAGGGTTTTCTTCTCCTTTATACCTCTTCTTTGTTGAAAGTTCCTCCTAATGAAAAGGGATATTGAAGGTGGGAGAAGTCAAATCGCATGTGTTTGATGATCATTAAGAAGGTCATTCCATAAGCATTCGAGGGCATAATATACGGGAAATGGTAAGGAACAACCAAAGAGTTCTAGAAGAAAAGAAGAAGGATAAAGAAACTCTGGAGAGGATCATATAAAGGCAACATAAAGAAAAAAAGGGTTGATGGTTGTTTCTTACGTGAACTAGGAGACATAAGAAGAAGCAATGTACCAACTAACATGCTTGGCGTGGAAAGAAAGGTACACTTCTTAATCTAGTTTGTTCTGAGGTTAATTTGACTTTAGTACCTAAACACACTTGGTGGATAGATTCTGGTGCAACCACTCATATCAGTGTGTCCATGCAGGGCTGCCTGAGTTGCTGAAAGCCAAATGATGGTGAAAGATACATCTTTGTAGGCGATGGTAAGAAGGTCGAAGTTAAGGCAATTGGGATATTTAGGTTATTATTAAAGTCTTGTACTTATTTGGATTTGAATGAGACATTTGTTGTACCGTCCTTTAGAAGGAATTTGGTTTCTATTTATGTATTGGACAAATTTGGTTATTCTTGTTCTTTTGGAAATAATAAATTTCGTCTTTTTCAAAATTCAAATTTGGTTGGTATTGGTTCTTTATCTTATGTAGATAACCTTTATATGCTTGATACAGTTGCTTCATATCATGAAACCTTGCAATTAAGTACTCGAGGTGTTAAAAGAAAATTAACCAATGAGAATTCCTCATCATTATGGCATAAGAGATTAGGTCACATCTCTAAAAGGAGAATTGAAGGTTTGTATCATATAGGATTCTAAATTCCCTTGATTTCTTGATTTTAAAATTTGCACAAATTGCATAAAGGGAAAACAAACAAACATAAGGAGATTTGGTGCCAACAGGGCTACAGATGTTTTATAATTGATACATACAAATATTTGTGGGCCATTTCCTACGGCTTCATGGAATGGCTAATAATATTTTATCACGTTTATAGACGATTTTTCACGTTATGGCTACCTTTATCTCATTCATGAAGAAATCACCAATCCTTTGGAAGTGTTCAAATCATTCAAAGTTGAGTTGAAAATCAACTCAACAAAATGATTAAACGTGAGATCGTAGTGGTGGTGAATACTATGGTAAGTATGACGGTTCGAATTAAATAGCGTCAGGGACCATTTGCTAAATTTTTAGAGGAATGGTATCGTCCCACGAGTACACCATGCCGGGTTCTCGAAGCATGAATGGGTGTTCTTTGGCCAGTATAGCAGCTCAAGACATGTAGTAAGTATGATTAGTCATTCTAACTTGCCAAAATCACTCTAGGGTGAAGCATTAAAGACTGCAGCGTATATCCTTAACAGAGTACCAACTAAAGCTATTGCTAAAACCCCTTATGAGCCCAACTTTGGGTAGCGAGAGGCCTAGTCTAAGCACTTACACATTTAGGGATGTCCTAAATTTGAAGCAAGGCCTTAGGCCATATGAAAAGAAATTGGATTCAAGAACGGTTAGTTGCTATTTTATTGGATACTCTGAAAGATTCAAGGGTTACAAATTATATGATCATACTACTAAATCAATTTTTGAGACGGAAAATGCTCGGTTCTTTGAGGATGTTGAGTTTGATGGGAAAGATAAGGATAGGGATTTTATTTTTGAAGAGGAATATGTTGATATTCCTTATAAGACCCGAGAAAATTCCAATTTTCGGAAAAATGGTAAAACGGTAATTTTGGTAAAAATCCAAAATTTTTCTAGATCTCGGATGACGAAACGAACTTCACCATTGGAATCATCTCGTGAAATCTAGATAACACGTCGAATTTCGTTGAATTTCGTCGAATTCCGAGACAGTCAGAATTTCACGTTTTTCGAGGCACCATGTGTCGGATGCTGTAAAACGGGTTTGAGAGACATGTGATGTGACAAAAGTCACCTACTACATGTACTCATGTGACACATGTTGCATGAGTAGAGAGATGATGGAAATGGGCCCGGCACAGATAGTCATAGAGTGTCAAAAATCTAGAAGAAGGGACATGATGGGAATTAAATGAAAGTTTAATGATAATAAGACAAAAGATGAACGGTGTTCATCTTCTTCAAAAATACAAAAAAACGGGCAGAATGCTGGAGGTTCATGCAGTGGCTAGGAGATTAGATTTTTAGAGAGAGAAGAAGCCCATTCTCTCTAGATTTCCGGCCAATCGGACCGTCGGTTCTCAACAGAGAAAGAAGCAAAGTCAATCTATGCGTGAGAAGTTCTGTATTAGACATAGATTTAGTGAAGTTTGGACAACTCAAGAGGTGGGATCTTTCCTACTTGCGTTAATATCTTTGGCTAAGAGCCATGTAAATGGTTAGGAATATTCTAAGGCTTGTTTTTAGCAGTAAGCTCGGTCTCGAAAGCTTTGAGTGGAGAAAGAAATTCCCTATTTTGTGTGGTCGTGAGCAATTAAGCTTGGGGTTTCAGCATTCCACGTGAATATGTATGATATTTTGGTGTGAAAATGTGTTTGGTTGGGCTGATTCAAAATGAATTGCTCGTGTTTGTTAATTAGCCCATGTGAGCTAATTTTGGTGTAATTGATTGTGAATTTGCATAACATGTTTATATTTATTTAATTATGTTAATATATATATGCATGTGTGATATATTATGAATATGTTGGGGTGGCATCATGCATTCCATATGCCTTTGGGCACACTAGAATATTAGGAGTGAGTGCATGACATGAAATGAAACAAAATGAAAATGTTTGTGTGAAATGAATTTTGACCGAGAGAAAGATTTAGGAGGAATTGTGTTGGGAGATTGTCCGACAATTCACGCCGGAGAGGCCCGTGAATTGTTTGAGGGTTATCCGATATATGTCGCCTCGGAGGGTTGTCAATATTTTACCAAAACTCGGTAGTGTGTTTTTAAGAACAAAAAGTTTTTGTTTTGAAAGCGATTATTTTACTCTCATATTGGCTTAGGCATGTGTGAGGGAGTGGGTAGGGACCTCAAGGGACCGCAGGGATCGAGTCATGTAGACATTCGAGTAGATTCATGTAATTGCTTGAATGTGTTTGTTTTGCCATGGCATGTGCATAGGTGGGAAGTAACCCATGTAGGAAATTTTCTCCTCACGGGCTTTGCTCACCTGCTGTAGAGGATCCTGCATTTCGGGTACAAAGGAGGCGATTAGGAAGGCGGCACTCATTGTCAGTTTGAGAAGAAAGTAGGGTTGTGGCTTTGGTAGTTATGTTGTATACATGTATTAAAATTCTAAGGTTTAATATATGTTGTATAAGAGTAATTTATTAACTCTTGAACTATGGTATATAGTTGGTGTATTTTGATGAGTACTGATGTATGGGCCCAAGTGGCCGTGTTTACTCATGTACATGTCTCATGAGGATTGATGTTGGAACGAGGTTGTAGTTTGGGGTAGAGTACGCCGTACAAAGGGCTTCGCCTATTTTAAGCAGGTGGTGTCCCGGTTGCAGGCATCCATGATTATTCGTTGGCGGGTTGTCATGGACGCGGTTTTGGGCGTCCGCGACGGTATCGAATTAAGGTAGCGATTACCTAGGGCTCGGGTTTGGGTATCCATAAGTTTAGTCGATGCGGCGTCCGCGACGGTATCGAGCTTGAATAGCGATTATCTTGGGAGCTCGGTGGGTGTAGAGCTAGGTTTACGACTACCTAGGGCTTGAGGGACTTGGGTTTAGGCCATGGTCATAAGGGGTAAGAACATCACAGCTTGGTACAGCTCGATGTTAGGGTTTAGGTATGTGATTACCTAGGAAATCACGGGACAGGACTAGAACACTGCATGCACTGTGTTTTATGTGTGATTGGGTGTATAACATGTTGATTGTTGTGAATGTTGTGTGATTGTGTGCTTAGTGATTAGCACATAGGAAAAAAAAAATGAAATGTTATGTGTGATTTGATTTTGTGATGTGTGATTGAATTGTGTGATTTGTATGTTTGGTGAGTAGCATAGGAGAAAACGTTGAACAATAGGGCTGAAAAATATAACCTTAGGTGTTCGAGAATTTTTGAATGGGATGGATTAGAAAATTACGGACAATAACTCCGAGTTTGAGCAGCCCCAACATATCGGTTTTGTGAGAGTGCACGGAAAAATAATTCAGAGTTTTGCACAAGAAAAATGGTTAAGATTTAACTCATAAATTTTTTTTTTTGAGTTCACCATGAGTGGAGTGGTGCAAGGCTCTTTTGCATTTATAAAGGAATAACAAGGAGGCTATTGGAGATGAAAAAAATGATGAGAGGATTTTTTTAAGGTTTACCGAGTATGTAAAATTGGAAAAAAATGGATAAAATAAATTTTAATAATTATTTGATTATACTAGAAAATGAAATATATATATATATATATATATATATATATATATATATATATATATATATATATATATATATATCTCTATATATATATATAATATTTTTGAGTAGTTTTCAGTAGCTGGAATGAGAAAAAAAAAAAAAAAACGTTCCAGGCAACTAGAATGGAGCTCTTTGCCCTTTTTTCTAAGTGTGAGTCTGTACAACAGGCTATATTGTGACCTGCACGGGGCTTGACGAGCGTGGCTGGGAGATAGCTGGGCGCGCGGCGGCGCATGGTGGAGGCCACGATACGACCCGAGAGGGCCACGACCACGGCCAAGGTGGGCTCACGATCTGATCCCCGTGACACGGCCCGGTGCTTGAGCGTCACGCGGCGCGTAACTTTGTGGATTGGGGTGATATCGCGATGCAAGCGTGTATTGTGACAAGATCGAGGACTTGACTGGTTGGGGATGGGTCACGATACAATCAATTGTATCGTGACAGGAGAGCGAGCGGCGGGAGGTCGTGATACAAATTGTGTTGCGTTTGGGAAGCGACTATGTGGTCGCGATACGGTCGTAAGCAGCGGCCCGGTCGGTGTCGCGAGACGAGGCCCGCGACCATGGCGAGCGGCGCAGCGAACGGCCATTCTGCGACAGCGCATTGCGCGCCCACGACACGGCCTTGTGCGCCTGCTTGACACAGGTGCCGTGCGCGCCTTAAGACCGTTGGGGGTGCACACCGTACACCCCCAACGATTTTGGACTCGATTACTGCTTTGACTACGAGTCACTATTTGGGACAACGTTCTGTGAACATTTCTGAATTTTCAAAAAATAAAAATAAATCAAATCAAATAAGCGAATCAAATGAAATAAAATCTTTTAAAATGAGAAATTTCTAAAATATTTTTAATATGATTTAATAAGATGAAATTATTGTCTTACATTACTACGAATCTGAGGACATTGTGTAAATATTTTCTATGTGTGAATAGTGTCACCGAGGGGCGGTGTTTACGCCTTAGAATCTTGCATTAGGGTAACTTTCCATTTGACATGTGTAGATGGCTGGTCGAGGGGCGAAGGCGTGAGATCGTCCAGTGCGGTCGGGGCACCATCGTTTGACCCGGCGGGCCTTCTTTGAGAATTTGTGGGATTGCGGTATTGCTATTACGGTGATAAATATTGCTTGAGGAGGAATAGATGACATAGGCACATCAGATATGGTATTAGTCTTGGAGGAAGGAAGGTGTCTTCTTTGACTGGGGGAGAGAAAACGGAAGACTTGTTTCATAAGGATATCCGGGGCAGGGCCTGAAGTCCTTCGGACGAGAGCCGGTATCAGGACATTTAGTCGACGAGTAGAGATGATGTGTTATTTATGCTGACGACACGGTTTACTGGCGGGGATTGCCACGGGGTAGAAATCCCAAGGTTATGGGACACCTAAGTCCCAATCATCAGTGAGACGAGTTAGGGTTGCCCGGTCGGGATCGGGCGGATGGTGTCTTTACCACGTGCTGCCCAGCCCGGACATATGAGGGAGGAGGTTGCCCTAGAGGCAGGGATCCCGTTTTACAGGGCGATAAGTCCGGTCGGCGGTAGGACCCAGGGGAGAGGACCGCGGTTTATTCCTCCGCCTTAGTAGCTAAGTCGGAGACACGATGTGAGTTCGAGGTGCCACCTTTGGCACTACAGTACTTCGCGGGCAGTTCCACGCAGGCGGTAGGAGCGTGAGTCAAGGTTGACCCACGGGATTTGGTAGAGTTCGGGTGTTGGGCGGATGGTGTTACCATTGCCGCCAGCACAGGCATAGGAGCGAGATTGTCACAAGGCGGAGATCTCATGGTGCTGACAGGCGGGCGTTCGGATTAGTGGATACGGGTGCGTTTCCTGCCTTGCATTTGTTGACTAGAGTAAGCGTTTAAATTGGATACACATCATATTCAGGTACCATTAATCGTCTTGTGTAGTGATTTGGGCTTAGAGGTTGGGCGCTTTAGAGAAACCCGGATAGATGTTTCTTCCTAGGATGTGGGGTGAGAGTTGACTGATGGGTCGGGATTATTAGTTAAAGATCTACGAGTTACGCTCATGGTGGTTGAGTTGGGTTTGTCACAACAATAATCTGTTGCGTTCATGTGCACGTGGCTGTCGCATCGAGTCGGGTGTGGGTGCATGGTATGGTCATTCACCACTCTTGAGTAGTGTGAAATTAGGTTTGTCTTTGGGACTACGATCGATGAAGACTCATAGTTTGAATCGGGAAATAAAGAGTAATTAATGTGTTGGGCAAAGCTAGAAGGGTCGTTAATCCCTGTGAGAAGCACAGGTTAGGGTGAAGGAGTTAGCGGTAGTATCCGAAAGGTCTGTGTGGGTGTAAGAGACACAGGGGAGAGATATCTAGATTTACGTGTGGAGTGTAAGAGACCAGGGAGATATCCAGAATTTTGTGTAGATTAACAAGAGACCTGGGATATCAATTTACGTGTGGGTGTAAGAGACCTAGGGAGGCGTAAGATTTCTAATAATGGGTGTAAGAGACAGTGGAGAAATCAGAAATTTTCCTTGTGGGTGTAAGGGCCAGGGAGCTATCAGAATTTACGTATTGGGTGTAGAGACCGAGTAAGGACTCTCAAAATTTATGTGTGGGTGTAGAGACCCGAGGAGCTATCGAATTCTGTGTGAGTGTAAGAGATTTCGGGGGTATCGAATTTACGTGGGTGTAAGAGACCGTGGAGTTGTCGAAATTTCTATGTGGGTGTAAGAGACAATGGATATATCAAAGGGTATGTGTGGATGTAAGGCTCATGAGTGTAAGAGCCTTTGAAAAGTTACATTTTGAGAGATGAAAACACACGGTCATGTTATCACAAAGACTTAGAGTTGA